>QTSX02003673.1:0-253438 GCA_014839935.2 Entomophthora muscae
GTAAGAAAAATTTAGTCTTGTTGTGTTTCCAGTTGCTCAGCACTCTCAACCCATCCCTACAACCCTTGAGCACCACAGGGCCTCTGCCAATATCACCCATTCCGGAATACCATGCCTTCCCTTGTTTTATCCTGGTATGACCTCATCCCAACGTGACCACTTATGCCACTCTGTCTACCTAATGAGTGATCACCAACCCTTGTCTACTATTTAAGTATAATCATTTCTCCTAATAAATACAAGTTTATCCACATTTGCGTTGGCTTTAATAATCTTAAAGCTTTTTCCTGTCCTTTTTGCCAAAAGGACTATCACATCTTTTATTCCAGGAAAATAAGGTATGTGCCTTTAATTTTTCCCCTGAAGGCTAACCCAAGGCTAGCTTTTAACCTCAAATCTTTTAATATAAAGATTTCCTGCTGTGTCCTCCTGGATGTCGTCCCCAGGAGCCAAACACAACAAACATCATCTTGGCAGTATCCTTTTGCAATTTATGCATATGCAAGGTTTGGTTAGCCTGTCATGGGTTTTTGCATTATTCTTCTAATTGACCTTGCATATTAATAATAAATTCCAATGGGTCTTAGGCGTGAATGTTTGGCAGCATAACACCCTGTGTTATTATTCAGGAATCATCAATTTTATTGACAGAGGCGTGTTTGTTAAACAAAATCAGGAGCCATCATGCTTAATTTTTTAGATTCAACCCAATTAGAAGTCCAGTATTGAATCACAATCAATATTTGGGGATAATCATTAGTGTTGTCAAAACAGCAGGCTCAACTTTCCAGCAAGGTTCTGAGTAAGCATGCATGTGACCCACAATCCAATTATCCTGTCACTTAGAGCCAGACTAGGAAGTCAACTTGAATTTCCAAATCCAACAACATGAACAAATGATGATTTATTACAATGTATACTTTGTTTTGGTGCTTGAGGCATTACCAGGATCAAGCCACCCACTTCATCATCCCACTGTGTGATCAACGCAATCTTGTTCCTGTTATCCATGACTCACACTAACTATATAATTATTATCTCTCAATAAAGAATATTATCTAGTTTTAAACATTTCCCCCTTGTAACTTTGATAAAACAGCACAGTTACAAAAGTGTACTGATTACCCAAAGCTATGAACAAGATCAGCCAATATTTCCTGAAACTTGACAGCTCTATGGTAATTGGCTGTCTTTAGCCAATCAGCAAGGAGAATAATGGTCAAGTTTACCATATCATTCCAAAAACCTGACATCTATACTTGTTAATGAGCAACAGCGCCTATGATGAAAGTGGCCATATTGACAGTGGCCATATTAATACTATAGTAAAGTGACAGTCTGGTTTTAGATAATGTTGTCTTCTGGATGTCAACACTTTTTTAATTAATGTTTCAGGAAGCCAGGCATAGGTAGATGCATTAGGCGGCTTGGAACAGGGTGCAGCTGAGCCGGTAGGTAAAGCCCACCATAGAATGGGTGCTAACTAGATAATGTAAGACATAGATTGCCTGAGTAAGGACCAGGGTCCGGAGTTAGGGGCCATGGAATCCACTAATCCTGTCAAAGTAATATAGAGTACTCCAAAAAGTTGGGTAGAGGTGGTCTCTGCTGTGGTAGCAGGTTCTGTTGGGCTTTCAAGTCTTGGGGGTAAAGGCAGAGTCATGGGGACAAAGTATGCAGGATGATAACTGTACTTGTCTTTGAATAATTGGGTGGCATTTTGTACCACTTTCCTTTGTGTCTTATGTATTTTGTCTCTCTAGTTTTTGACAGGGGGTCAGCAATAAGGATGATTTTCAAGTCAAACTCCTTGTAGGTGGGGTTGGGCAAGTATTCAGTAAAATGCACATCACCAAAGGGGGCACCAGGGGGACAGTATAGTGCTGGAAGTGGTTTGGCAGGTTAATCTCTGGAGTAGGTGGTTGCCTGATTATCTACTTGACCCAAGTTGAGATGAAAGATCACTAAAGCTAGATAAGATATAATTTGATCAAACCAAAGGTTCATAAACTTTATTATCAAAAATGACAATGTGGTCATCACCACATCACCATCATTCTTATACCAGTGATTTTACTTCTTCACTTTTTGTGGGCTTCAGGTCATGGGCAATTTTCCAGAAGGGCATGGAACCTGGCTTAGAGTCTTGAGGGAAGCAGGTCCTGGTTGGGTTTACTCTGGCAAACAGAAGTGGTAATGCTTAATTCTGCCGCTGCTGTTCCCCATGTCACCTGAGCTGGCCAATTGCATTACCCTTTCTGGTCTGGTGGCAGTTGGTGCTTATTGACAGGGCTATTAGTGGGTCTTCTCCAAGCCACAGCTTCTGTGTAGGTCTGGGTCCTCAGTGGCACTGGTTTGGAGGGTCCTGGTTGGGATGGCTCTGGGGAAAAGAAGTGGCAGTGCTTTGTTTCCTGCTGTTATTTGCTATTTCACCTGAGCTGGCCAATTGCAATACTTATTCTGAACTGGAGACTGGCAACAGCTGGTACTTGTTGGAAGGGCTAGTAGTAGATCTTTCTCTAACCTCCTTTAGGCAGGCCACATCTCCTGTGTAGTTATGGGCCTTCAGTGACACCAGTTTGGTGGCAATCTGGCAACCATTCAGGGAATCCTCATTATTAAGATGGCAGGTCACAGGGTAATTTAACAACTCAAGTCTGTGGCTTAACAGGTCGGCAGGTCCTGAGCCATCCTGGGGGGCTCAATTGCCTTCAGAGGACTGGGGTTTGATTTTGGGGTTTTCAATGCAGACATCAAACTTCCAGTTTTAGCTGCTGGCAGTCCGGCGGGTTCTTCTCCATCCTGGTTGATGCAAGGTGTTTCCTGAGGGTTTGGGTTTGACTCTTGGGTTTTTAATACAAGTATTAAAATGCCATTCATGTCTTAAAGGCAATTTTTACCCTGAAAGTTTTTAATGTTTAAAATATTTAAAATTTATTATCATACTAAAATGATCTCAGAGAGTTCATAATGCAATAAAAAAATACCATAAGTAATAAGAATAAGGAGATATAAGCAAGTATTTTTCAATTTACTATATAAATTACACCATTTATTATAAACTATGATTTATTTCCATAAAAATTCAAAATTCAATGAACCAAAAATAAATATATTTGATGTATTATACAACTAAAAACATAAAGAAAATTATACATTTAAATTATTATACTTTATATAAGCACAGCTGAAAATATCTTATACTTTAAAGATAAATTAAAAAAATATAATATTTTTCTTAGAAAACCATATTAAAACTGTACCTGAAAATTACCATTTATACTTAAAAAATTAGCAGTATCTAAAAATATAAACATAAAAAGTTAAACAGAAAAATATAAAGGCTAACAAAAGCAATGTTTATTGGGCTAATTGAAGCCACCAGAAAGGGAAATGAAGATGTTTTCAAGGTAATTTTTTTCTGCCATCTTTTACTTCTTCTTTACCACCTTTTATAAATCCTCCTGGTAGTTCTGGTCCTTGCTCTTTTTCTTTTTTAAGGCCACCTGGTTGGCCAGGTCCAGGAACTTGGAAACAGTTCTTGCCTGTTCCTCCTGCAGCTTGACAAAGAACTTGTTGAACTTGAGGTTGGTCCCAAACTTTGTCTTCAGGTGTTTATTCCAAACCTCCAGGCTGGAGGTGGCCTTCATCTTCCCATTAATACAGGCGCTCTGGCAGTTCCAGTGTGCAGTAGCCCCACTCTTTCCTCTCCTGGAAGTCACCTTCTTGCCAACTCACTGCTTTTCAAAGTGCTCAAGATAACTCTTGAAAATGGCGGAGTGCTTTTTCATGTAAGCATCCTCCTAGATGGCCTCAAAACCAAGACCAGTGTGCTAAGGCTTTACAAAGACCAAGGCAGAAAGCTGAGTCATGGCAAATCAGCACTTTATTTTACCATTGTTGAGGTACTTTTCAAAGAGCACATTCTAACTTTTGAGATGTTCAATGAGGGCCTGCCTAAAATAGAAGAAGTAGCCCTGTACTTTCCCATTGAAGGTGGCCTCAAAGACTCTGGACTGAGTAAGTTCAAATCCATGATGATCAACTTTAGCCCAAGTGAGTACACATGAGCTAGCTGCTAATCAGCCTGGGCAGACACATCCTTCTCAGAAAAAGAAGGTTTGCTCTGGTGGTGTGGGTGGGAGGAGGAGCCAGTTGGCAGGAAGGGAGCTCAAAGCATCCTGGACAATTTTGAATGCTCTGGCATAGACCTCTTTCTTGGCATCAGGAGGAGAAATAAAACAAGGGGGATAACCTGGGCATCAAATTTCATATGAAGGACCCAAAGCTGCTTGAAGATAGTTGGGCAGGTTAAAAATGTGCTGTTGCACAGCCAGGTGATAGCAGTATTGAGCTGCTCCAGGTTTTAGGTTGTGGTGTAGGCAATGATCCTATCCTTCACTCTCTGCCCATTGTCATGGAGCAGGATCATCTCTCCATCCTCAGTTTTCTTGAGGGCATTGTAAAGGAACAGGTCTTCAATAGTTGTGGCGCTCTTGGCCAGGGTTTTGAGGCTTGACACTTATTGCTCACAAACTTTTCCAACTGACTGTGGGTTAGCACCCTCTTAAGGTTGGTGGGGGAGAGGTAATTTCACGCAAGCATAACCAGCTGGTGGACAAAAGATCTTTATAGGTGGGCATCACCTGGACAAGATACCACTTGAGAAGGCAGGCTATTATGGTTCTTGGAATTATGCAAGTATGCTTTCCCTTAATTGTTTGTATCTTATCACAGTGCTCAGTGTTGAGCCACACTAGGCAAGAGCGGTCCTTGCAGGTAAGTGGAGGCTCTTGAAGCCCTGGTTGTCATTAGTGCAGGAAAAAATGCAACCATTAGCCACCATGGCTGGTCCATCTTTCACACTCATAATGGGGAATTAATTTGGCAAGGAGAAAGGAACCTTAAATTTCCCATCAAAATTGCAAATGTTTTGGGTCAAAAAAGGGTCCCATGGGCCAGTGGAAGTATGGCAAAAGCCAGGGAAGTAGTCATGGCGCAGCTTGGAGTCATTCCTAGATGAGCTGGAATGGGGAGAGCTTGGGGGAGAAGAAGGGGGCTTGTTGTGACGCTCCTCATGTGAAGGAGACTTACCCTTGGGAGGGGATTTTTGGGTTGAGTGCTTCTTATTGGTAGGCTCTGCATCTGAAGCCAAGTTATAGAAACTGTGGTCTGTAAGAAAACCATAAGATCCCTTTCTTTCAGTGGAGTGAGCAGGGCTCTGCTCAGGGGAGGGCTTTGGGAAGAGTTTTAGGGAAGGCTTGGAGCAGCTTTCTTGGTGGATGCTGGCTTCTGCTTGATGGTTTTGGTAGCCTTGGGGGATGATTGGTTCCTTTGGGCTGCTTTGAAGTATTCTTGTCCTAAAATAATTAATAAAATATTCTAAAACAAAGCAATGTATTTAAAAAATCAAGTTTCCTATAAAAACATACATAGTAAACTTCTAACTTAAATGGCTTTTATTGAAATAAAAAACATAAAACTAATGTAGAAGTTTTTATTAAAGTTTTAAACAATAAGCTAAAAGTTAAAAAAATATGCAAAAGTATTAATTTAGAAGAATAAATTTTATTTTAAAAACCAAAAAAATATGAAAGAGAAAAGTTAAAAACAACATACAAACTTTCAGATGTTTTTATTATGTAAAAATAAAAGTTTCTTATGTGAGAAGTGAAAAGTAGCAACATTATAAAAGATGATTATCAATAATATGCTGAATTCCTGCTGACAATTAAGAAAATTTTAGACATTATCAAAGACAAAATTGGCACTGTTGACATTTTTCAAAAATTTACTATGTTTTTTTCATAGTATGCTTAATTAAATTTAAGTGAACCAGCAAATACTAACTATTTTCAGTGTGTTTTTGCTCACATAATAAAATAAAAAATAAACCCTGTGAAAATAAGAAGAAAAGTCATCAAATTTAATAATTTCTTTATTGAAAATAATGTTTATGTTGCAACTGAATCAATGAGGATTCAGTATTTGGAATTGGGGAAGACAACAGTCTAATAGAAAGGACAGAATAATAAGAATAAATATATTTTTTATTGTGGAATATTATGTCTAGTAGACCATATGGGGAAAGCCACACAGCCACAAGGGGGTAGCATGTTTCATGTAAGGTTTGAAGCCAAGGAATAACTTGTGTGGGATTAGAAGGTTGAATTGGTAGTACCCCTAATTAGGAGAAAGTGCCCTCAATTCAATATTGCTCTCAGATTGGCTCATGTTGTTAGATACATCAAGGGGCAACTCATTGAGCGCCCCCTGTGTATCCTAAGATATGTTGGCAGGGGAGTCCAGAAACTCAGTTGCAACATTCAGGGTATGGGAAAATGATAATTTACCATTGCACTTATGTAAAGTTGTTTAGAAGTTAATCAGGGTATGAAAATGGTAAAGTGTTGACTTCACCACTGACAACATCCTTAATAGGTAGTGGAATAGTAATTTAGGCTTAATTGTGCCACCTCTATTTGCTTAAATCCACCCTGGTGATTAATAACAAGCAAATAGTTGACATTCCTGATTGTTGACCTTATTATTGATAATAAATTCAATAGTAAATTACATAGTAAAACAGGCTTAAATTATGAGATTGCTGTTAGCCATCAATCCATTAATGATATTAAAGACAGAATAAGTGCCACAGATAGATTTATAACATGACTATTTCAACAAACAGCTATATGCAGTATACATGTTTCTATATATTAATTTAATAAAAATATTTTTAAGTGCACTATTATTATTTTTGTTGTAGATGTTTCAATTTTATAATTAAAAATAAGTCAGGCTAAAAAGTGTTGACAGTGGCACTTTCACGTTGTGAAAACAACTTGATAAAAATAAGTTTTTATTAGTAAAGTAGTTTTAAAAGCTATGGAAACAAGCAAAAATAATTCAGATTTAAACAAAAAGAACTCAGATTTATACAAAATTAAAAATAAACAAGTTTATATTAATTTACATTAGATTTGGGCTCATTTCTATTTTATTTACATCTGAGTTATTTTTTCTTGTTGTCATAGCTTTTAAAACTACTGTAAAAGCAAATGAAAAATTGAGTTAAATCAAAAATTAATTATTAGGCTTTATATTAAATTGTGTCAAATGACCTCAATTTTGCCATGTTTTCTGAGTTTGCACCCCTGAGCACTTTAAAAATGGGAATTAAGCTAGCGTAACTAGCCAAAAACTTAGTAATATTCCATTTTTGAGCTGACAGTGGCCATGTCAACAAAGTGTCAACATAGCCACTGTTGACATGGGCTCTGTTGCCTGTAAATTTCATTTTATTTGAGTGAATTAATTTAAACTGAATCTTAAGAAAGTCTTTTAAATAAGACTTTTTAAGCAAAATCCTATTATATGTAAAATCAGCCTAAGAATTAAAAAATAATATTGGATGCTAAATTAGATCCAATCTTTTATATGTCTTTTATGAAAATTCACCTAACTCTAATATATTGTTGTGTCTTCTTTATATTACTTATTGACACAAAAAGAAGTCCTAACAGCATAATTGGTTTTTACTAAGTCTTTAGTTAGTCTTCAGGGATGAATAAGGGATTGTTTAAGTCCTGGTAAAGCATAATAGACAATAAAGTTCTCTAGGCAGGTGTCAAGAATGACAATTTTCCTTTTCAAAAACTCAAGAGTTGAGACAGGATTCAAACCCAGACTAATGTGGGCTGCCAGCCCTGAGGGTCAGAAGTCCACCCACCCATGTCTTTTGGGGGTTGAATCCTCCTTATTTCAATTCACTGAAGCTCATAGTTGCAAAAAACCAAATGCAAATACACTAGAGGTAGCCCCATTAAAACCCTGTAATAACTGGCTCAATGGGGAGGAGGAGGCCCAAGTCATAAGTCTTCTGAGCCTCACGTCAACCCAAGCAGTCAATCAATCTACTGCTCAAAAAGAATTACATTTACCTGTCCACCCTAGAGAATATTTCTATTTAACAGAAGGATCTTTCAAACTGTTGCGCTTTTTGTATAACAGCAACACAATTCTTTAGTAATTGGTGTACAAAGCATTTTCTTGAATAGTCATATGTGAGAATATGATTAGTGTTGTATCAGAAGAGCTAAGATCAATGGGAACATGTTTATTGTCATAAGATGGCTCCTGAACATGCTGAAGTAATTTCAGATTAAAAGATGATTTTATTGTAGTTAATTAATTCTTCTTACACCTTCTCCAAGGTTAATCCTTGGGCTGCCAGCAATGTTTACTGGGACATTCTAACATGCCCTTATTTCAGTTGATCAGTAATCTAGGCTTGGCACTTATTGCATATCAATCAATAAAATATATTCATCTCTACTCAGCACAGGTGGCCCTTGCTGGTGTGGGTTAGTTTAGTAGCTTTAGGATCACTTTTTTACCTGAACATACGATAAATTTAGTGCTTAGAAATTTGACTAATTAGGGGATTTTTTATTTTTGGGGATTGTGACCTGGCGCTGCCGCAGCGCTTAATGTAAAAGTAGGACAGCACACTAGCACCCAAAATATTTGCTATTCAGTGCTGTGATGCATGGAGCTTTTCTCAAGTGGGGCAGTGGCGCTTATTATTAGGTGGTTTTGTCATAAATGTCAAAAATCTACTGCCAATCACAGCTATATAATTTTATAGCATTATTTTATGATGTTTGTTTGTTATAATTTCCATTCTGTGAGCTCTGTCATGATTGCCATCATTGCTTGGTCAGAAAACACAACCCTTTCACTTGAACTGACCAATGAAAGCCACCCAGCAAAAGTTTCATTTTAGCTCAAAAACTCAGGCAACCCACACATTATTCCCCATTTCCCAATTTTTAGGCCCTGATCATTAGAGTTAAAGTTTAGAGATAGAGTACTATAAAGACCCCCAGATCCCATGCCAGGCTTTATCAACATTTTGAAATAAATTTTATTAACTATTGATTCAACTTAATGTCCATGTATTCTATAATAGCCTTAGGTTGTTTGAACACTGCTCTTTTTGGCCCGCCTGCCTCTCCATCTGAAGCTTCTGTCTGCTAGATGCACCTTATGAGCCTGTGCATTTTACTAAATAGCCATTAATTTAAAAACTCAAGGACTACACCTCAGAAAAGATACTAACAATAGACTCCCTGACCTGCACATAATACCTGATCTATTTTAATCAAAAGGGTATTTGGCATATTCTGAACCCTTCCTATTCAAAGATAAGTACAACTTATTTCCTTCCTAACAACTGGACATGGTTCCCCTCTTACACCCAAACATATGCCTGCATCTACTACTGACTTTTCCTTGGACAACACCAACAAACTGTATTGAATAGTGTATATAATACTCTCTAGGTGATTGGAAAATTAGTTCCTGCTACTAGTCTCTGGTCGTGATTTTAAAGATCAATTTTGTATTCTTAGCGTTAGCACCCATATTATGCTGGGCTTTTGCAGTCTGGCCTGCGGCCTGCCCAATTCCAGATTCAGATAGGCTGCCACAAGGATGATTATCTGATAGCACTGCTATAAAAAGTACACCAAAGTACAAAAACACACAAAATACATGGTGATTTGTAACTATTTTTACATAAACTATAATAAATTTTGTTCTGAGAACCATAAAGCATCAGATAGACATAATAAAAAAATTCAATGAAATACATAAAGTGTAGATTGATGTGGTTATAAAGAAGAGGTAAAGTGAATTTGACTATTTTAAGGACTTTTATAATCTTCAAATTTCAAAAAGGAAGAAATATTCATTGTACTTGCTCCATAGTCTGACCCAGGAAAAATATACTGTATAGATGTGCTCATTAACAACAACAGCCCATAATAAAAGCAGTAACCCCAGAGAAAAAATGAGGCACCCAAGCCAATAACAAGCAAATTATAAAAATATGTGATATAGGAAAAGAACATGATGTGCTTAGGAGAGCCTTTATCCCAGCACAACAAGTATTGTACAGAGACTAGCATGAATTCATTATTCATGATAGAGTTTGTTCAAAAATCTTATACTATTTATTACTAGAACTTGAGATAGATTGCTAATTGACCCTTCCACTTTCAATTTTACCATGTAATAGCTTTACTTATTACTGGTTTGATTGGTCCTTAATTGATAAATTATTTTCTAGTTCAATTGTCTAGCTCCAGGAGAAGTGTAAAAATATAATAAAAGACAACAGAGTTATGAAATTAACTAAGGAAGCAAAACTATTTCAAATAAAATTATGGTAAAATCATACCATTATAAGTGGCTATAAGTAAACACAGCAGGATTTGAAGGCGTGTTCTATTGAAGGCCATAATAAAGGATTTTTTTGCATAAATATGATGGTAAGTGTTGAGTTGTTGATTTTTCTCTTGTCTATCTATGGTGGGTAATTTGTGGGAGAGACATTCATGAGTCCTGAGAAAAGATGGACAGTTGCCTTATAATGAATATAGTTATGTGGTATTAAATAATGAGACCATCTTGGGCTAAATAAAAACAGGTGCCTAACCATGATGTTTAGTGTTTTCTCTTTACATACCTTTGATTAGCTCATAGTATAGACATCAATAAATATTATGCAAGAATGGGAAGCCTGAGACACTATTTGAGTTATCATTTAGGTAGATACCTTCTGAAGCTTAATGATCTGGGGAATAATAAGTAAAGAAAATTACTTTGTTTTTTTTGGTTCCAAGGCTTATCACTTGAGTAGAAACTATAAAGGTATAATAGGTGTGTAAACCCATCAAATTAGTAGTTACAGATACACCACTATTTTTTATGCAGTGATTTAAATAATAGATGTCCAGTTAGTCAGGATTTGACCAAGCAATGATGCCAATTATGACAAAGCTCACAGATTAGGGTTTCAGCAACCAAACCCATAAATTGGCAGTATAAAAACCAATGATGCCAACTATGACATAGCTTGCATGTTGTGAACGCTGCCATTCACTATGTTTTTTTTGCTTCAATGGGTTATTTAAAGGAAAAATCTCTCTCTTTTGCTTTTGCCCCCCAAAATGAGTCTGGCTCTAAATTGGGAAATTCAATTGTTCAGTTTCCTGATTCTGCGCAACTCACTTGCCCCACTCATGCTTGTGACAAGTAACCCTACCCACCTGGTAGTGTTTTGTGGTATTGTCAACCACTATATATTCTATTTCTTTTTCACCAATAAAAATTAAGTTATACACACTTTTTTGTCTTTGTGTCTCCAAGTACTTTGGCGCCTCTCTAGCCACAACTAGTAGAGATTATTCATCCAGGGCCACAAGTTAATTGTATAGCCTTCCCTGCCATTCTAACCAAGACTTAGTACAAATCCAATCCTAAGGTTAGGATTCCCTGTTGTGTATCTATGCCGCGCCTCAGAACACAAAAAAATGGTGCTCACTACAGGGGCTTTAAGCCCCTTGGTTATCCCTTTTGAAAAACTGTTTTCAGGTCAATTTCCTCCTCCTATACAAGAGCCAACTTCCCCTGAAATCACCAGTCCTCCTATCAAGGAAGACATTGTAGACCCACCTATTATCCCTACTTTACTGAAACTTGGGATTTGTCTACTCCTAGTAGCCTACCCTCTGGGTACCCCTGACTTGGAACAAGTCATGGCGGTAGCCCTTGGGTTAGCCTGTGATGGAGTCATCCCTTGCCTCCAGCTACAGTCTATTCAAGCCAAATACTATGAATTGATTGTGGCTCTGAAATTTCCACAGCATCTCCTCTCAGCGGCTGTCTCTTCTGAATTCCTACTATCTTCCTTTGTACTGCCCGCCTTATCCCACCATAAAAATGGTGTTAGGGCTCCACGTTCAAGAGATTTTATTTCTACAAGCAGTCATCACTCATCACTGGGATCAGTTTGTGGCCTACTAGCAGTGGATCTACTCCCTTTTTTCTTTGGTATCAGATAATCAACACAACTCTGTCACCTATCAGACCCGCTTGGTTAACTCCATAAAGTAATTGTGCCAGTCTATCCCTGAATACATCAGGGAATGTCTACATGAGTTTCACCAGTTGGAACAGCCTTGGCAATCCCAAGTAGATTCCACCCTGAACGCCTATCTCACTGAGTTTAAACAACTGGTGCAATAGCTCAATGAGTTCATTGCTTACCAATTTTGTCAACTATAATAATAGCAGATCTTGCTTCTAAAGGCCTTTGCAAGCTTGGTGAAGAATTTGATCAAGAAAGGGTTACCACTGCTGCTGCCATTGCCAAGCTTCAGACTCAAGTGAATGAGTTGGCTACGCCCAAGCCAGATAATCCCCCTTCCCCCATCTGACAATCTGGTGGATAGAGAACAGAGACTATGAGATGACATTCAAGAGCTACAAGCGTCTGATTGCAGTCAATGTCTCCCTACTGAAGCACCTCAGACAGATCCCCAAGTGCTTGTTTTAGAAACTCAAGTTACTGAGTTACAACAAGAGGTTGCTGCCTTACGCAAAATGGTGGCAACTGCTGCTAGCCCAACTGGGGCTGTTGGTGAAGATGGCTGTTGCCCTGGCTTGTCAGAAGCTCTGTGCATTCACTGTGCTAGAGAGTTGATAGCTCTAGTAAATGAGGTGAGCCACTTGAAACAAGACCACTCTAAACTTAATAAAGATGTACAAGAAATGAGTGAATTGAAAGATTCAGTAAATTATAGGTTTACACCTTGCCTCTCAGTGGGTCCTTCTATTACCTTCTGACTGGCTGAGCTTTCCACAGTAGTAAATGCACAGGCCAACTCCTCAATGTTACTGAGCAACAAATCACCTTAGCTAATAATACAGGTGCCTGCACTGCTGAGACCTTGACTACTCTTGAGGAGAGTTTTTGTCAGATGTGGGCCAGGCAGCCCTCCTCCAAGTTGGAAGCATCATTCTACCTGTGTATAAATGTACTCAAAAGCAACAATAATGATCCAAATTCTGAAGCACACTTCAAACCTACCTTTAAGCAAGTATTTGACCCCAAAACCTCTACCATTGCAGAATTCCTAACTATCTATAAAACTGCCATGAGAAGAGCCTCTGATGAGGTTAAGAAGGAACACATTTTAACCTGTCTGCACACAACCTGTCACAACTTAGTAGTCTCTGAGTTCTCCACCATCAAGACTTGGGAAGAAATGAAGCTGCTTCTGATCAACAAATTTGGTGAAACCTTAGTTTGGAAGTGAAGAAAGATGCCTTCATGCATATTGCTTCCAAATCAAAGGAGACTCTAGCTGAATTTGCAATTAGGTTCTACAAGGAAGGACAGCAATTGATAAATAGAAGACAGCTGACGGCACGCGAGGCTTACATGGCCTGTGCTCAAGCTGTTGTGTTCTGAGGCACGGCATAGACAGACAACAGGAAATCCTAACCTTAGGATTGGATTCATACTAAGTCTTAGTTAGATGACAGGGAAGGAAAATGTGTTTACCTTGCGGCCCTGGAAGAATAGTCTATACTAGTTGTGGCTAGAGAGAGGCAAAGAAATACAGAAGACACAAAGATAAAAATGTGAATAGAACTTAATTTTTATTGGTGTAATGAAATGTAATATATAGTGGTTAGGAATACCACAAAACACTACCAGGACAGTAGGATCACTTGCCACCAGCATTAGTGGGGCAAGTGAGTTGTAAAAGATCAAGAAACCAAACAATTGAACTTACTGATTAAGTCATTAACTTGTTTTGAGAGGCAAAAGCAAAATCAAGAGATTTGTCCTCAAAATGGCCCACCAAAGACAAAATCAAAATATGGTGAATAGCAGTATTCACAACATTGCCCTCCCCAAGATTGGCCTTAGAGAGGTAATATTTATGAAGAAACTTTGCGTGCACTTGAGCAAAAGGACAGCCACTGGAGAGGAGCTTTACAGTGTACTTGGACCATTGCTTAAAAGTCACTTCTAAAAGTCCCATCCATAGAGAGTCCAACTTATGTGTGCAACCACCTACTTGGTGTTGGTATTAAAGTACATGATCACCAACATCAAACTCAGGCAGGGGGAGCGTCCAGCATTATTGGGAGAGAGTGCAAGCATCTTGGTCTTGTATGAAGAAGTGTAAGCAGTGGCCTGTATATCAATTATGCGGCTGACTAGATCCTTGATGTGGTTGTCATGATTCATGGCTTTGTCAGAGGTAATCAAGGGCCCCCCAAGAGTAAAGGGGTAGTAGCCTCTCACCCATATAACATAGCAAAAGGGGAGTATCCAGTGACCCAATGTTTGCTAAGGCGGTATGCAAAGAGAGCAGCAGGTAAGTATAGGTCCCAGTTGGCAGCGTCAGAGTAGGTGAGCTTCCTCATGATGGAGACCAGTGTTGAATCAGCACGCTCAACTGCCCCATTGGTAGAAGGATTGTAGGGGGAAGAGAAAGACTGATGAGACCCCAAAGCTTTGACAACAGAGGTTATCAGCTTGGCGTTGAAGTTAGTCCCATTATTGGAGAGCAACACTTGAGGACAGCCATGGCAGTAGAAAACATCTTGTAGCAGGAAGGCAGCAGTTGTCTTAGCCAGATGTCTTAGCCAGATGTCTTTTGTTGGGCAAGCCTCTACCCACTTGCTGAAATGATCAACTGCAATCAGAATAAATCAACACCCAGAACGTGAGCGGGGGAGAGGCCCTACAGCGTCAATGCTGACAGTGTGGAAGGCATGTTGCAGGGGGACTAATTTGACTTTGTGGGCAGCAGCTTGAGGCCTTTGCAGCTGGTAATTGTGGCAGCTAGCTATGACATCTGGGATCAGCAGGCAAAGGTTCTCCCAGAAGTAATTATTTTGAAGCCAGTCAAAGGTCTTGGCAATGCCTCCATGCCCAGTCTCTTTTGAGCTTGGGACACCACTGAGAGGCAAAGACTGGGTCCTACATAAGGCAGATACTGATCTTGTACCTTCTTGAAGAGCTGATTGTTGTGTATGAGGGTATCTTTGGATAGCTTGGACAATGCCAGTTGTACTTTTTCTGTCTCACCTTCCCACAAAGACAGGTACCCAATTAGTTCATATAACTGGTCAGTCTCTTCAGGGTGCAAAGCAATAATGGGAATTCTGGAGAGCCCACAGTGTTCTGGTGTTGAATCCCAGGGCAATGGAGCACAGTGAAGTTGCATCCTTGCAGACGTAGATCCCATATAGCTAGGCGCTCTTCAGGCTCCTTAAGCTGTTGTAACCACTTAAGAGAAGTGTGGTCAGTGACAACAGTGAAGTGGGTGCCATATATGTAGTGACAAAACTGCTTGACTGCATATAATACAGCAAGGCACTTCTTCTCTGTGACACTATAGTTCTTCTCATGCTTGTTTAGTATGCAGGAAGTGTAAGCCACAGGATGATCTACACCCTTGTCATCCAGTTGGGCCAGGATAGCTCCAATAGCAAGATTGCTAGCGTCAGTGTATAGGATGAACTCCTTATCATAGTCAGGATACACAAGGATTGGCGCCTCTTTGAGTTTTTGCTTAAGGGTCTCAAAGGCTTGCTGTTGACTGGCGGTCCATTCAAAAGGGACATTGCGTAATAGCTGGACTAGAGGTTCACTAGTATTGGCAAAGTCAGGGTTAAACTGTCTGTAGTAGCCCATCATCCCCAGAAAGACTTGTACTTTTCATAGGTTGGTGGGCAGAAGCATTTTGTTGATGGCTTCAACCTTCTTAGTCATTTGGAAAATCCTGGTCTGGATTACTTCATGGCCTAAGAATTCAAGACATTCTTTGAAGAAGGCACACTTGGGAGGCCTTAGTTTGAGGCCCAATGGAGGGCAACTCAGGCATCACCACCTCCTGGCAAGTTGGATGTAGACAGGTCAGAATATGTTCTTTCTTAACTTTTTCTGAAGCCTGTCTCATGGCAGTTTTGTAGATAGTTAGGAAAGCTGCAATGGTTGAGGTTTTAGGATTGAAGACTTGCTTAAAGGTAGGCTTGAAGTGTGCTTTGGGAGTCAGGCCACCATTATTGCTATCAAGTATGTTTATATGCGGGGAAAACTCTGCTTGGATTCAGAGGGGAGCTGTCTATTCCATAGCTGTCAAACACTTTCTTCAAGGGTAGTAAGGGTCTCAACAGCGCGGGCTCCTGTATTGACAGCTTGAGTGGCTTGTTGTGCAGTAGTATCTAAGCGTTGACCTTGGGTGGTCACTATTGTGGAGAGTTCATCCAGTTGCAAAGTAAGGGATGGCCACACTGAGAAGCAAGGGGAGAACCTATCATTCACAGAGTCAATCACATCATTCATCTCTTGTACGTCTCTATCCAGTTCAGTATGGTCCCGCTTCAATTGATCCACTTTGTTATTAAGAGCAATTAGTTCCCTAGAGCATTGGATTCAAGAAGCTCCTAATAAGCCACGGCAGCAACCATCTTCATTGACAACCCCAACTGGACTAGCAGCAGTTGCCATCATTTCACGTAGGGCAGTAAGTTCTTACTGTAGCTCTGCAACTTGAGCAGTTTATTCAAGCACCTGGGGGTCAGGTTGAGGGGCTTCAGCAGGACGTCCCTGACTGCAGGTAGTTGTATGTAGCTAGCAAATGACATCCAATATTCTCTGCTCTCTATATGCCAAGTCATCAGAAGGGGGAGAGGGCGGAACATCTGGCTTGGGTGTAGATAGCTTATTCACTTGACTCTGGAGTTTAGCTATAGTAGCAGCAGTGGCAGCTCTCTCTTGTTCAAATGCTGTACTGAGTTCATTATGGCCACTAGCAGCAAATTCTGCTACCTGCTGTAGTTGTTCAAAGGAATACATACTGAATGCATTGAGTTATTGCACAAGTTGTTTGAAGTCAGTGAGATAAGCATATAAGGTGGAATCTACTTGAGTTTGCCAGGGTTGTTCTAGCTGGCAAAACTTGTGTAGGCGTTCTCTCATGTATTTGGGGATGTACTGGCGCATTTGTTTGATAGAATTGACCAAACAGGTCTACAAAGTGACAGAGTTGCGTTGGTTGTCAGATACCAAGGAAAACAGGGAATGAATCCACTGTTGGTAAGCAGTAAACTGGTCCCAGTGATGAGTAACTGCTGCTTGCAGAGACAAAATTTCTTGGACATGGAGTCCCAACACCATTTGATAGTAGGCTAAAGCAGGCTGCACAAAGGACAATAGTAAGTGCTCAGCGGAGCCAGCCGCTGAGAGGAGATGCTGTAGAAATTGAAGAGCCACAATTAATTTGTAGTATTAAGCCCAACTGAACTGCAACTGAAGGCAAGGGATGGCTTCTTCACGGGCTATCCCAAGGTCTACTAACATGACTTGCTCCAAGTCAGGGGTACCCATGGGATAAGCAACTAGGCAGGGACCATTCCCAAGGTTCAGTATAGTGTGAGTAATAGGCTGGTTGGCAATATCTTCCTCAATAGGAGGACTGGTTATTTAAGGTGAAGTTGACTCTTGTATAGGTGGAGGCAAAGGACCTGAAAACGTGGATGTGAAAGGGATAATCAAGGGGCTTACAGCCCCTGTAGTGAGCACCATTTTTGTTGTGTTCTGAGGTGCAGCACAGACACACAACAGGAAATCCTAACCTTAGGATTGGACTTGTACTAAGTCTTGGTTAGATGACAGGAAATGCAAATGTGTTTACCTTGCAGCCCTGGAAGAATAATCTCTACTAGTTGTGGCTAGAGAGAGGCGCAGAAGTACAGAAGACACAAAGATAAAAATGTGAATAGAACTTAATTTCTATTGGTGAATATGAAATGGAATATATATTGGTTAGGAATACCACAAAACACTACCAGGACGGTAGGATCACTTGCCACCAGCATTAGTGGGGCAAGTGAGTTGCGCAGGATCAAGAAACCAAACAATTGAACTTCCTGATTCAGTCATTAACTTGTTTTGAGAGTCAAAAGCAAAAGCAAGAGATTTGTCCTTGAAATGGTCCACCAAAGGCAAAATTGAAACATGGTGAATAGCGGTATTCACAACACAAGCCATCAAGGTAACTCAGCTTCTGTGTCTCCACTTTAAGGCTCACAAATCTATGTTCTCCTCCATCAAGAGCATAAAGACGCTGTTGCAGGATATGCACCTGGCCCACTCTGGAACTGTTGTATGTGAGAATTGAGCTGCCTCTAACTCTGGTTCTTTTTCCTATGGCCCTTGCATCCTCACTATGAACTCCCAGAATTCTTCTAGACGTCAAGGTTGCCATAACTGCAGCCAGATAAGTCGCCACTCCCAAGTCTGTACCAATACTTGGGTTGAAGGTGCTGATCTCAAGGATCAGGTGGGAAAAGAACAGTCAACCTAGAGGCAGAGAGGCTCTTGGTTGACAATCCTTCCCAGTCTCCCCCAATTCCCCCGTCTATTGCAGACTCTGAGCCCGCCAACACTAAAGCTACTCCCATCCTGCTACTATTCCATGATATATGACAACTCTAACAAGGACAATTCATACATTGATGATTCTAATGCTTATGGATACTTGGTTCTAGCAGTTCCCAAAATCATTTCAGTCCCTTCCAAGCTATGCTCTGGGAAAACCACAACAACTGCCAAACATCTGCTTGAAGTCAAGGAGGTTGCTTCTTGTCCATACCTTGCACAAGCTAAGAGGTCTCCTGTAGTTGTAGAATCTTCAAAAGAAGCAGCTGAAGTAGCTGGCTCTGATTTCAAGAACGTTTTAGTCTTGCTTCCTCTTCAGACTGTCTACAAGGAAACCCAGGCCTAAGATGCATGATTGAAAAAAGGGACAAAGAACTGGCAGAAGCCCAAGACATTCTAGCTGTCCTCCCTCCCTTTAGTTGTACTACCACTTGTGTGGAAATCTCCATCCAAAAGGTGAAGATTAAGACCGTCTTAGATCCTGGATCTCCTGTGAATATCATCTCCTCTAAGCTTGTCAAGAAGCTCAAACTTGCCCCTGACCTTAACTATCATCAATCTTATGGCAAAGCTGAGCTGTCTATGACTCACACTATAGGAGCTTGTTCTGCTCTGCCCATGCAGTTTGGCAAACTACTCTTAGCTGTGCCTGTTGTTGTCTTGGAGAATGAGGGTTACAGTCTCCTAGTTGGTACTCAGTTCCTTATAGATTACAATGGGATCATCAACTTGAAGAATGTAACCTCTCTATCTTAGGGTACAAAGTCCCCCTGGTCTGCAAAGAGCCTGTTAAAATCCCCAGAAACCCCTCAAGACATGTGTCTTAGAATATCCTTCTAGTTTTTTCACCATAAAATATTGTACCCACTCATCCAACATGAAGTGCCCTCCTATGGCTTGCCCTGCGTCTGAAGAGATTCCTCTCCTGGCCACTTCTGCTGTAATGGTTCCCCCTGGGTCTCAGGATATCCTAGACTCCCAAATATTGTATGAGTTACCTGAGCACATGTTCCTAGAGTTATAATCTCCTTCATTTCTATGACACAACAAACCCTACCTCTGCCTGGGAATCTTGGATGTCTCTCATAAAGATCCTGTTCAATTGCTGGTAGCCAACTTGACGGCTCTCTCCATACATGTGTCTAGAGGACAGGCTTTTGGCTATGGCAAGTTGCTGAATGCTCCTGATGTCCTATGCTACATACCTTTGATACGTTCCAGGACTTTAATTCACCTGAAAACAAGCCCCAAGTCCTATCCTTGTTCACTGCTCAAGACTTCCTGCAACTATCCCTGGTAAAACAGAAGGAGGTGCTTGATTTTCTAGATCAATTTTTGGATATCTTTGCTAAAGATAGCTCTAATTATGGTCTATCTAAAGGTGTTGTTCACCAGATTGATACTGGTGATGCCCCCCTTTCCGCACTAAACCATGTTGCCACAGTTGTGTAGAGGAAGCTCAGGTGTCTAAAGAGCTCAAACAACTTCTAGACGCTGGGCTACTGGCTTCTTCCCAAAGTCTGTGGGCCTCCCCCTTGCTCATAATGAAGAAGAAGGATGGAGGTCATTGTATTGTGATATACTATTGGTAATTAAACTCCTTAACCAAAAAGGATTCCTACCTCTTTCTGCATATTGATGATGCTCTCTGATGCCTTAGAGGCTCTAAGTTCTCTGCTATGGACCTAGCCTCTGGGTACTGGCAAGTTGATCTCTCTCCCAAAGACAGACATAAAGCTGCACTTATCACTTATGAGGGATTTTTGAGCCTACACACATGCTGCAAGGACTCTGCAATGCCCCAGCTACCTTCCAACAAGCCATAGACTCCATCCTCTGTGATTTGAAGCTCTCATGTGTCCTAGTGTATTTAGATGATATAACAGTCTTCAGCGCTACCTTTACAGATCACCTGGCTCATCTCAAGGAAGTGTTTATAAAGATTTGGGAGGCTGGCCTTAAGTTAAAACCATCTAAGTGTGCTTTCTTCAAGGAAAACCTTGAATTCCTGGGCCATGAGGTAACCAAGACGGGGATTCACTGATGACCAGGAGTTGAGGCCATTGACAAAATGCTTCCGCCTACCAACCTGTAAGAAATTCAAATCTTTCTTGGCATGATGGGCTACTACAGAAAGTTCATCCCTGACTTTGCCAACACTAGCAAACCTTTGGTTCAACTGTTACACAATTTACCTTTCAAATTGACCTCTAGTCAACAACAAGCTTTTGAGACCCTTAAGCAAAAACTCAAAGAGGCTCCCACCCTAGCGTATCTGGACTATGATAAGGAATTCATCCTTCACACTGATGCTAGTGACCTGGCTATTGGAGCCATCTTGACTCAAATAGACAATGGGGGTGTGGATCACCCTGTAGCTTATACCTCTTGTGTCCTGAAAAGCATGAGAAGAATTACCACGTCACAGAGAAAGAGTGCCTTGCTGTATTGCATGCCGTCAAGCAGTTCCACCATTATGTGTATGGCACCCATTTCACTGTGATCACTGACCACGCTTTGCTTAAGTGGTTGCAACAGCTTAAGGAACCAGAAGGACAACTAACTATATGGCTCTCTTCCTGAAAGGTTACAACTTCACAGTACTACACTATCCCAGGATTTACAACAAAATGCTGGTAGATCATCCAGAATGCCCATCCTTACTCTACACCATGCTGAGGCTGATTGAATGTATGAACCAATTAGATATCCTTTCTCTTTGGGGAAAAAGACGTAAGAAGTTCAAATTTTTCCTATCCAAGCTGTCTGAAGACACACTCTTTTGTGACAATCAGCTCTTCAAGAAAATACAAGACCAATACCTATCTTATGTACAGCCTAGCTTTTGCCTTTTGTTGGTGCTTCAAGATCATAAGGAGAAATGACATGGAGGCATTGCCAAAACCTACAACTTACTGCAGAAAAAATATTTCTGGGAAAACCTTTGCCTGCTTATTCCAGATGGCATTGCTAGTTGCCACAATTGTCAGCTGCAGCAACCTTGAGCTGCCTCTCATAAGTTCAAACTAGCCCCCCCCTCAACATGCCTTTCATACCGTCAGCCTTGACACTTTAGGTCCTCTTCCTTGCTCCTGCTCTGGTTGCTGCTTTATACTAATTGATGTTGATCTTTTTAGAAAGTGTTTAGAATCTTACCCTACTAAGGACATTGCTACCAAGACAACTGCTGCCTTTCTGTTGCAAGACTTATTCTACTGCCATGGCTATCCTCAAGTGTTGTTGTATGACAATGGGACTAACTTCAACGCCAATTTAGTAACTTCTGTTGTTGAAGCTTTGGGATCTCACCAGTCTTTCTCTGCTCCTGTAATCTGTCTACCAACAGGGCAGTTGAGTGTGCAAACACAATTCTGGTTTCTATCATGAAGAAACTCACTTACTCTGACGCTGCAAACTGGGATCTATACTTACTTGCTTCTCTCTTTTCTTATTGCCTTAGCAAACATTGTGTCACAGGGTATTCCCCCTTTGCTATGCTATATGGATGTCAGGACACTACTCTGTTGCTTCTAGGGGCCCCTATACTCATCTGATAAGGCCATGAATCCTGATGACCATATCAAAGATCTAGTCAACAGCATCATTGATATACAAGCTACTGCATACGCTTCTGTGTACAAGACCAAGATGCTTGAGCTCTCTCCTGATAATGCTGGGCGCTCTCCTTTGCCTGTGTTTAACATTGGAGACCACATTAACTACTATCAGCATAGAGTAGGAGGGAACGCCCACAAGTTATAATTGTTGTGGATTGGACCTATAGAAGTGATCTTCAATCAAGGATCAGATTATACTGTGAAACTCTGCTCTAGTAGTCCCCTTTTTGCCCAAGGGCATACCAAGTTTCTCCGCAAGTACTACCCCCCTAAGGCCAATCTAGAGGGGGGCAATAATGTGAATGTGCCATTCACTATATTTCAAGTTTTCCTTTGATGGGTTGTTTTGAGGACAAATTTCTCTCTTTTGCTTTTGCCCCTTGAAATAAGTCTGGCTCCAAATTGGGAAATTCAATTGTTTAATTTCCTGATTCTGCGCAACTCACTTGCCCCACTCATACTTATGGCAAGTGATCCTACTGGTCTGGTTGTATTTTGTGTTATTGTCAACCACTATATATTTCATTTCTTATTCACCAACAAAAATTAAGTTCTATTTACATTTTTGTCTTTGTGTCTTCAAATACTTTAGCGCCTCTCTAGCCTTTGTCTAGTAGATATTATTCAATTGGGGCCACAAGGTAATTGTATAGCCTTCCCTGTGATTCTAACCAAGACTTAGTAAAAATTCAATCCTAAGGTTAAGATTCCCTGTTATGTATCTGTGTTGCGTCTCAGAACACGACATAACAGATATGCATTAAAGCTGCCAAACAACATGAATTAGTAGTATAAAGCATATGCATATTAGATTAGCAGTAGTCTGCTAACCTAAACCATAATTCAGCCAATGATAAGCACCGCTGCGGTGCTTAATAAACACTTAATTTGCTGTTGTGCCACTCTAGAAAAATACAGGTTTTGCAGCACTGCCTAACAATTGGAATAGGTGCTAAAGCGCCAACTTACTTTATTGTCAAGCGCCACTGTGCTGCCTAGTAATTGAGTCAGGCGGCAACAGCGCCTATGTTGACATTAAAAATGTTGACACTATAGTAAAGTGACAACCCAGTTTTACTTAATGTCTTTTCCTGGATGTCAACACTTTTTTAATTAACAAAACACTTTACCTTGAACATTCTTAATATAAAAAATTAAAATACATTATTATACTAAAATAACCAAAGAGAGTTCAAAACTGCAATAAAAAATTACCATAAGTAATAATAATAAGGAGATACAAGCAACTATTTTCAGTTTACTATGTAAGTTATACTCTTTATTATAGAATTATTTTTTATTCCCATAAAAGTTAAAATTCCAATGAACCAAAAAATAAAAATATTTTATATATCATAATAACTACAAAACTTAATAAAGTTATAGTTTAATTTATTATACTTTATATAAGCATAACTGAACATATCTCATTCCTTAAAGATAAATTAACAAAATATAAGATATTTCTTACTAAACCACATTGAAACTGTATCTGAAACTTACCATTTCTACATAAAAGGATTAGTGCACTATAAATAAGTTAAAAGGTTAAAAGTTTAAAAGTAAAAAATATACAGGCAAAGCAAGGTTTATTAAGCTAATTAAAGCCACCTGCAAGAGTAGTGGCAACGTCCTCAAGGTACTTCTTAATCTCCACCACCTTTTACTTTTTCTTTACCACCTTCTGAACGTCCTCCTGATAGTCCTGCTCCTTGGACTTTTGCTTCTTGGGCGCCACCTGGTTGGCCAGGTTGCAGAACTTGGAGACAGTTCTTGCTTGCTCCTCCTGCAGCTTAAAGAAGAACTTGTTGTATTTGGGGTTTGACCCAAACTTCACCTTCAGGTGCTTGTGCCAAACCTCAAGGCTAGAGGTGGTCTTTATCTCCCCCTTGAGGGAGGCGCCCTGGCAATTCCAAGGGGCAGTGGTCCCGCTCTTACCTCTCTAGGTAGTCACCTTCTTGCCCACCCATTGTTGCTCAAAGTAATCCAAGTAACCTTTGAAGATGGTGGAGTACTTCTTGATGTAACTGTCCTCCAGAAGGGCCTCAAAGCCAAGCCCAGTATGCTCTGGGCGCACAAAAGCCAAGGCAGCAAACTGAGTCAAGGAAAAGCTGCACTTCCTCTTACCATCATTAAGATACTTCTTGAAAAGGTCCTTCTCACTCTTGAGATTCTTGATGAGGGCCTGCCTAAAATGGAAGAAGTAGCCCTGGACTTCTCCATTTAAGGTGGCCTCAAAGGCTCTGAACTGAGCTTTCTCAAAGTCCATTATTATAACCTTTGGCCCAAGGGAGCGCGCATGAGCTAGCTGCTCAGCAGCCAGGGTTGACTCATCCTTCTCAGTGGAGGAGGGATTTGCCCTTGTGGCGTGAGTGGGAGGGGGGAGCTGGTTGATGGGAAGGGAGCTCAAATCATCCTGGACAATCTTGAAGGCTCTGGTGTAGACTTCAGTCTTAGCACCAGGAAGGAGAAAGAACACAAGAGGGATAACCTGGTCATTGAACTGCCCATGTAGGACCCAAAGCTTCTTAAAGAGAGAGGGGCAAGTAGAAAGTGTGCCGTTGCACAGCCAGGTGGTAGCAGTAGTGAGCTTCTCCAGGTTTTGGGTTGTGGCGTAGGCTATAATCCTATCCTCCACTTCCTGCCCATTGTCATGGAGCAGGAACATCTCACCATCCTCAGTTTTTTGAGGGCATCTGTGAGGACCAGGTCTTCAATTTTAGTGGTGCTCTTGGCCAGGGGATTGAGCTTGACGCCTATCACTTACAAACTTGACCAGCTGACTATGGGTTAGAACCCTCTTAAAATTGGTTGGGGAGATGTACTTGCAAGCAAGTACAGTCAGCTGGGTAGCAGAAAGATCTTTGGAGGTGAGCATCACCTAGACAAGATACCACTTGAGGAGCCAGGCAATGGTGATATTTGGCATGATACAGGTGTGCTTGCCCTTGATGGTTTGGACCAAGTCCCAGCGCTCAGTGTTGAGCTGCAATGAGCAGGAGTGGTCCTTGCAGATGTAATGGTGGCTCTTGAAGCCCCAGTTGGCATTGTTGCAAGAGAAAATATACCCATTGGCCACCATGGCCAGCCCATCCTTTACGCTCATCATTGGAAAGTATTTGGGTAAGGAAGAGAGAAACTTGAATTTTCTGTCAACGTTGCAGATGTTGTGGGCCAACAGAGGGTTCCAGGGGACAGAAGAAGCATGGTGGAAGCCAGGAAAGTAATCAGGGCAGGGCTTTGAATCATCCCCAGATGAGCTTGAAGGGGGGAGTTTGGTGTTGGTGGGGAAGCAGAAGGGGGCTTATTGTTGCGCTTCTCATATGCAGGAGACTTATCTTTGGGTGGGGACTTTTGGGCTGAGTGCTTCTTCTTGGGTGGCTCCTTGTCAGAAGTCAAGTTGTAAAAACTGTGCTCTGTAAGGAAGCCATCAGATTCCTCTCCCCCAGTGGAGTGAGCAGGGCTCTTCTCAGGAGAGGGCTTTGGTGAGGGCTTTGGCAATAGTTTTGGAGTGGCCTTCTTTGATGAGACAGTCTTCTTTTTGGTGGGTTTGGTTGGCTTTGAAGCATGCTTGGTTCCTTTGGGCTGTTTGAAAGTGTTTTTGTCCTAAAATAATAAGTACAATGGTTTAAAATAAAGCAATGTATGTAAAAAAACAAACAAAACACCTTAAAGCATAATATAAAAAAAGTAAATCTTATATGGTTTTTATTGGCATGTAAAAGTTAAAAAATACTTGTATAGTTTTATTTTATTATAGTTTTAAAAAAAGTTGAAAGTTAAGAGAAATATGTAAAAGTACTATATTTATATATAGCTTTTATTTTAAAAATCGGAAAAGATGAAAAAGAAGAGTTAAAAATACAACATATCAAAAAATCAGAAGCTTTTATTATGTGAAACATAAAGTTTTATATGTGAGAACTGAAGAGCGTTGACATTATGAGTGACAATTAGTAAAAAAGCTGAATTCTCACTGTCAATTACAAAATTTTTAGACATTATTTTTGACAACATTGTCACTATTGACATTTTTTCAAAAATTTACTATGTTTTTTCATAGTACGCTTAATTAAATTTATGCAGGCTAGCAAAAATTAACCGTTTTCTGTGTATTTTGTTCACATATAAAAATTTAAAAAAACATATGAAAATAAGTAAAAAATTATCAAGGTTCTTTATTCTTTTATTAAAAATATTATTTGGGTAGTGGTAATATGATATTTACCATTGTGTATATGTGAAGTTGTGAATAAAGTTTTATTCAGTATTGAAAAGGGTAAAGTGCTGACAACATCACTTACAACATTCTTTATATGAGGTGACATATTAATCTAGGCTTAATTGCGCCACTCTAAATTGCTTAACTCCACCCCAGGGGATGATCACAAGCAAATAAATAACATTTACAAATGTCAAAATTATTTTTAATAATAGATTCTATAGTAACTTACATAGTAACTCATGCTTAAATTATTGGATTGCCGTTAGCCACCAATCCACTTAATATATTAAAGCCGTAATAAGTACCACATATATATTTATAACATGAACATTTTAACAATCAAATGTATGTACACTGTCTTTTACTATATATTAATTCAATAAAAAAATATTTTTAAATGTGCACTTAATTTTTTTACTGTAGATGCTTCAGTTTTGTTATTAAAAATAAGTTATGCTTAAAAAGTGTTGACATTGACACTTTTAAATTGTGGAAACAAATAAAAAACTAATTTTTATTAGTAAATGTAAAGGAAAAATCTGATTAAATCAAGTTTTTTACTAAGCTTAATATTAAATTGTGTTGAGATGGCTACAATTTTGTTGTGCTTTCTGGGTTTGCACCCCTGAACGCTTTAAAAAAGAATTAAGCTAGCACAAATAGCAAAAAACATAGGAGATTTAGAGTTTTGAGTTGACAGTGGCCATGTTGACAAAGTGTCAACATGGGCGCTGTTGCCAATCAGGCGCCACATTACTATTAAGTCAAGCGCCAACCAAAAATAATTGCAGGCACCGCTTGGCAAATATTACAGGTACCAAGGTGCTGCTTTGAATTTTTACATCAAGCGCCAAGGCGCTGGGTTTGATTCCCCGTAATTTCAAATTACCATACTAATCACATTAATAAGCATTAAGCTTGTAACATACAAGGAAGGTAGGAAGTGATCTTGAAGTAACTTAATTTTTCCATGCCAGCAAGGATCATGTGTGCTGGGTGAAGATGAAGATATTCTATTGGTTGACATGCAATAAGTGCCAAACCTAGATTAATAATTACCCAAATAAGGGGTGTGTTAGAATGTCCTAGAAGACATTGCTAGCAGCCCAGGGATTAGCCTTGCAGAAGATATAAGAAGAATTAATTAATTACAATAAAAATAATCTTTAATCTTTGATCTTTGACCCATCTTTGATTTATCTTTAATCTGGTTGACCTTTGTCTAGATCTTAAGTGCTTCTGCGTGATCAGAAGCCATTTTTGGGCAATAATCATGTTCCCATTTGATCTTGGCTTTTTCTGATATGATACTACTCATATCCTCAAATATTACTGTATTCAAGAAAATACCCTGTGTCCAATAATCTCAAATAATTATGAAGCTATATTGCAAAAAGCGCAACACAGGGAATAACTTTTTGTTATGTTAGGACTTAGCATCCAGAAAAAATGGAGATGGCACTTGAAACATTTCTTCAAGTCAGTTTGATACAGTGGCAAAAGTGGATCACCCACAAAGAGTTTTTTCCCCAGGCATGTTGCTATGTTGGCAAAAAAATATTTTTTTTGGTGAAATATTAAAAGACTTTATGAAAATATTAACACTTAATTTAAAAATATTAAAGCTTTGTTGATAAAAATTTGACATTAATTTTTAGGTTTTGAAAATTATGTTCATATGAGAAGAAATAAATTCAAAGCAGATTGCAAGGATATCATTGGTTGATTTTAAGGTCTGTTCTGCCAAGGGAGATCATTGGTTTAGGATCTTGAAGACCAAGAAATTGATAAAGAAAAATAATAAAATATGGTAGGCTTTTATTAATGCAAGACTGAAAGGTATTTTATTATTAGGAGAAGGTAAAAGGTAATTTTTAAGCCTTTGAAATTAATGTCTTAAAAAGGAAGCAGTTATAAAAAGGGTATATATCTGTGATCAGGCTACAAGCCACTAGAAAAAAGGATCACATTATGAGAGACATTAAGCTATTAATCAGGGATTGATAGATTGATACAAATTTATAGCATTTAAAGATTATATAGCCACATATAAAGGAAAAGTAGATTGGATTTATGTTACACTTTAGTGGAATATTTCTAAATGGTTTCTCCAACTACGGCTTAATAAAAATGTTCAAAATCCTTAATTAAGTTTCATCTTTAAGAAATAAGGATTCTCTTTTTTTATACCCTAACTATGATAAAGTTAAGTATTTTAGAGAGAATTAAGTGCTTCATACCCATAGCCAATCATCAGATATTGAATAGTGGAAGATAAAAGATTTGAACCTTTTGTCATGAGGGAACAAGTATCTCCAAAGAGAGTTTTCATAGTTTTTTGTGGAATTATACCTACCTTCTTAAGAAAATTTACATTCAGCCCCTATGGTTAAGCAGAAGACATAAAAATTGTCCATTAATAAACTGGTTTAATAGTTTACACGCCTCTAGGTAAAGAATGACACCTTTTAAAATAGTCTTCTCACCTGTTATAGCACCTCAACCCTGATGATCTTGGGCTGTGACCCAGGACACACTTTAGTGGCCTCAGATAGCAGATGTGCCACAATGGCTTAATCAAACTTATAATCAAGTTATGTGGTATTGAGTTTAGCTGTGATGATTAAACCCAAAACACACATTAACTGGTAAATTCATACTCTCACCACTAAACAAGACAAATTAAATCACTATATCTACCATTAAACATCTTAAAACTGTTGAGTATATACTTCTAGGAAGTATAATGAGCAAGATAAAGAGGGAAATTAAGAAGAGAATGATATTATATTTATATATGAGTTTAGAGTATTATATGGTAACCTGGGAAGCCTCATACTGTTCATGTACATCATGGCAGTCACAAGGCTTGTCCAAGTAGTGATCTGCTTAGGACTAAGAATGGTTGATCTCCATAAGAGATGTACAATTGATAAGAGTGCCACCAAATTAATGATTAGTTGGGTAATCCCTTGGGGAATTACTTTCTGAGAGAGATTAATAAAAGATGTTGCAATAAAACTGTCAGGATACACCTAATTTTCTATCTGCTATTTATTTAGCTTTAATTTTGGAATATCCCTTATATACACTAAAACACACCAACAAGACTACTCCTGCTTCCCTCATTATTCCCCTCACTTCTGGTCTTAATTTAACCTAAATTTAAGGTTAATTATCTTCCAGAGCTTACCTTTTGTCACAAACAATTTTCAAACCTGGAACCTATACGCTCCTGTTAACAATTGCTAGTCCAAACTCTTACCTTTTGCTTTGCACTTGGATTTAAGCTCAGACATGTTTTTTTAGATTTTCTGCTTGATTTGGCTCAAATTAAGGTGACAATGTCACCCACTTTTGTTCTTTCTTCTTGCTTATTCCTGGCCTCTGTTCTTTAAACTTCTTAAGTTAGAAACAAACTCTTGGCATTCTTGATCTCAAAACTATCATAAACTAACAATGGTTAGGATTCTTTTCCCCTTTAGTACCTCAATTTCTCAGGTTTTTAAATCAAAGACTTGAGTTTTTAGTCTCAACTCTAAGTTGAGATTGTTTGAATTGCACCCCAAAATATTCTTGTAGATTTTGTGGCTTGTGTTTTACTTTAAATCTTTTTATTTTGTACAGTAGGTTTGAAAGCTATGGCAACAAGCAAAAACAATCCAGATTTTAAAAAAATGAGCTCAGATTCAAACAAAATTAAAAATAAATGAATTTATATTGATTTACAATAGGTTTGGGTTCATTTCAGTTTTGCTTAAATCTGAATTCATTTTGTTTAAATCTGAGTTCATTTTGTTTGTTACCATAGATTTTAAAACTACTGTATTGTTTTCTTCCTTTTTGAAATCTTAGTTTATTTATGATCCCTTTTGATTATATCTTCAGTCAGTCAGGAAACTTTAATAGTGGAACCCATACTTTAATTATTGATAGTTTTAATTTTCCAGCTAGTGCTGATCATTATCCTAACCTTGAAATCAACTTATTAACCCAGTCTTCAGTCATTAAGACTGGTCTGAATTTCCTTTTATTGGGCTTGATTTACCATCTTAGTCCCTACTTTACATCCTATATACTTTTAGGAGCTTTAGTATAATTACTATTGCAAACATTACCCACCTTTTTATATTTTACCAACATTATTATTGGGTTTGTCAAGGGTCTGGATGTACAAGCATTCTGGCTACTGCCAACCTACTTAAAATCCAGCCATTGCCCAATTTAGTGCCCTTCCAATATACCATTTGACATACCAAGAATGCTAACCAAGCAATATCACATGACTGTCCAAGTATCCAGTGGCTCAATCCATCTTGCACATGACCAACCCCTAGGTTCAATTCAACTAAATCCCCGCCACATTCAAGTCTATATAAGTCTAAAGTATTATTCAATAAAAGATACTTCTCTTCTTTCTTAATTCCATATTTGAAGCTTCCCCAAAAGGTGCTCCTATCAGATTTAAGGCTTTAGTTTACAATAATCTACCCCAAGCCCTTAGACCTTACAAAACTTAATATGAGAGATCAAAGTTGTCAATATCCTCAGAAAATTCAGCTAAAATTTTATGCTTACAATATAATTCACTCCAAGATTACAAGCTTCACAGAAATAGGACCTGATAAGTCATAACCTTGTCAAGTAATCTCCTACCAACTTTAACAAGAAGCTACAGTTACTCCCTCCTGGTAAAGGAATAAAAATCAAAATGGCTTCAGAAAGTGTTTTAAAGGCATTTTAAATCTATTAAATGAATCATGATAGGACATTGTAAATGAATACCTAGATGATAATTAAAAATAATTCAAAAAGCACTTAAAGTCTCCATTTGGATCAAAAGTTTTCTCTGTGGCCAAAAATTAAATGTTTTTATATATTATTACTTATTGATGAGCCCTTAATAAAGTCAAATTAAGTAAATTTAACCCTTCCTCTGATTGATAGTGATGAGGAACAACTTCTGGGGAAGCTTAGAAGATAGGGTTAGAGAATAAGAGTAATTTTATTGGATAATATTTTAAACTTATATACTGTTTGCACTGTGGTGGGGACTTAAGTTAGATCAAATATATTTGGGGTCATGTGTGAGTCAGGTTTGAATAGCTGGATATCTGAAAAAGTCATGAGATATTTGTTGTTGCCATTTCAGGAATTTCACGCCAAATATTGGATTGGCCCAAACCAGGCTTTTACTGAATGTTTCTTGTGTCAGTGGCAGCCAGAATACTTGTATATCCAGTTCCTCAACACACCCCTCCCTTAAGGAGTTGCTCTGGTACATTATAAGGGGCTTAGTATTGACAGCTGCTGTCTGATGTTCCTGGATTTTTTTGCTAGTAGGTACTAGCCAAGTTGAATGTTCTCCTTTACTGAAGCAAAGGAAGGATCTGTGATCCTTTTGGTAATAGGGTCCTTGGTGCTTTGCAACTTCACTAGGTAGGATTTTCTGTCTGGTCTGTATTTGACAATCCTTCCAGGTTCTCTGTGTATTGAATCCAGTTTCTTTCTGTTTCCAGCAAGGACCCAGACAGGGGAGTTGATTGGGAGTGGCTCCTTGATGGAATTCTCCTTTTATGCTTTGAGTCTCTTGCTTTCCACTATCTTAGCTTTGAGACATATTTGTTTTAGTGCTGGGACTTGTTCCACTATGGGGGTTTCCCTGAGGAATATTTACATAGGGTTGGTTATTGTGGATGGCTATATCTGATTTATATTAATATGTTAATTCAAATGGTGATTAGCCTGTCCTGTGGTTAGTGTGTATCCAAGATACTTTTAATGCATGTTTTACATATAGTGGACATGTGTCTCTGGCTTTTTCATCCATTATTTTATCCAGGGTCTGATGAGGCTACCGTTTAGACATTCAATTCTGCTGTTGGCTTGTGGCCTGTAAGACAAGATTGTGGAGTGTTTGATGTTCTTTTGTTTTCAGATTATCATTCACTACATGTCCTGGCAGTTCCCTGTCTCCATCAGTGATAATGTAGTCTGGGGTTCCATAGTCTGATATTATTTTCTTATTAATAAAGCAGTTGATTGTTTCTGATTGTGGACTTTGGTTTCCCAGTAGATTAGCCAGTGTGTTGCAAAGGCAATGGCTACAATTAAGAAGTGTTGTAATTCATTGGCTTCTGGGAAAGATCCTACTACATCCAGGCCCCAAACCTCAAATGGTTCTGGTTCAGGTACTGGTTTGACTTTAGTTTGTGGTGTTTTAGTTCTTTAGTATTTCTTGCATACTGTGCACTTCTTTAGGACTTTAATGATGTCTTGTATTAGGTTAGGCCACCATACTATTTACTTTAGTTTGAGGTATAGGTTATTGGTTTTTGTGTACCGCAGTAGGCAGTGATGTCTGAGGATAGTCTCAACCCTTTGTGCAGTGTAAATGTAGGGGATTTGTTTGTCTTTGATGATATGATATACTGTACCATTTAACACATGGAAGTGTTTCACATTTCTTACTAGTGTGTCATGAGTTAACTGGTTAGTTGAAATATCTTTGCCTTTGGTTTTATACTCAGTGTTGTATAGGTTGGGCCAACCTAGATCCAGGTATTTAGGGTGATCTTCTCTAGGTTGGCATAGCCTAGAGAGAGCATCAGCTGTGACCAGCTCTCCCCCTCTTTTGTACTGGATTTCTAGGTTAATCTGTTCAAGCAAGTACATCCATTTGGATTTTTGACGTGCTAGTGTGTTTTGAGTTTTAAAGTAGATTAAAGATTTTTAGTCAGTTAGTACTCAGACAACTAATCTCCCTCTAGGTAAAATATCCATTTCTTGCATGTGTGGTATATTTCTAGCAATTTTTTATTGTGTATGGTGTATCTCTGCTCAGTGTTAGTTAGTTTTCTACCTTCATAACATACTGGCAGGAAGTCTTGCTGCCCTGGCTGGCAGATGCGTAGGACTGCGCCAATGGCAGTGTCACTGGAATCTGTTTTGAGCTTGTAGCAGCCATTGTTATTAAGGTATTTCAAGATTGGTGCTTCAATCAAAGCTTGTTTAAATAGTTGAAAATTCTTGTTGCACTCTGGTGTCCAGATGAATTTCTTTTTGGAATTATCCTTGGTTAAGTCATTGATTGGTGCAGTTAGTTTTCTGCAGTCTTTTATTATTACCTTAGGTAAGCTACCATTAAAATAAAGCATCTAACTTGTTTAACAGAAGTGGGGCGTTTCATATTATTTATAGCTTTTTTTGTCTTGATCTGCTTTGATGCCACCGTCAGAGACAATGTGGCCTAAAAACAGGAGTTCCTTTTCCATAAATTGGCACTTGCTAGGCTTTTCATAGATTTTGTGCTTTGCAAGTCAATTGAGTGTCTTGCAGACATGCATGAGGTGTTCCTCTTTTTTTGAGAATATGATGATATTGTCAAGGTAGAATAATGTATTTGAGAGACCGTTTGGTGCTTGGTTCATCATGATAACAAGCGTTGTGTGAGTGTTTGGTCATCCCAAAGTTCATTACTATACACTCAAGGTATCTAATTGTGTACGGAATGGAGTATTTGGTATGTCCTTTTCTTTTAATTCTACTTGGTTGTAGCCTGAGATGAGGTCAATTTTAGAGAAAATTTTGGAAATGGAGAGTTTTGCAAACAGATCCTCTATAAGTGGAAGAGGATATTTTTTACTGGGCTTACATTGAAAGCTCTGTAGTCTGTTACTAGATGGTGCTAACCTTCTTTTTTCTTTAAAAAGAAAACTGCTGCCCCAACAGGGATTCTGATGGTCAAATGAAATATTTATCTGGATTATCCTCAATATGACTTTTGAGTGTTTGTGTTTCCATGGGAGAGAGTCTGTAGAGGGGTGCAGGTTTGGGAATGGCCTTGCAAAGATCAATGCCAGTTTTGACCTCCTGTTTGGAGGGTAGGTCTGTTAGCTCTTCCTTAAATAAATGAGAATATTCATTTAGGAGTGCTGCAAGCTTTAGGGACTTTATTTTTTCTGTTTGCATGTTTTTAAATTCTGTGTACCTCATTATATGAAGTGTACTGTCTTTGATGAGACGTTCTGAGTTGTCCTGGTTTATGACTTGGACAAATACTGTGTCTCTCATAATGAAAGTTTTGGGTTTTTCGATGATATAAAATTGACTTCATTGTGTTTGATGGTCATGGTTTTTGTTTTCCGACATACACTGGGATTCACTTGGGTGAACCAGTCCATGCTTGCTACAATTTCATAGTTTATGTTGTTCATTACAAGTCCTTTGATGGACGTTTGTATGCCTTGGAGGTCAATTCTGAAGGGAGTTATATCTCCTTCAAGTAGAACCTTTGATTTATCTGCCATTCTGGCATATTTGAAGTTGTATTTGACAACTGGTATTTTGTACTTGGTTACAAAAGGTTTGTTAACCATAGTGTGTTGTGTACCAGAGTTAAATAAAATTTTATGTGTATGTGATTTGTAAGTGCATGGATAGACAAGAAGTTGTGAGCAATCTTTCATTTTTATGTTCATAAAAATGGAGGATTGCAGGACACATGGGATGCAAGCAGCAAAGTTTGTTCCTTGGTACAGTTTCTTGTCAAGTTGGGGGAGACAGGGGCACTTAAGCCTGCTCCCTCTCCTTGTATTCCTGTTCCTCTTTTTCAAGACCTTCAAGGTCAGAGAATGTGGGGTCTGATTCATAGCAGGTTGCTATTTCAGCATTGGTCACTTCAGCAGTGTCCTTTTTCTTGGGATGGGAGCAGTTTTTGCTTTGGCTGCAATTGATATTGTTTCAATTGGAGCTATTGTTGCTATGGTTGGTGTTTTGGAGCTTGTTGTCATTAGAGTTGTCTCTGCCATTTCTGTTGGAGGAGTGGTTGCTGTTACATGCAGCATATTCTATATTTGTGCATTTTTCTGCGCACTTGGCTTCTGTGATGAGCGCAGGCATGAAGGTGTTGGCCTCTGGACAGATGAGGGCAGTGACTAAGGATTTTATTATGTTGATTAATGAGGCTCTTGTGTACACATTGTCAGCTTGTGCTGGGCTTTGAATTTTGCAAAGTATCTCTTCAAATTCATTGGCATAAGCTGCAATAGTGGTCTTCTGAGGAAGATTGCTGAGCTTTATTGCAATGTCTTGGAGGGATTTGGTGATGCGGAAATTGTGTGTGATGTCTGCTTTGAACTCTTCCCAGTTTTTAAGCTGGTTGCCAGTTTGTGAGCTAACCCAAGTGGCAAACCAGTTAGCTTCAGCCTTTACAGGCACTTGCTTGCTTCCTGGACCCATTTTTTGTGGGGGATGTGGCTGGTGTGGAGTTTTGTGGCTGAGTGGTCCGGCCAGTTAATAATGTTTTCTTTGTTTTTATCAAATAACTTGTCAATACCAATGTACTTGGTGTTGGTGATTTTTCCTGTGATAGGTGGCTGTGTTTTTTTTGTGGTTGTAGAGAGCAACTGTGGGTTTCCTTTCCACCAGTCCCCAAAGGGTGTCCTGGATTATAGCCAGGGACCAGCTGGAAGGGGTTGCCATTCTCTAGTAAGGGAAATTTTATCTCAGAAATATGACTGGGGGTTGAAATGGGCTTTTATTCACTCTCAGAAATAATATCCCCTTAGAAACCTTCTGGTATATGTCCTGGTGAGTCAGGGAAATAATATGGGTTTGCCAATACTTGGAGTCCTCCAACAATATCTTGGACTCCTTGCACTTGGTCTTGGACTCCTGTACCTTAAACTTGGACTCCGGCGTTGCGCTTAGGATCCAGCTTCTTATTATTGGGCTCCTGCTCTGTTATTGTGAGCGTCAGCTCTCTTTATAGCACCATTGGCTTTGTTATTCCACTTGTTTAAGTACAACCAAGCCCTTCTGGTGATTAAAAGGCTTCCAAAAACCTCTTAGCAGAAACTTAAAAGACCTGGAAAAGACCTGAAAAAAGACCCAGAAAGACCCTGTAACTTATCAGCCAGTCACCTTCTTATGGTGTCTTTTTCCCAACAGTTCTGCCTTCAAAATGGCTTTCTTCAGAAGCTTAAATCATTGTCGCTCACTTTTTTCTATAATAATTTAATCTTACATACTTACTTTCTCAAAAGCTTAAAGTATTAATTCACTATTTCCTTGCTTATACGTTAAGCTTTTGGCTTCCAACCAATCATTTTCATCAGGAAACCTGACAGAACTCAACCTATGAATTTAGAGCGCAGAAATAGACCATTTCTGAAGTTCCACTGGGATCCAACTAGGAAAATAATTTCCACAGCTCAAACCGCTCAAAGTGACAACTCTTTGTGCACCAAAGCGTTAACTGGTCTAATATTCTGACACCAGTCTTCACTGCATTCAACCTAAACCCATTTAAATAGTAGAATATTATTTAAACTGTTATTTTTGGGCCTCATCAACAGTTTCCCCATATATTTACAAATCCTTTAAAATCCAAGTAAAATGTCCCACCAAAACAACTTTGTATCCAGCTCTCATAGCAATATACCTTCATCTATCCTAGGAACTTAATAAATAAATATCTTACCCACACTTCTATCCACATTCCTTCTTGATTTTACTACTAAAACAAGGCAAAACATTCTACATTTTCCCACTTTGCCAAATCAATTCAGCAAAATCTCAGCTCATTTTTCTGGACCCCTAGTTCTTCACAATCATCTTTGGGTTCTTCAGCCAGCTCTTCAACAACATCTTCCAGCTCTTCAGCTTAACCAGCAAACAGTCCATCTTAGTTCACAGAATAGCTCCTTTCTAGTCTTTAAACAGCCTATCAGTCCTCTGGCTACTTCTTTATTACGTCCAGCTACTTTGGCATCATGATCTTTGAGCCCTTCCACTTATCCTCACTACAAACCATCTTGGTTCTACCTGCACAATGAACCATTTTGGTTCCAAACTTCAATATGAACCCACAGTCCTTCAACTAGCCTTCTCTATGATCAAACAGTTCCTCTCACTAGTCTTCTCTGCTGATTCCATGAACCACCTTGGTTCTTTATCTCATCCCTGTTACCAGAATCTGTAGACCCAGGCATGAGTCTAGTTTGAACTGGCATTTGACTTGGCCCTAGCAAGTGGCATTCCACTTAGGCCACCCAACCATAGATTCTTACAGCCTATGTTGTTTTTTTACTCACCCAGGTGATTAATTCTGGGCTTTCAGTTGAAGAGTAATCAGCTCTACTTCCCAGAGGCCTGATCACATCAAGTTCTGCAGCTTGCTTCCCTGAGAAAACCACCTTGGTGACACCTCATAGCAAATCTATACCCTCCAATGCTCAGTCTGATAGGTAGGATGCTTGCTCACAGACCTCCTGTAAGCGTATCAGGGTATGCATAGTGTTATGTTTGGCTCCTGGGGACAACATCCAGGAGGATACTGCGGGAAATCTTTATAACAAAAGATTTGAGGTTTGAAGCTAGCCTTAGGTTAGCCTTCAGGGCAAAATTAAGGGCACATACCTTAATTTCCAGGAAAACAAGATGTGAAAGTTCTTTTGGCAGAAAGGACAGGAAAAAGCTTTAAGATTATTAAAGCCAACGCAAATATGGATAAAATTGTCTCTATTAGGAGAAATGATTCAACTTAAATAGTAGACAAGGGACAGTGATCACTCATTAGAAAGACAGAGTGGCTGAAGGGGTCACGTTGGGGTGAGGTCATACTAGGATCAGACAAGGGAAGGTATGGTATTCTGTAATGGGTGGATGTTGGCACAGACCCATTTATGGAAGACAAGGAATTTCCAAACTCAAAAGCAAAACCAGCCAAATCTTCACAGCTATCAATAATCAAAGGCCATATTGAAATAGCATTAATGGCGCAATTTCTGACATGGAGCCCTCAGAGCTCTTCCCCTCCCTGGCAGCCTGTGTTACCTGCCAGGGGCCCAAAACCTTCTCCACCTCAAACAGACAAAGTTCTCTGCTAGCTATCTCATTCTTCACCCTTTTGCAGCCACAGTTCCCTTCTAGGTGAAGAAATCTAGCCCACAGCAGCCCATATTTTCTGCTGGATGGAGGCAACATCTGCCTCTAGTAGTCTTTACACCTACTAGCTAGGCCTTACCATCCCTAGTAGCCATCATTTCCTACTAGGTCTCTACCTGCAACAAACAACCAAACTTTTTCTTGGCTAATATTAGCCCCACCTGCAAACCACCAAACATGTGGACTGTCACAGCAACTGTATTTAACAATCTTGGTACATGCTTTAAGCATGACCAGTCCTTTGAATATGGTGCATCCACTAGGTATATCCTTGTCAATATTGTGGGCGCAGAAGTACATTTCCTGGTATCCTAGGATGTAGCCTAGTTTAGTACGTGAGCAAAGGTGGGTTGGTTCTGTTCAGTCATTTTCTTTTTAATGGGTGTGGTCAAAAATCATATCTGCTACCAGTGATGAGGAGCAACTTTTGGGGAAGCTTTTATTATTGTTGCAATGTGCCAAAGTGTGATGGATTTGATGGACATTAAAATTGAAGTCAGATCCAGAACATAATTACATATAGACAATTGCTCAACCAATTGATCAAGAACTAGTGGATACCAGAGCATTCTTGATTCCACTCAAATCCTCTCAGTAATTTGGCAATTTGGAGGTTATACAAAGGGGCAACAAACAAGGTCTTCTATTCCAGAATCAAATCTCATACTTGGTGCTTGAGTCTGTAAACCTAAATGGAGGTGACGTCAATAATCCAATTGCCCAATTGATCCCTTTTTCTGGGTGCAAAATAAATAGCTTTATTGACATTGATATTTTGATTATGTTATTGATGCCAAACCTGGCCCAATTCTGTGGCCTTCTATCCCACCAATTTCCCCTCTACCAATTTCCCACCTCTCTATATATACTTGGTTTTTATATGAAATAAAGATAATTTTTTACCCCCACATATTGTTCACTCCACTTTGGTTTTAATATCCTCTATTCAAGTATAGTAATTGAACAAATACTAGGCCTAATTCTTGCTAGCTATACCCAATAGTCCACACTTACAACATTTGGCGCTCATGGCAATTTTCAAACAAACACCTGGCCCTTCTAACCCCTGTGATTCCTTCTTGGTGGAGGGAGGGATGCCTTGTGGTAATAATAACACCTACCAAGACCTACCCAGTGGTCTTGCCCAACTCCAACAATTCATGGATGATATCCCCCAACCCTCACCACTTGGTAACTAGAGTGCCCTACTGTTAACTGCACCTGCACCCATGGAAGTGGATGCTAATGCCAGTCCCTCCAAAGAAACCATACAGCAATCCATGACCAGAATTGACAAAGGAGCAGATAACAATGGTCAACAATCACAAATGCTGGCCATCTAACATTCCTCTGCAGAGATATCTATGGAGAGCTTTTGTAACATAAGCATGGTAAACCTCAACCAACTTTTTAAGGACCTCCATACGGCTAAACATGTGAAGGATTACATCCAGAATTTTGCTCACCCATCCATCTGTCACAATCAATTACATTTGGGGTGCCTACAGAGCTGATAAAAGATCAGGGAATACTAGTGACAAACCAGCAGTCATTTCTTCAGCTTCTATACCACAATCTGACTACCAACTTTGAGTTAATGAATAACCAGCTCTCAGAAGTGGTGAAGGTCTAGAACAGTGTTATCTCCTGGTCTGAAGTAGTCAAACAAGGACTGAACTCTATGGTCCCCCATCAAGTAATCCAGACCCTTTGTCACCCAGGGTTGGACTCCAACTGGATTACCACAGTGGCAGCACACATCAAGGAGAATGGACCGGTTATCTGTGAGCTAGTCTAGGAGGTGACCATCTTGATCCAACGCCTGGCAGCACTTCCCTTGGTGGGCCCCAGCCAACCTGTGATATCTACTCCTTCCTCTTCAAGCGCAATAATGAATAGAGATATATTAGAACTCTATGACCACCTATCAAAATTAACCACCATGAAGTGAAGGAGGCAGGCATTGACTTGACCTTTATCTATTGAGAGTTTGGCAAAGTCAAACACAAGGTTGATGGATTTCCAGATGAGAAAGCCACCTTGTCTAGCTGGTGCCAAAGTCAAAACAAAACCAACGCAGAGAAGATCTCAAAGCTCCAAGAGGCACTAACCAACCAGGAGAAGGGATAGGCCTACTTGAAGAGGACTTAGATGTCACTTGTCTGGAGAACCAGGCCTACACAGATGAACTGGATGAGCACAAGGCACTGATGACTTCTGTCCAATACCAGTTGGAGAGAACAAACAGCAAAATGGCTTCACTGGAACAGAAGCTGGATAGTCTCCCAAATCAACACCAGCACACTGAGATTGGACGCCATTCTCAAGGCAGGTACTGGAACTCATCTGAGCAAGAAGACATCACATCCTGGAAAGTGACAAAGAGACCAACTGGAGGCTCCCCCATTCTATCCAAGTGTTAGAGGTGGTGAAAGAGAATGGTGGCCTAGCCACAGTATCCCATTGAAGATACTGTACAAGATTTCAAAGCAAAATGAGAAGCAGCACGTAAGGTCATGTCAGAAGCTTGCTTTGCTACCTCTAAGGCCAACTGCAACAGACCTACTTTCCCTATTTGGTAGGCTACACCAACTACAACTGCAGATCATCATACTTCATCCTTCTTCAAATCAGCTAACCTTCCCAGGTTTGACAGAAAGAGTAACATAGCAATGTTCCTCTGGCTATACCAGAACTCAATGTATGGGGCAGATGAAGCTATGAAGGATTCTATCATAGTCAACTGTCTGGACACTGATACAAAGACACTGATACTACCCTGCTTCCCAGAAAATTGCTGGACTTACCCCAACATCTTGCAGGCCTAGATGGAAGAGTTTGGTAGCCAGGAATCTCTCCTAGGACAAAAGATAAACTTTGCGGATACTAAACTCAAGGCAGGAGAAACCTTGGAGGAGTTTACTTCCAGAGTCTACTTAGAAGCACAGACCTTGGCTTCCATGAAGGCAGTGTTGTTCATTGATGTATAGTCAGGACTTCTCAATGCATTACAGATCAACAGGGAACTCTTGCTTGCCTTAAAGTCTGGAATATACACTTCCCAGACTGCCCCTGATCTGATCCAATTGATGCAAACTTACAAGTAAGAGTTTGAGATCCCTCTACCTAAGGGAACCCATAAACCCCTAACTGAAACTAGAACTAGAAATTTCAGTACTAAAGATTCAAAGACAGTTGAGCCTAATCCTGGTACTTCAAATAACTCAGCACTCCTTTGCTTCAAGTGTAACAAACCTGGGCATCTCTCCTGGGATTGTAAATCCCCACACAAGGTCTTGGTTATAGACACGGAACCATAGGAGGAGGACTACGCAAAAATGCAGATATTTACGAAGGCAATTAGGGCCAGTCAAAAAACTAATAAGCAGCCAGGACAAGGGGAAATCCTTGGCTGCCCTTATAGTTTTGGCACCCTCATCTCCCTCTATACCTCTACCCCCAGAAAATCCTGCTTTGAGGCTTGCTGCCTCACCCTCCTCTGAGTTGAGTTCTAAGGAAGAACCTTCCCTGATTGACTTCAACTCTTAGCCTTAACAAGAGGATACTGACTCAGAAAGAGTCCAAGAGGACCTTCTACATTGATTTCTCATGTTTAACACTCAAACCCATTGGACCACGCTTTGCCTGATGCAGTCATCCCATGGATAGCTTGAAAAACAACCTCCTTACTATATGAAAAACAGATGGCTCAACTAGGCGTGGAAGTTACCCACAAGGAGAACAGCGCTGAACAACTGACCAAGCTGCTATGTACCATAAATGTATCAGCCCCTCTGGAGTCCCTCAAAGAAGCAAGACCAGCTGTAGGAGCTGCCATAGCTACCTTCTTGGAGAAGTTCAAAGGAATGAGCGTACATCAGGTCTCTGAGATTGTGGAGATCAGAGAAGACCGCCAGGATTGTACTTATATCAACCTAGTAGTAAAAAAAACCCTTGTCTAAACCATACTGGATACTGGTGCTCCAGGGAAAATTATATCCTTGCGGCTGGTCAAGAAGCTAAAGCTGGCACCAGACTTGACTTATCATGAAGAGTTTGATATGGCTGTCCCACAGACCACTAGAGCAAAAGGAGCATACTATTCTCTCCCTCTTTGCTTTGGAAAACTAATGGTCACTGCCCCTGCCATAGTTCTGGAAAATAACAGCTATGGCATCCTTATTGGAACTAGCTTTATGCTTCAGTATGGCACTGTGACTAACCATGGAGACCATAAATTTGGGATCTTGGGCCACTTGATCCCCATGTTCTACCATGGTGATTGCCCTTCTGACCTGCCCCTACGATGGTTTCACTACATCAACCTGGAGTATGTAGATAAAGAACTGTCAATTGCCTATACACTGTGTAGTAAGAAGGCTAAGGTGCTCCCTCTCTTGGTGGGAGAAGCCAAGGGTATTCCTGTGTATGCGTCTTTTAAAGTGTTTATATCACCAGGCTCACAAGTAATTCATAACACTGGTTTATCACTTGCACTTCCCACTGGTACTCATGGGGAGATTTTTGGCATCCCTAATAAATCACAATTAGAGCCATGGGTAGCACCAGGAATTATCATGCCTAGTAATTAGGAAATCTTGGTGTTTCTGGCTAACATGAGTCAGCAACCAATAACTTTCTCCAAGTATCAATTGATGGGCCACATAAATTTAGAAGAACATAGCAACCTACAGGAAGCTTCTCCTTTCACGGACTTCTTGGAGCTGGGCTTAACCTGTGAGAAACCAAGAGTTCTGTCAGTCATCAGTTGTGAGTTACTATCAGGTCTCTCCAAAGAGAAAAAGGACATAGCTATGCACCTCTTTGCTCAATACAGGAATGTGTTTGCTAATGATGACTACAACCTTGGAAAAGCAGTAGATGTAGCACATCACATTGATACCCAGGATAGCCCTCCAATGTTCTCTAGACCAATACAACATAGCCAAGCTAATCATGCTGTGGCCAACAAAGAGCTCCAGAAATCACTGGGTACTGGACTCCTGGTTCCCAGCAAGAGCCCTTGGGCTGCCTCCCTGCTGATTTTCAAGAAGAAGGACGGTAGTAATTGAGTGGGGATTGACTGCCGCTGTCTTAATGAAGTCACCAAGAAGGACTCCTACCCTCTTCCTTTCATTGATGATACACTGGATTGCCTGGGAGGTGCCAACTTCTTTAGTGCAATGGACCTTATCAGTGGGTATTGGAAAATTGACCTGCCTCCTGCTGACCAAGAGAAATGCGCTATTATTACCAAACAAGGGCTTTTTCAACCCACAAGGATGCCCCAAGGCTTATCCAATGCGCCAGCCACCTTCTAGAGAGCCATGGACGCAGTGATGGGAGTTATCAAGCTATCCTGCGTCCTAGTATAACTTGATGGCATCGATGTCTTCTACTGCACCTTTACCAAACACTTGGCCCATCTGAAGGAGGTTTTTCAAGCGGCTCTTAGCTTCCAATCTAAAGCTGAAGCCACATAAATGAAACTTATTCAAGGAGCACCTAGAGTTCTTGAGTTTTATCATCAGTCACAATGGACTAAGCCCTGTCCCTCTCAAGGTTGAGGCCATTTAAAAGATGCAAGTGCCCTCTAGTAAAAGGGATTTCCCAGTCTTCCTGGGGATGGTAGGCTACTATTGCTGCTTTATCCCCAATTTTCCCACACTGGGGGATGCACTCTTCCAACTCCTTTGCGCTGATGTGGACTTCTTCTGGAGCCTGGCATGCCAGACTACATTTGAGGCCTTAAAGAAGACTCTCACTGCTGCATCTTTGCTGGCCTAACCTGAATTTTCCAGACCCTTTGTAGTTCACACGGATGCCAGCTTGACAGCCATTGGTGGTGTGCTCTCTCAGCTGGATGCTGATGACTTAGAACATCCAGTGGGTTACTGTTCTTGCACTCTCAACGTCCATGAGAAGAATTACATGGTCACAGAACGTGAGTGCTTGGCAGTGATTTATTCCTACCAATAATTTAGGGTGTACCTTCATGTAGTATATTTCACAGTGGTCACAGACCATGCTTCCTTGAAATGGCTGAAGACACTGAAAGACCCAAAGGTCAGCTAGCACGTTAGGCTATCAAGCTACAAGCACATGACTACAAAATTGTTCACTGAGCTGGAACAATCCACCAAAATGACAACTTCCTCTCCTGTCTGCCTACTGTTGCTTTAGTCTCCCCCATGGTTGACATTCTATTTGATAAACTCATGGAGTATCCTTTTTTGTGGGGGTAGGAACCAGCAGAAATACAGAAGGCCCTCAAGAATCTAGCTGTTGACACCAAAGTCTCCAAGGAGCAGCTCTTAAATCTTTGTGGGGACTCCTGGCTTATGTATATACGTCCATCTCTGTGCATGGACTCAGTGGTAGCTGCACACAAGACTACTGGGCACAGTGGTATTCAGAAGACAATAGCAATGCTACAACAAAATTTCTTCTGGGAAGGAATGCATACAGATATGGTGGAGACTTTAGCCTTTTGCCATAACTGTAACATTGAGCGCCCAAAGATAGCCAAGTTCCAGCACAGACTAGTCCAACCAGGGTTTGTCTTTCATATGGTGGCTATTGACTTAGTGGGCCTCCTTATAGCTACCAAAAGTTGCAGCAAGTTCATCATTGTGGGTGTTGACCATCTGACTAAATGTGTAGAGGCAAAGGTAATTCCCAACCAGTCCGCCCTGACCACTGCTACATTCATACTGGAGAGCATAATATACAAGTATGGTTGTCCCCAATTACTGTTGACAGACAATGACACCAACTTTACCAGCTATATTATCCCCCTCCTAAACCAACTGATGAGAATTCATGGTACACTATCTACTCCCTATCACTCACAGACCAATGGTATGGTAGAAAACACAAATGGAAGTCTGGTACAGATATACAGAAGCTTAGTCCTCAACAGGAGACAGAATCTGATACCTTCTTGCCAGCCGCAACCTTTGAGTACAATATTGGCTATCATTGGATCACAGGAAAGCCACCCTTTCAGCTACTATACGGGCAACAACCAGGACTTCCACCCCTGCTATACTTGTTGGTGAAACCTAGCCTGACAGTATCCCCAGACGCCTACCTCAATAAGCTCATATAGACGTTGATACAGCTACAATATGAAGCCTACATGGTTAACCTTAACCACAAACTCCAAGACCTTGACTGAGCCATGGCCAAGCGCCCTCCCCTACAGTCCTACATGATTGGAGATAAAACCTACTTCTTCAGCAACAGAGGTTACATTTGAGAGTCTAAACTTGCCTCTCTCTGGCAAGGTCCTGCTCAAGTCATCAAAAAGACTGGCCCTTACTCATATACATTGAAGGAGCCAGGTTCTGGGCAATTTATTACTAGAGTGCATGCACAATATATGTGTGCCTCTCCTAGTAGTCAAGAGTAAGCCCCAATGACGACGACAACCCAAAAAAAGAAAGCCTAATAAAAAATCTATGGGTTGTTGTCCAGTTTTCCAAAACCAAAAAATATATAATAAAAAGAAATTGGAATACCTTTTTTGTTGAGATACCAGGCTTTGCATATACTGGACCAAATGTACCAAGGCCTGAACGGCGGCCAAGTAACAAAGCTGGTTTACAGAGGACCCACAAATCCTATGCCCAAGGATGGGACATTGAAGACCCACCAAGCTCCACACACAATTGATCCCCACAGCCACAGGGAAGGACACACCAAGGAAGAGACAATCCTACAGAAAGGATTCCTGGAGCACATACTCATCTGGAGTCTTCCCACCAAGACAGTAGTACACCCCAAGAAGCCATACCAGGAAGGCAGCCATGTTTTATTCCTTGGTAAGGTCAAACCTTTTGACGCCACAGAGTACCAAGTTCCCAGAAACAGCCATGGCAACCATATGGTCTTCACTGGCAGGATCCACCCCCTTCAGAGTAGCCTGGAATGCACAATAAGGCCTTTGGTCAAAGTTGTTGGTAGCTATCCAACCTTACAATTGAGGAACAGCCTGACCAGGATTGGCCCAAGCCCTGATCACTGCCTTTAGGATGCCAACATAGTACCCTGCTGAGTGGCACCAAGTTGTTGATTAAAGAAAGCAAAACTCTGAAGATGGCTCTTCAAGTACTCCTCCATCTAACGCATAGGAAATTGTCACTAAACCAAGTTAAACTCCTCTAACTTGAGCTGGGTAAGGACTAGTGGCTGTTGAAGAGCCAAGAACAAGGCTGCCAGTAAAGGATCAGTTCCCTCCAGAGGCACAGCATGGATTGATTCCTACTGAAACTAGACTGACAAGTCCAAGTACTGGCCGTCCATGTCCACCATGGGCAATAGCTGGGCTGGAGTCTGCCCTCTCACAACTGGGGTTCTTTTTGCTTGAGCTGCCTTGGCTGGAGCTCGCTTTTTCTAGGGATAACCACCTGAACAGTCTGTTTTTTTTGGGCTGAGGAGATCTTAAAGTGTAGGAATGAACCATACTGCTACCTGGGGTCCTGTAGGCGCTTTTTAAACTCTTTTATCTAATTCAGTGGCAGGAAATGTTGCAATGTGCAAAAATGTGATGGATTTGATGGACATTAAATTTGAAGTGTGATCCATAATTTAATAACATATAGGCAATTGCTTGACCAATTGATCAAGATTTAGTGGATACCAGAGTATTCTGGATTCCACTCAAATCCTCTCAGTAATTTGGCAATTTGGAGGTTATGCAAAGGGGCAACAAACAAGGCCTTCAATTCCAGAATCAAAGCTCATACTTGGCGCTTGAGTCCGTAAACCTAAATGGAGGTGACGTCAATAATCCAATTGCCCAATTAATCCCTTTTTCTGGGTGCAAAATAAATAGCTTTATTGATATTTATATTGATATTTTGATTATTTTATTGATGCCAAACCTTGTCCATTTCTCTGGCCTTCCATCTCACCAATTTCCCCTCTACCAATTTCCCACCTCTCTATATACTTGGTTTTTATATGAAATAAAGATAGGTTTTCCCCTATATATTGTTCACTCTGCTTTGGTTTTACTACCCTGTATTCAGGTATAGTAATTGAACAATTACCAGGGCTAATTCTTGCTAGCTATACCCAACAGTCTAAACATATGACTATTATGGATTTAAAGAAGAAAAAAGTAAATTTATTGAATAACACTTTGGACTTATATAGCTTGAGCTGTGGCGTTTTAAGTTAAATTAAAGATAGGAGAGGTCATGTGTGAGTTGGGTTTGGATAGCTGGATAATTGGATGAGTCATGTGATATTGATTTGTTGCCATTTACAGAATGCTGAACTGAACATTGGATTGGTACCAAATCAGACAATGACTGATGTTAAGTGTGTTGGCAACAGCCAGACTGCCAGTATATCCAGCTCCTCAACAAAAGCAAAACATTGAAGAAAATATGGAAATCATTTTTGGAACAAGGCACAAATAGTCTCTGTTTTGCTTAATGGTTTGTTTGCTGCCTATTTGGGTTTGGTAAGACTATGAAGTGCTCCAGATGTTTGAAGATGAAGAACATCAATGGGATTAGTTGAGTTTGAATCCTCTTTTTACTTACTTTTTTATTAGTAGAATAAAAAATAGATTTACTCAGAAAGAGAAGGAGATTGTAATGTAATTGGTTAAAGTAAGCTTAAAAAATTATTTTATTATAAGAAAATGAAAATTTTTATAATTTAAGCTTTTGAAAGAACCAGAATAAAAGAGATTTAACCTAAGACAGAGAAACTATATAAGACCAGATGCTGAACAGGTGCTGGAGGTAAGTTTACTAAATAATCTTAAGTTTGAACATTTCCTTTTATTTCCTTCATAAAAATATTTCTCTGCTAATCAGTGAAGCTGGTTCTGCTGGCCCCATGTAGTAGTTAGCCCTCAAAGTCTTCAAACTGTAAGGTCTTGCCCATACTGGTTCAAGGTTATAAACTAAAGTGTTCAAAGCATTAGGATTAAGATTCAGAAAATACAAAAAGGCTAACTGCCTGTAAGATAATTTTACAAAATCCTGCTAAAAATCTATACTGAGTTATAAAAGGAGTGATAGAGTTTAAGAACCCTAAGTAAAGAAAATAAAAAAGGTGTTTAATAGTGAACAATTGGTAACTAAGGGAATGTCAATATTTGGATACTCTCCATCAGCAAACTGGTAAATATAACTATTAAAAGATACCTTAAGGGAAAATAATGGATACAACAAGCCTAAGGATTGTTGTTTTACAGCTTCCATTTATTCAAGAAAAGAAAAGACTAAACTAAAAAGATGAATTAATAAAAATGTGCAAATGTCTAAAAATTACAATCTCAAGTTAAAAAATGATAAAGAATTGAAGGGTAGAAATCACTTAGAATTTTGGCTTAAAGCCTACTCTTCAAAAGCTCTTTATTTATAAAAGCAAAAGCCTTTCCAGTTGAGATTGATAGCCAGGGAGCAAGCAGCCAAGAAGAGGAGCAACTGGGGAAGTTTGGAGATGACAAGAGAAAGAAAGAGGAAACAGACAACCAGTTTGAAGTTGATCTGCAGCGTGAAGCTGGGGGGAAAGCGGCAACAACGTAGCCAGGAGTTTCAAAAAGGTGAGTGAAAATTAAAATTTCTCTAACTTTAAAGTATAGAATATAAAGCTAATAGAATAGCTGAAGAGCAAAAGACAACAACAACGTCAATTTGAATGCAAATTGACGTAAAACAAGGTAAATTACTTTAAAATACTTAAATATTAACTATTATTTCACAATTTCAATATTAAAAAATAAAGAAAGATTAAATCAATTGAAACCAAATAAAATATTGTCAAGGGTCTGGCAGTACAAGCATTCTGGATACTGCCAACCTACTTAACATCTATCCATTGCCTGATTTGGCACCCTTCCAATATACTGTTTGAAATACCAAGAATGGTAACCAAGCAATATCACATGACTGTCCAAGTATCCAGTGGCTTGAACCCATCTAGCACATGACCAACCCCTAGGTTCAATCCAACTAAATTCCCCCCACAGTCAAGTCTATATAAGTCTAAAGTATTATCTAATAAAATATACTTCTCTTCTTTCTTAATTCCATATTTGAAGCTTCCCCAAAAGGCGCTCCTTATCAATATGATAAGTTTTAAAAAGCCTGCCCTTTATGGCAGGGCATGACACAAACAGTTGAATTTCCAGAAGGTTTTGGGGGATCTAACTACTTACAATAAAGATTATTACAATCCATACTTAGTTTTATAGCATTGAAAGTATGGATTCTTTTCTCTATATCTTATATCCCAATGTTGGCAGCAAGGACAGTATAGGCAGTAGTGCAGAAGGTTTTCCAGGAGCCTAACCCCCCAGTGACAAGAGAACCAGAATGTCTAGATGGCTTTCCCTGAACCCAAGAGATAAAGACTTCCCAGAAAAAGAGTTTGAAGCCCTGTTACAAGAGCTGTAAACCCCCAGAAGGGGTAACTCAGGCAGATGTTATGATCCATGGTGCATATACCAGGATGCTAGTTGGAAGTGGTTTGAAAGAGTTTTAAGGACTCCAAGCTAGGTGCAAGGCCTTGAAGTAGAACACTGTCACTTGAAGAATTGCACCCCAACCAGGTTGATCCCTGGCTTTGATCAGGAAAACCTAAGGCCACTTCCCAGAAGCAGGAGCCTCACATATACTATTTTAAGTTATAAAAAGCTTAACACAAAGCTGAGCCTAGAAACTGTAAAATTCATCATGTTTGTGACTAAAGTTGAGCTGCTAGTAAAAACAGAGCCCATAGTAGCTGCACTCATTTGATAATAAATCAGGGTTTGGAGTTGCTCCTGGTACTGCTCCTCTACAAGATCAAAGTACTTGTCACTTTAACAAAATAATTAACTAAAAACAAAAAATTATTAAGAAGTGGAAAATTGTAAAAGTATTAGTTTAGTTAAAATCTGTGCTCATATTTAAGACACTCTCTTGCACTTAAAAAGCCAGATTTAGAAGCACTAAAATAAATATCATGTTATAGTTTACTAAATAAAGTTTTTGGTAGATTCACTCTCAAACCTCTATTTCTATTTTGAGCTAATTAAAAAATCTGCATTTTTTGGAAATACATTGGTTTGTGTATATTAATTATAACTTTAGTGACTGATAAATTTTGTGCTTTGATTTTGGTGTATTTGTTGACTGACTAGTAAATCACTCAACTTACATTGCATCCAGAATATTACTTGCTCAATATTATTTTAAACTAGGTGGTTGCCCCGTCCAAGGAAAGAATTAAAGTTGAATTTAATAAATCAATTAAATATATTTTATTGTATTTTTAGGCTTGTATTACTTATCATATGTCTAATTAAAATTTCATTTGATTGCTTTATTAAAAGCTATTTCAATTATATTTATTTAAATTTAAAATTAAAATTGTATATTCCAAGTATAAATAAAAACTAAAATTAAATAAGTATAGTATCACTATTAAGTTTAGTAAAGCTAAACTAATTATTTTAAAAATTATTATTTGATTTTTAAATTCTTTCAAAATGTAGAGCTGATCTGCATCTTTAAGTTAAGCTATTGGACATCCAAACTGGCTTAGTATTCACCGAGATACATTATTTTAGTTTTTTAGTATTTATTAAAAGTAAATTTAGATAATTAATATATATAAAAGTGACTCTGTATGTCTGTAATGTTGCCTCAAGTGGGCTCAAGTTGTAAGGGATTTGACTGAACTGATTTTTTCTAATTTGATTTTAAAAGTTGATTGTAAAGCCAAAAGCTCAATTTGGCTTATCCTTACATTCAATCTCTTACATGCATCTTTGAAAGTACACAGATTGAATTCATCAGAGTGTGGTCTAAATCATGTTGAACTGAAATAGGAACCACTTGAACTTTAATAAATTTGAATTTGATTACTTGATTTTTAAATTAGTGAATAACCCCATTCAACCATATCAATGTGGTTTATCCGTATGGTGAAAACCAGGAGATTGGATACTGTGGTTTTTGATATAACTTGGTTTGTACTTGTAACAGGTTGTTTCTGATTGGGCTTGGCAAATATATCTGGTAAAATGGATAAAGATACCAAATATAGAAAAGACTGGTTTATTGATATTTGAATATTTGATAAAACTTGGCTTATATAGTGAAATGGGCTAATTGAGAAATATGCCATATATGCATGGCAGGAAGGGGGTGAAGTTTGGGCTTAGACAGAGCCGCTTATTTGCATTTGCATGTAAATAAATCTGAAACTGATGACACCTTCACAATAGATTATTTGACTCTAGAATGGGTGGATTAAAATTAGAAAGGAAGCAGCAATTGTTTAAGATCCTTTTATCTGATTGGGTTAAACACTCTGCTGAGGATTGAATTGAATGATGAAAAGAGAGCTTGAAAAATTTAAAGCAATACAGTGTGATGTAACTGGCAATTAACTGGTTTTCAGTTAACCAAACCCCCCTAAATCCCTGCTTTTTGGTTACCCGCCAGCCTCATGGCTAACCCCTTCAACTTCTCCAAACCCCATATTTTAGCTGTTGCCAAATACTATATATACGGTCAAATTATTCAGTATTTCAACACAAGTAAATTCATATATCCTAAATAACTGTTTTTTGACCAATTTGAGTGAATATCAAGTTTAGCACTGAATTTGCCATCCAGATAACAACAAGCAGAAGAACATTACTTCTGTCTTTTTGAACCTACAAGACTTGTAAAAGTACACTTTTACTGTGTAATCTTACAAAAGTTCTAATTAAATATATATTAGTTTAAAGTAAGAGATGATTGGCTTGGATATTTAGAATTGATCTATTCCAAAGTAAAGTAATAGAACATTCCACTTGGATGCACCACCTGATCCAAGTGGCTACATATTGTTTCAGAGTAAACCTTGCTTGCCACAGCTTCATCCCAAAAGAAAATCAGTGGAGTAAACTAGTCATGATAACATTACAATTCAATATAATGATTTTCATGAAATTTAGATGACATAGATCAATTTTTCAGATGACTCTGATAAAAATGATACCAAACATGATGGCTCTAGATGCTCTAGATGCTGAGATATATAGTTAAGTGCTGGAATTGGGTTCATGTCATAATTACAGGCTTGTACTCAATTTGATAATATCTAAAGTTACTTTTAATACACACTAAAAAACTAAAATCAATGTATCCAAGTGAATTATAAGCCAGTTTTGATGTCCAATAGCTTAACTTAAAGATGCAGATCAGCTCTACATTTTGAAAGAATTTAAAAATCAAATAATAATTTTTAAAATAATTAGTTTAGCTTTACTAAACTTAATAGTGATACTATACTTATTTAATTTTAGTTTTTATTTATACTTGGAATATACAATTTTAATTTTAAATTTAAATAAATATAATTGAAATTACCTTTTAATAAAGCAATTAAATAAAATTTTAATTAAACATATGATAAGTAATCCAAGCCTGAAAATACAATAAGATATATATAATTGATTTATTAAATTCAACTTGAATTCTGTCCTTGGACAGGGCAACCGCCTAGTCTATACAGATAAGCCACTTTGATATGGTTGAATGGGGTTAGCCACTAATTTAAAAATCAAGTAATTACATACAAATTTATTAAAGTTCAAGTGGTTCCTATTTCAGTTCAACATGATTTAGACCACACTCTGATGAATTCAATCTGTGTACTTTCAAAGATGCATGTAAGAGATTGAATGTAAGGATAGGCCAAATTGAGCTTTTGGCTTTACAATCAACTTTTAAAATCAAATTAGAAAAAATAAATTCAATCAAATCACTTACGGCTTGAGACCACTTGAGGCAACATTACAGACAGACAGAGTCACTTTTATATATATTAATTCAATAATCTTTTGTTATGTACTATTTTTGTTATTGAATTTAAATTTTATTTTGGTGTTTGCTTGACCACTTTTACAATCAACTTTTAAAATCAAATTAGAAAAAATAAATTCAGTCAAATCACTTACGGCTTGAGTCCACTTGAGGCAACATTACAGACAGACAGAGTCACTTTTATATATATTAATTCAATAATCTTTTGTTGTGTACTATTTTTGTTATTGAATTTAAATTTTATTTTGGTGTTTGCTTGACCACTTTTACAATCCTGTTTTAATTGTGCTGTTTTAGCAGATTTAAAAGAGGGGAAATATTTAGAAACTAGGTAATATTCTTTATTGAGAGATACATATTATATAGTAATTGTGAATCATGGATAACAGGAACATAATAGTGTTGATCATACAGTGGGATGGTGAAGGAGTTGGCTTGATCCTGGATATGAGTCAAGTGCCAAAACAAAGTATCCACTGTAAGGGATCAACTTCTGTTCATGTTATTGGATTTGGAAGTTTGAGTCAACTTCCTAGTTTGGCTTCAAGTGACTAGATAATCAGATTGGGGGTTACAAACCTGCTTACTAGGAACCTTGCTGGTGGGTTGAGCCTGCTGTTTTGACACCCCCAACTGAAGGTTGGCCCCCTCTGGGGACAGGTTGTCCGGGAGGTTGTTGGGAGCCCAGGCGCCATATTCACCAACTGTTGTTTGGTTGTGGGTAGCACATTCTTGTGTTGTTTTTGTTGTGCTTTGAAGGGCCTTAGGTGGTTGTGATGGAGGACTTTATCTTACTTGATTTTCCCAAGCCCTTGCACAAGGTAAGTGTTGTTTTTGTTTACCTTTAGGACAATGGAAGGGCCCACTTTTTCTGGCTAAAATTTACTCTTGTTGGTATTCATTATACAGACTTTGTCACCAACCTCATGTCTGTCTTTAATGGGGATTAAGGTTTCCTGGAGTTGTTTTTCATCTTTTTCTAGTTGTTTGATGTCCTGTATGACTTGAGGGTCTGAGTGGGGCAGAAATTTACTGGACATTTCCAGCTTGGGTCCTGATAGCACTTGGATGATATTGGGTTGTGTTCCATAAACTAGATCAAAGGGGCTTTTACCAGTGGATCTGTTCACAAGGGTCCAGAATACAAGCAATGCAGTTGGTAGCTGCTTTTACCAATCCTTGGGTCTGCTGGCGGTGAGCTTGGTCAGGGCCTGCACTAAGCTGCTGTTCATCCGCTCCATGTGTCCATTAGCCTGAGAATGGTAAGGTGTTCTCACTGTGTGCTGGACCCCATTTTTGGTGAAGTAAACATTGGTATCTTCAGAGGTCAATTATTTTCTCTGTCAGTTATCAGGAGTTCTGGCTTTCCAAACTTGCTGATTATCTCCTTGCCAATAAATTGTTGTACGTCATTGCCAGTGTGTGTCTTTACTGCTTGTGCCACTGGCCATCAAGTGGCAAAGTTGATAGCACTGATGATGTATTTCTTTTAGTTGTGCTTTCCTGGCATGGGTCCTACAATGTCCAGGGCCCACACTTTGAAAGGTAGTTGTGAAAAATTAGACAGTACAGACTTAGGAGGGGTGTCTCTTTTTGCAAATTTTTCACTTACTTTGCATTGGTCTAAGACTTCCTGGACATCCAAGTATAGGGTTGGCCATCATGCTTTGTGTTTAAGGAATTCATAGAAGTTGCGGCTTTTGGTATGTACTAGGTCCCTGTGACAATGTAGAATGATGTTAACTTGCTGATGTGTAGGGATGTAAGGGATGAGGATTCTGTTGGTTATTTTTTGATGTAAAGTCCCGTACACGCCTGTGAATAGGTGTTTGTTCTTGATGATTGTCTCCTTTGTTATGCCAGTGGTGACAGGGGTAAGCCTTTGTCCTTTGTTCAGAGTACCAGGAGAGGCCAGTCTGGGTTGAGCCCATTCTCACCTCTTGTGGCTCTGATGTACAGGCACAAAAGTGCAACTGCCATGGCAAGTTCTGTACCAGGTTTGTACTTTATGATCATATTAAACCTTTCCAGGAGTTCCATCTATTGTGCTTGTTGGCGGGGGAGGTTTTCCTGGGTTTTAAAATATATGAGCAATTTGTGGTCAGTTAGGGCTGTGAATTCTCCTGTTGTTTTAGATAACTGCGTCACTTGACCAAACAATGTATAATGGCCAGCAATTCTTTGTCATGTATAGGGTATTGGCACTCACCATCTGTAAGTTTGTGTAATTTATAAGCTATGGACAGGAAGTTGTGTTGCTGTTCTTGATGCACAGTGCACCTCCAATGGATGCGTTGGAGGCTTCTTTTTCCATTTGATATTCCCTATCTCATTTGGGGTATTGTAGGATAGGCACAATGGTGAATTTTCCTTAAGACGTCTGAAACAAAGGTCACATTGGGGGTCCATACAAACTTGAATTTGGCTCCAGTTATGACAGACAGAGGTGCAGTCAGAACGCCACAGTTGGGGATGAACAACCGCACGTAGGCAATCATTCCCAGAAACGTGCATAGTTCTGACTTGTCTTTTGGGGGCAGCATTTTACAGATAGCTTGAATTTTATGGTTATCAGGTTTAATGCCATCCTTTGAGACTACATTTCCCAGGAAGGGGATCTGTATGCGGAAGAAAAGATATTTGGAGGGCTTAGCTAGTAGTTTGTGATGTTCCAGGGTAGCAAACAATGCTTCCAGATCCTTGTGATGCTGTTCTACCAAAGGGCTGTAGACAATGATATTTTACAGGTATACCAGGGTGTGTTTTCCGATATGAGGTGCAAACACTTGTTTATGAAAGTCACAAAGGTTGAAGGTGTGTTTGTCATTCCAAAATTGTACACCACACTTTTGTAAAATCTTACTTAGTGAAGAAAGCTGTTTTGGGTATATCTTCCTCCTTGATGAGGATTTGGTTGTAGCCTGCAGTTAGATCAATCTTGTAGAAGACAGTGGTGCTGCCCAGGGCATCAAAGAGGTTGTCAATAAGCAGAAGTGGGTAATGATTCTTGATAGTGACTTTGTTTAGGACTCAGTAGTCTGTGACCAATTGAAGGGTACTGTCTTTCTTTGCCACAAAGAATACAGCAGCACCAAAAGGAGACTTTGAGGGGCAGATAAGACCTTTTTTCAAGTGCCTCCTTGAGATAGGCACATAGGGTGTTGTCTTTGTTTGGGATAAGTTGGTAGATGGGTCGTGCCTTAGTTACTGCTCCTTTAAGTTGGATGGAGTGCTGTATATGCTTCTCAGGCAGCAGTCCTGGTAGCGCTTCTTTGAAGATTTCAGGATGGCAAGCCATGATGTTGCGGTCCTGAGGACTAGTGGTATCCTGGTGGTCCTTGAAGTACATGATCTTGTACTGGCAGGAGTCCCAATCAATTGCCTTGAGGTTCTCCTTTTTTCCAAGGTTTCAGTAATGTGTACAAAAACATGTTACCACAGGAGTTAATCCACTGAGTTAGGGTAGATCTGGTGATTGACACCTTCACACTTGATGGCTAATACTGAGGTTGCCCAGTCTATGTGGGGATTATTCATTTGTAGCCAGTCTAGCCCCAGTACAATATCAAACTTGGGGAAGTCAATGACAGGTTACTGGATGGTGGAGTGCAGGTTCTCTAGCATGATGGAGAAAGGGGCTTTTTCCTTTGTCATAGTAATGTGATGTTCATTGGCTAGGACCACATTTTTAATCTTCAAAGGATTAGTGGTCAGCTTAAACTTGTCTACAAAGCTGCTATTGACTAAGTTTTGGTCTGCGCCTGAGTCCAGGAGTGCTGAGCCTGTGTAACTGCAAAAGCAGAAAGGATAGGACATCAGTTTATTGGGATGCCTGACAATGGTGTAAAGTACTGGGTCTTCTGAGGGCACTTGGATCATTGGGCATTGGTCCACGTCCTTGGGGCGGTACTCATTGTTGGGCAAGTTGGGAATTTGCAGAGAGAGCTTGGATCATTTAATGCTCTCCCTGGGCTTTTCTCATGTTGTTATTGTCTTGTGTTTCAGTGATACAGAAATGGGTACAATTTGACTGCCCAATGTTTCCATTTCCGTGCCCATTTGAGCCTGCAGGCTTATGGTTTGAGTTGTTGTTGTTGTTTCCAGGAGGCGGGCAATTGGCGCGCCCAGTTGAGTGAGAATACTTGGGTCTCTCTCTCTTCCCAGTCTGCACTTTGTGGAGGGAGTTAGATGTCTGCTCCACCTTCTCTGCTTTGCAATATAGGCTTTGCAGATTGGTTACTTGGTCCAGGTTGATGTACCTCATTATTTATGACTTGAGGGTGTTGTAATACTTGAGATGTGTGGCTAGAGTGTCAAATGCCATATCTGCAGGGGCAAGTAGGCAGAGTTCCTCATAAGCCCGTGTGAGTTCCTTTACAGTGCCTGTCTAGGTCAGGTTCTTCACTTGCAGATAATCATGAGGGTGGTGTCCTTCAATACAAATTGTGCCAAGAAGTCTTGTTTGAAAGTGTCCCAGTCTCTCACAGTGTGGTCTTTGTGCCACTTATTGTACCAAGTCCCTGCATTGTGTATTAGTTAAATGTATATCTCTGCAATCCAGAAGTGTTATGGGCATTCCATCTGCGCCAGTTTACTCTGGACAGATTTAATTCAAGCTGTGACGTTGTTGTTGGCCCCAGAAAATGGTTCTAAAGCAGCACTTTGAAGTTGTTGGGCCACATAGGCGGGTATGGTTCAATCCTTGGTTATGGCTCAAGACAGGATGATAGGTGACTGGAAGAAACCTTGTGCTGACAGGGCGTTGAAGGCAGGTACCGGTACAAGTATGTTCTGGTATAGTACACATCCTTCCAGTATCTTGGTACCTGGCGTGTATGGAGTCCAGTCTAGTGGGAGGCCAGACATGATTCTTTCAAAGATTTGTTGACCGCAGCAAGTACAGGCAACATGCAGAATTTTGGGGGGTAAAGTAGGATGAAGAACCTACTTCTTCTATCAATGTTGTAACTGTGCTGTTTTAGCAGAGTTAGAAGGGGGAAAATATTTGAAAACTAGATAATATTCTTTATTTAGAGATATTGATTATGTAGTCAATGTGAATCCAGGATAACAGGAACATGATAGTGTTGATCACACAATGGTATGGTGAAGGGGGTGGCCTGATCCTGATAATGAGTCAAGCGACAAAATGAGGCATCCACTGTAAGAGATCATCATTTGTTCATGTTGTAGGATTTATAAATTCAAGTCAACTTCCTAGTCTGGCTTTGAGTGACTGGATAATTGGATCATAGGTCATGAACCCGTTTACTCATAACCTTGTTGGTGGGTTGAGCTTGCTGTTTTGACAATCCAGTTTCTGGTTTGGGTGCTAATTTTTTGTTTACAATCAACCTTGAAGTGGAACTATTTCACTTTTGTTTTAGAAAGAAGTGATTTTTGTTTTAGGCTAATAATTTTCATTTATTTAACAGTTTATAAAGCTATTCTTAGATGTGAGGTTGAACACTGAAAAGTCTAAAAATAATTTACCATTAATTGGCAAATCAAATGTTTGGTTATCATCAATATATTATTTCATATTAGATATAGGCATTGTATGTTTCATATAATTTCTATTAAAAGCTATATTTTCATGTGGCTGAGGTAATTTGATAAAGCCAACAAAACCTGGGCTGCTTTGGTGCCTTGACTAAAGATGCCAATTTGCTGGATCCTTAACAATTGGAGATTAAGTTTTGTTGAGTTTAACAAAGACTACTTTGTGTTATTTAAAATACATTATTGAGTTCGAATAATTATATTTTTTATTTATAATTTCTCAATAAACCGAGTCAAAAAATATAAGAGAAGGGGATTTTAAGAGATGGCCAGGACAAGGGTGCTGAATCCCTAACCCTAAGTGCGGGCGTTGCTGGTGACAACAATCGGGAAGCTCAAGCTTTCTTGCTGGATATTATTTCCCTTAGTGCGGCATTCAAAGGCGACTTGTATATCAAAGGTCAGCTTATTGGGCTTTCCTTTGACTGTTCCAGGGCTGACTTTGGGAGGAATGACGTATACAGAGTACTTGGGATTTTTGTTTTTGGAGGTATATAGAACCTTCTTGATTTGGTACTTGGCTAAAACAGAGAGGTCTGTTGATCCAGGATCTTTACCTTCAGGCAACTTCATACTGCTGTTGTCTTTCACATATTTTCCGCTGGTACGTTTAAAGAGCTTAATATTCTGGTTCTTTTGAACGACGGGATACAAGTATGCTTGGTGGCCCGTTTTATTGGGTAGAGTAACAGTAAGGCTAGAGCTTCCCTCGCATTTAAACTGATGATTGGACAAGAGATAGGGCTTATTGTCCCTGATTCTGATGGGAGCGGGCATAGGAGGCATTTTGGGCATTCTGGGCATAGGAGGCATAGAGGGTATATCCAACATACCTTTCATATCCAGCATATCTTTCATATCCAACATAGATGATGTGGTGGGCATAGCGGAAATAGCTTGGGCTAAGATGGAAGCGAAGAAGGCAAAAGAATTCATTTGAGAGTTAAAGTGTGGGTAGCCTCTATTTATACCACGTCTTTCCTCTTATCAGCTGCCAAATCCACTCTGATTTGTCTGCCTTAATCTTTAACAATCAGTCAAGTATTCCATTTAAATACTAAACTAAAATCTAGTTCTCATATCGATGTGTTTGCGGTGCACAACAAATTATTAATCAAACAGCAAGTCTGTACTGTCAGCTTGAGTACACTCGAGCTGTATGAAATCGAATTGATATTTCTATACTATTTTATATTTAAAGCCAATCACTAAGGCAATAGCTTTGATTGGCTCATCCTACATGCAATCCCTTGCAAATAGGGAAGGATTCCGGCACAGAAAACTAAACCCTTAACCATTGGCTACAGCCATGGTTGGGATCATTGCTGTGGTGCTAGGGCCGCTGTGGCCAGTTTCTGGCACTGGGTCACTCAAGTCTAGAATTTATTTTTAGAATTTTTAAATATTTTAAAATCTTGTTTTGGTGTGTCATCCCCGAGCTGCAAGCTAGTCAGGGATGAGACAGAGCTTCCATATGTGGCACCCATGTTCCCAGCCATAGCGGTTATAAATTTATCATGTAAGCAAGGACCTCATGCATTTGTTTAGTTCAGGAAGCATGTTTTGGAACAGCCTTGGCTAAGAACCATGTTCCAAAATCCAATCTGAGACAATCTTCAAGCAAAGGAAGATATTACAGGATGTTATAGGAACAATTAACGCTTTAAGATTAAATTCGCATAGCTTTGCTTCACTTTTATATGATTGGTTATTTAAACTCTATACAGCGAATTGACTTGCATGATAGAGTGAGCCTGATCTATTTAAAGAGTTCGACTAGAACTGATATATAAATACTAGTTTAAGTTTGAGATTGCTGGCTTGAGCTTTTTTAATTTTTATTTATTGTGAATAGCATATTAAACCATTCCACTTGCATGCTTCATTGATCTAAGTGGCTGTAGATTGTTTCAGAGTTATTTTTGCCTATCATTGCAGCATCCCGATTAGGATGTCAGCAGATTAACTAGCAGTAATAATATAAAGACTCAATAAAATGATTTTTCATGGATGTAGAATGCTTAGTTAACTTTTTCATATAATCTGATAAAAATGGTTAAAAGCATGCTAGTTCTAGATGCTAAGATACAAATTGAAAGGCTGAAATTGTGCTTGCATCATAACCAAAGGTCTGTATTTAACATGATTCATTCAAATTATCTAAGTACTTACCAAAAAAACTAAAATACTTTATCGCAGTGGATACCAGACCAATATTGGTGTTTGATAGTTTATTTTACAGCTACGGATCAGCTCTATCCTTTGATACAATTTATAAAATCATATATTAAATAAAAAAATTTACTTTCCTTTTGATAAACTGATTAGGAATACTTAATTTTATATATTTTTTTAATTTTATATCTATACTTGTAACTGGGCAACAGCGCCCATGATGACAGTGGCCATATCGACAGTGACCATGTCAACACTAGTAAAGTGACAACACACTTTTAGATAATGTTATCTTCTGGATGTCAATACTTTTTTAATTAATGGCACACTTTACCCTGAACATTTTTAATATTTAAAATATTTAAAATATATTATTATACTAAAATGACCCCAGAGAGTTCAAAATGAAACAAAAATACCATAAGTAATAAGAATAAGGAGATATAATCAAGTATTTTTCAATTTATATATAAACAACACTCTTTATTATAAAATTATTTTTTATTCCCATAAAAATTTAGAATTCAATAAACCAAAAATAAATATTTGATACATTATAAAAACTAAAAAAACATAAGAAGATTATATATTTAATTTATTATATTTTTTATAAGCACAAATGAAAATATCTCATACTTTAAAGATAAATTAATAAAACATAAGATATTTCTTATAAAGCCATATTGAAACAGTACCTGAAACTTACCATTTATACCTAAAAAATTAGTAATGTCTAAAAAATAAACATAAAGTTTTTAAAAGAAAAATATAAAGGCAAATGAAAGTGTTGAAACAGCAGGCTTGACCCACCAGCAAGGTTCTGAGTAAGCAGGTTTGTGACCCGCAATCCGATTATCCAGTTACTCAAAGCCAAACTAGGAAGACAACTCAAATTGCCAAATACAATAACATGAAAAAAAGCTGATCACTCTCAGTGGGTGACTTGTTTTGGCGCTTGACTCATTACAAGGATCAGGCCACCCCCTTCACCATCCCACCATGTGATCAATGCTATCTTGTTCCTGTTATCCACAATTCACAATGACTATATAATACTTATCTCTCAATAAAGAATATTATCTGGTTTCCAAATATTTTTCCCTTTGTAACTCTGCTAAAACAGCATAATTACAACACCAATATTAATGGTTGATCACTTATTTTACAGCTAAAGATCAAATCTATACTTTGATGAAATTTATGAAATCAAATATTTAATCTAGAATGTATTCCTTTCTTTTTAATACGCTTATTAGTAAAATCTCACTGATTTAGATTTATATTCTATATCTGCATAAGTGAATGCTATTTTTTAAATGATTTAAATTTGTGTCATAACTGTGCTGTATTAGCAGAGTTACACAGGGAAAAATGATTGGAAACTAGATAATATTATTTATTGAGATGTTGGGATTATACAGTCATTGTGAATTATTATAAAAGGGACAAGATTGGGACAATCAATTGGTTGGATTAGACAGGGGGTGGTGTGATCCTTGTAATGAGTGAAGCACTAAATCAAGCTTTCTACTGATCTGGGATTGTCACTGGTTCTTATTGCTGGATTTAGTAGTTCAAGTCAACTTCCTCATTTGGCTACATGTCATGGGAAAGTTGGTTTTGGGGTCATGGAACATCTTTTGCAGAACCTTTCCAGGGTTTGACCTCGTTGTTTCAACATTTTTTTTAAATTTAAGAAGTCTTTTAAATGAGATTTTAAAAATTAAGCACATTACATTTAAAATCAGCCCAAAAATTCAAAAATAATATTAAATACTATATTAAATCCAACCTTTTATTTGTTTTTTAATGGACAGCCACCTAGTCTAATATATTACTGTGTCTTTTTTATAATTGCTTAAGGACACAAAAAGAAGTCATAACTGTAGGATCAGGCTTTTACTAAGTCTGTGATTTATCTTCAGGGATTGATGAGGGTTTACCTTAATCCCTGATAAAGTACAATAGACATTAGTCTTCTCTAAGCAGGGCTATAAAAGGTGCACCAAATTATAGAAACACACAAGAAAACACAATGAGATGGAATTTTTTTATATGGATTATAATGAGTTTTTTGAAAACCATAAAGAATTAGATAGACATAACTATCAAAGCCACCAATATACATGAAGTGTAGATTATTGTGGTCATTAGTACAGATATAAAGTGAATTTGAGTTTTTTGAGGTTTTTTGTAATCTTCAAATTTCAAAAAGGAAGAAATGGCCATTGCACTTACACTTTAAACCTGTCCCAGATAAAATTGATAATGTATAGATTTTCCCATTTACAACAACAACCTATAATAAAAGCTCCTACCAGAGAAAAAACTTGTAGAGTCCAAGCCAATAATATAAAAGCAACAAGAAAAAACCTGAAATGGGAAAAGAACAGGATAGTGATTAGGAGAGCCTCCCTTCCCCACACATCAAACTTGTACAAATACTAACATTGAATTCAATATTCATGATCCAAGTTGGTTTCAGCAAGCTTATACTGTTTTTTACCCAGTATTGAGAAAATTTGCTCATTTATCCTTTCTACTTTTGACTTTACCATGGAACAGCTTTATTTGATACTGGAGTGGATAGGTCCCTAGTTGAAAAAAGATCTTTCAAACTTTTGGAATCACCTGCTTCCATAAAAAATCTAAAACATTATAATGACAGACAACAGAGATGTGGAAGTAACTAAGGAAGCAAATTCATTTCAAGTACAAGTATGAGAAAATCATACCACCTTAAGTGGCTGTAATGAACATAAAAGTTATTGCTGGCATGTGCCATTAGAGGCCATAATAAAGGGTTTTTTTCATAAATATGGTGGTAAGTGTTGAGTTGTGTTGTTTTTCTTGTCTATCTCTGGTGGGTAACTTGTGGCAGAGACACCTGTGAGTACTGTGCAAGATGAAAAAGCTGCCTTGTGATGAATATATTATGTGGCACAGTAAGTTTAAAAGCTATGGCAACAACTAAAAATACTTCAGATTCAAAAAAATGATTTCAGATTAAAGCAAATTCCAACTATCAGTATAAAATATACACTCTGTTAACAGGGATTTTTGGCGCTAATGAACAAAATAGGTAAACACAGCAACAAAGTGCTCACACTTTAAACAAAAATATTCAAAATACAAACCAAAATATGTGGATTCACAAAAAAATGGTTTGAGTTGACCTTTGGTGTACATATGGGTCATTATTTTAGGGATTAGGCCATTTTCTAATACACATGCTGCCCAAGTCGCAGCATAACACAGTTCAATTTTGAAAAAATCAAATTACAAATGTTTATATTTAAAACAGTAATAACTCAACAAAAAGTTAATATTTTTCACACTGTTAACTATTAAAATGAAGCTAAGAACCTTATCTTTCCATTGATCTTAAAATATTAATATATATAATATTGAATATTAAAGAAAAAGCAATTTAAAAGAGCATATGTCAGATTTTATTATATTATTTTGATAATGAAATAAAATAGATTTCTTAAAGCTTAAAAAAGTTAATTTTTCATTAATAATATATACTTTTTATTTAACTAAATTAAAGATAAGATCAAGAGCATCATTTCCGCATTTTAATTTATTTAAAAAGCTTAATTATTTAGGATTTTATGGTAGTTTAAAGTTAGGATGTTAATTTATTTGCTGTTTAGATGAATTTTGAGGTTCAAGTGAACTGCAAACCTCAAATTAAGCATTTTTAAAATACAATTCTTTAATATTTTATCATTTTAAAAATATGTGGAACAGTCATAATTAAGTTAATACATCATTTTAATTGATTTGCATAGATTACAAAGAGGATATGATGTAATTTGATGCTTAGCTGATACACATATATCACTTGTGCATGAAAACTGGGGATTTCATTTATTCTAAAAATATAAATTCAAGTTGAAATTGTAAATAAAGCTGTCACATCATTTCTTTCAGAATGGTGTAATAAGGCTTGGTATATAAGAGCTAAAGCACCACCTAAGGTTTACTTCAAACCATCTTCAAAAAAAGATATAATTCCTGCAACCAGCACTCTTTTGCAAGGCATCTCTAAAAAGCATCTCTTTATCAGCAATCACAAATCCAATATTATGGAATCTGTTAACTTTACTCCTGCCATGAAGCCATTTTCCTCACTGGGAGCATCAACAAAAAGAGAAAGAATTGCTATGCTAAAGAAAGCATTCCTCTTTGTTTCTGGAGGCAATCTTAATTCCTTCATCAATCACTTCCTCACTCAAACTGAGTTTGGAAAAACAGAGTTCATTCCTTTAATTCAAAATCAGAAACTAAATGGGATAATTGACAACTTAAAGGATCTTCTGAAATCTGCTCCTCAAAAGCATCTCCCAGCCTTGAGATCTCTGGTTACTTCCAGTTACTCTTTAAAAGAGCTTACTGATATGGGATTTAATATAATCAAAAGTGAGTTTGAATACTCAAGAAAAATAAATAAAAATAAAAATGTAAGCTTAAACAAAAAAAGCCAAAAAGATAATAACTATTCATTAAAAATAGAAATAATCAAAAAAATAATTAAAAAACTATCAGAAAATTCTTTTGAAACAAGCCAGTTAACAAAAAAAGCACCAGAAAAAATTTATAAAGACATTGAAAAAGAAATGAATAAATATTCAACTGAAATAAAATATTCTCTATTAAAAACAAAAAAAGAAATATATGAAAATATGAAAATAAAAAATGAAATTTCAATATCACTTTCAACTTATTATAAATTAATACCAAAAAATATAATAAAGAGTAAAAAAAACTGACATGTGTAATATTTGTAACTTAAAATCATCCTTAGAAAAAAGAAAAGAAGAATGTGAAAGTAAAAACTTATTATTGCCGGAATCTATAAACAGTGACTTAAAAGCTATTAATCAGCACCAAGACTTTTATGCTCATCAAAATAGGGAATACAAGAAAGATATCAATGAATTAGATAATGAATCATGTATTATAGTCATAGATTTTAAGGAGAATTTAAAAGTTGGTGGTGGTCCAATTGAAACCAATAACTGTTTTTATTCCAAAAGACCTATTTCTTTATTGGGGTTTGCATTGGTATTTAAAGAAAACAATAAAGTTAAATATGAATACCATGATTTTTTATCTCAAATATTGTCTCATGATTCTTTGTTTTCAGGTGAATGTCTAATAAGTCTTCTTAAATCAGATAAGTTTAAAAAAATAAATAATATCAAAGTATGGACTGATAATGGAAACCATTTTAGATCCTATGAATTCTTATATTATCTATTTAAAGAGGTACCACAATACATTAAAGGGTCTATTAAATACAATAGATTTGTAGAATGTCATGGGAAAAGTATTGTTGATGGTCACTTTGGTGTAATATCAAAAACATTAAAAGAGAAAGAAAATCAGCTTTATATTAAGAATATAAATGATATTAAAAATATTTTTGAGCAAGAAGAAAAAAGAAAAGAATTATATAAATCAGCGCTATCAGGCTCAAATATTTCTCAAAAGTCATTCTTTTATATTTATGAGAGAAAAGTTAGGCCTATAAGGAGAGAGCTCAAAGTTAAAAATCTGCACACTAATCTTTCATATTTGATGAAAGATGGGAAGTTGTATACTTCACCTTTAACATTTGAAAGTTTCTCAGAATATTCTGAGATAACTTATCATTTGAAATCATGTGATGATACCAGAGAAACAAAAATATCAGAAGATGCTAGTGGTGCATTAGGGCAAGTTCATGAAGTAGGGCAGCTTACTAGAGGGTGTATTTTAAATAGAGTTATCAGTCTTTCAAAAACAACAACCTTTTTTGAAACAAACTAAGAATATCTATGATGAACCAAAGATAGGGTAATAGCATTTATAGCTTTGGGGCTGCTATTAATCTCCCATGCAACTCATCATAAATATTTTTAGCTTGTAGTATGTAGTAGCACTTAAGATATTTCCAGCAATATTATAAGGTGCAACTTTCAATTCTAAAATTGATAAATTATTTTTTTAAAAAAATATCTAAGCCCAATATCAATTAAAGATTTGACATTGATTGTATTTTAATATTTCTGAATAATTTGAATATGAATAATGTAATTAAGTTATAAAATAATCAGTCCAGCGCTTAGGCATAACAAGAAAAATAATGATCCATATGTTTACTATGTAAATTAGTGACAAAATACACTCAAGCACGGTGAGTCAAAACTCAATCCAAAAACAAAGCACAATAGCAACTTAACATATAAACAAAACTAATCAATTGTTATGTGTCTCAAACATCAGGATTGACCTGCCAACAAGGTTCTGAATAAGAGGGTTTGTGACCTGCAATCTGACTTCCCTGTGACCTGATCTCAAACAAGGAAGTCAACTTAAATTCCCAAAAGCAACAACATGAGCAAATAATGATCCTATTTGGTGCATGACTTGATTTGGTGCCTGATCTTTTACCAGGAACAAGCCACCCCCTTTTACCTTCCAGTTGAATGATCTACAGAATCATGTCCCTCTTAAAAATGATTCAAAACAACTATATAATCCATATATCCAAATAAAGATAATCATCTAGTTTTCAATATTTTCCCCTTTGTAACTCTGCTAAAACAGCACAGTTACAACATTGGTAGCAGAAGTAGGTTCTGCATCCTACTTTTTCCCTCAAAATTCTGCCTATTGCCTGTACTTGTTGTGGTCAACAAATCTAAAAAATAATCATGTCTGGCCTCCCCATAGACTGGACATCCTACACACTGGGTACCAAAATAACAGAAGGATACACACTGTACCAAAACATGGTGATGCTGGTTCCCACTTTCAACGCTCTATCAGCACAGGGTTCTTCCAAGAGCCTACCACCACCCCTTGTGTGACATACAAAAGTATCAAGTCCGCCCATGTAGCCCAACACCTTTGAAGTTCTGCATTGGAGTCATTTGCTGGAGCCAATGACAACAATGCCACAACATGGATACAATTGGCACAGAACAAATTGGCACAAATGGAATGCCCACAAAGATTCTGGATTGCAGAGATATCCATCCGTCTTACACACAACACAGACACATGGTGCAACAAAAAGCATGAATATCACACCAAGAAAGACTGTGATACCTTCAAACTGGACTTCTTAGCAAGATTTGCAATTAAGAACACCGCCCGCATGATCATATGTCAAGTGAAGAACCTGACCCAGACTGGCACAGTGAGGGAGCTCACCTGTGTGTACAAAGAGCTCCGCCTATGTGCCCCCTCATACATGACATTTGACAATCCAGCTTTGCACCTCATTTACTATAACATACTTAAGCCGCACTTGATGAGACACATCAAGCTGGACCAAGTAAGAAATCTACAGAGTCTTTTATGTGAGGCAAAGAAGGCAGAGTAGACAGCAAATGCCCTCCACAAAGCTCAGGCTGGAAAGAGAGAGACCCAAGGACTCTCACCCATCAGGTTCTTCTAATTTCCTTCCACTTGGAAACAGAAACTACAACAATGGTGCGGACCACAAGCCCTCAGGATCAAATGGCCACAGTAGCAGGAATAGTGAACAATCAAACTGTACTCACTTCAGGGCCAGTACTACGCACAACAATCAGGACAAGGGAAAAGCCCAGGGAGAGCATTAAGCTTTCCAAGCTCTCCCTGCCAAACTTCTGCCTTGCCCAATAACAAGTACTGCCCCAAAGACGTAGACCAATGCCCAATGATACAGGTCCCCTCAGAGGACCCAGTACTCTAAATCATCACCAGACATCCAGATAAATTGATGTCTTACCCTTTCTGCTTTCACAGTTATACTGGCTTTGCACTCCTAGACTCAGGAGCAGATTTCACACTTGTCAACAGCACCTTTGTGAACAAGTTCAAACTAGCCACTAATCCTTCATGGATTAAAAATGTGGTCCTAGCTGATGAACACCACATCACTGTGATACATGAGATGACCCCCTTCTCTATTGCGCTAGAGAATCTGCACTCCATCATCCAAGGACCTGTCATTGATTTCCCCAGATTTGATGTTGTGCTTGGCCTGGACTGGTTACAAAAAAATAACCCACATGTGGACTGGGTTACTTCATTGTTAACCATCAAGCATGAAGGAGTACACCATCAAATTTACCCTAACTCTGTGGACCAACTCCTGCAAGACTATGTCTTTGTGCGCATTACATAGACACAGGAAGAACAGGACAGCCTCAAAACAATTGATTGGGACTCATGACAATATGAGACCATACACTTCAAGGATCACCAAGACACAACCACTCCCAAAGACCAGGGGATTTTGAACCACCACCCTGAGATTTTTAAGGAAGTCTTACAAGGATTGCCTCTGGAGAAACACATACAACACACCATTCAGCTCAAGGGAGCAGTACCTAAGACACAATCAATATACTGTCATCCCAAATAAAGACAACACATTGTGCTCATACCTCAAGGAAGCATTGGAGAAAGGGCTTATCTGCCCATCTCAATCTCCCTTTGGTGCACCATATTCTTTGTGGCAAAGAAGGACGGGTCCCTTAGACTTGTTACCAACTATCAAGCTCCAAATGAAGTTACCATCAAGAATTGCTACCCGCTCCCACTTATTGAAAATCCCTTCAGCACCTTAGGCAGGGCAACTGTCTTCTACAAGATTGATCTGACGGCAAGCTACAACAAGATCTAAATCAAGGAAGAGGACATACCCAAGACAGCCTTCTGCACCAAGTATGATTCTTAAGAGTGTGTTGTGCTCAAATTTGGGATAAAAAATGCACCATAAACCTTTGTCACCTTCATGAATAAGGTCTTTGCACCCCATATTTGCAAGCACACAGTGGTATACCTATACAACATAATTGTGTACAGCCCCTCAGTAGAACAACATCACAGAGACTTGGAAGCTGTCTTCAAAACCCTGGCACAACACAAACTATTGACCAGACCATCCAAATTTCAGTTTTTCTGCAAACAGCTACCATTTCTTGGGCACATAATGTCAAAAGAGGGTATCACACCCAATGAACAGAATATTCAGGTCACATGTAAGATGCTTTCACCCAAGGAAAAATTGGAGCTCTGCACCTTCTTGGGGATTATAGTCTACTTCCAAAGATTTATACCTGACTGTGGTGTTCTGACAACTCACCTATCCGCAATAACAGGGATCAAATCCAAGTTTTTATGGACTCCACAACAAGACATCTGTTTCTGCTGCCTCAAGGAGAAACTGACGTCTGCTCCCATCCTACAATACCCAAACAAGATGGAGACTATCAGATGGAAACTGACGCCTCAGATGCTTCCATTGGAGGTGTACTTAGAATTAAAACAGATAACAGTGAATTCCTCCCCGTGGCCTACAAGTCCTGCAAGTTAACTGTTGGCAAGTGCTGCTACCCAATCCACAATAAGGAGCTACTAGCCATTGTCTATTGCCTTGTAAAATGGCGCTGCTACCTTAAGCGCCAGGAATAATTCACCGCCCTAACTGACCATAGATCCTTGTTTACTTCAAAACCCAGGCCAACTTTTCCATGTGCCAAGCGTGCTGAATGGAGTTCCTGGAGAGATTTAACATGAATATTCAATATAACCCAGGGCCCAAGTTGGTCATAGCTGACGCCCTTTCCCAACTGTACCTCTAAGCCACAAGATGAAAAAATGGCTTGACCCTGACAGGCCTCCCTGGTGCTCTGAACCAAGGACAAAGATTTACCACCAGGTACCACCAATATCACTGTTGGGAATTTTGACCAAGCAATGATGCCAATTATGATGGAGCCCACAGATTAGAATTGCTACAACCAAATCCATAAATTAGTAGTACAAAATACAATGATACTAATTATGACAGAGCTCTCAGATATGAATTGCAGCTACCAAATAACATAAATTGGTAGTATAAGCTACATGTAAATCATATTAGCTGTAGTCTGCTGACCTAAGCCTAATACTAGCCAATGACAAGCGCCGCCGCGGCAATTAATGACACATGATTTGCTGTTGCAGCACTTAATAAATACACAAAGCGCCAAGGTGCCACTCAGCAATTGGATTAAGCGCCAAGGTGCCAAACTACTTTACATCAAGCGCTGCCGCACCAACTGAAAATTATTGCAGGCGCCACAGCTCTGCCTTACCTTTACATTGAGCGCCAAGGCGCTGGGTTCAATTCCCCATAATCTTGAATTCCTTTAATTGTCACATTAAAAAGCATTAAGCTGCAGTATGCTAAGAAAGCAGGAAGTGATCCTGAAGTAACTAAATTATTCCACGCCAGCAAGGATCACCTGTGCTGGGTGAAGATAAAGATATTCTATTGGCTGACATGCAAGAAGCTCCAAACCTAGATTAATAATTACCTAAATTAGGGGCGTGTTAGAATGTCCTAGAAGATATTGCTAGCAGCCCAGGGATTACCCTTGTAGTAGGTATAAGAAAAATTAATCATTTTACAATAAAATCAATCTTTGAACCATCTTTACTTTATCCTTAATCTGGTTGACCTTTATCCTGATCCTTAAGTGCTTCTGCGTGATCAGAAGCCATTGCTGGGAAATAATCATGGTCCTGCTCAATCCTGGCTCTTCTGATACAATAATACTCATATCCTCACATATTACTGTATTCTGGCAAATGTCCTGTGCCCTATAATCTCTAATAATTGTTGCGCTGTAATGCAAAAAGCGCAACAATCATTAAGGAAACTGTCATCAAAAATGAGCACCTCTTCACTGATTATGCGCCACCCTCCATTGAAAAATGTCCAACAAAATCACTATCCATCCACCCCCACACACCAACAAGTTGACACCATTCTCTGTTACCATTGATACATAGGCTATACAAAGAGCCAAAATCTCTATGAATTTCTAAAGAATAAAGCATGGTGGCCAACCTTATACCAAGATGTAGAGGAGGTCCTTGACCAATGTGAAGTATGAAAAGTTTACAAAGAGTGATACCCCACCAAAATCTGTGTTACCAATTTGATCTCAAATACCCTTTAAGGTGTAGGCCCTTGACATTGTTGGTCCAATGCCCAGGAAACACAACAGCAAAAAATACATCATCACCACCATTGACTTTGCCACTTGTTGGCTGGTAGCGCAAGCGGTGAAAACACATACTGGCAACAACATTGAAAACTTATTGGAAAAGAAATAATTTGCAAGTTTGGAAAACCCAAACTATTGATCACAGACAGAGGCAAAAAATTGACCTCAGAAAGTACCAACATCTACCTCACAAAGAATGGAGTCAAACACACCATAACCACGCCTTACCACCCTCAGGCCAATGACTAAGTTGAGAAATTGAATGTCAGCCTAATATAAGCCCTTGCCAAACTCACAGCTGGGAGACCTGAGGACTGGGCCAAACAACTAACAACTGCAATCCTTGTATGCAGCACCTGAGTGAACAGATCCACTGGGAAGAGCCCTTTAAAGCTTTTATATGGCACACAACCAAACATTATCCAAGCCCTCACTGGGCCAAATCTAGAAATACCCAACAAAGTTCCACCTTGTTCAGCACCCAAAGTAGTACAAAAAACAGTGACCAGCTCAAAAAGGAATCAATACATCTTTGTGACACCTTTGTCCCTATCAATGCCAGGCACAAAGTTGGAGACAAAGTCTGGGTAATTAATTCAGATAAAAGCAAGCTACAGCCTGAAAAAGTGGGGCCCACCATCAAATTAAAGGTAAACAATAACAACGCTTACCTGGTACAAGGACTCAGTAAACATAAACAAGGCAAAGTCCTACACCACAATTTATTACAACCTTGCAAAGCTTGACAGAAGCAACAAGAGGCTGCATTACCCGCAACCAAACAACAACTAGTCCAGTACGGCATCTGGGCCCCCAACAACCTCCCTGATGACCTCCCTCCAGATGAGGCCAATATTCAGTCAGGAGGTGTCAAAACAGCAGGATCAATCTGCCAACACGGTTCCAACTAAGCAGGTTTGTGACCCTCAATCAGACTTCCTGGTGACCTGCAGCCAAACAAGGAAGTTGACTCAAATTCCCAGAATTAGTAACATGAACAAATAATGATCCTATTTGGTGCATGACTCAATCTAGTGCTTGACCCTTTACCAGGAACAAGTCACCCCCTTCACCTTCCAGTTGAATGATCTACAGAATCATGTACCTCTTAAAAATGATTAAAAACAACTATATAATCCCTATCTCCAAATAAAAATAATTATCTAGTTTCCAATATTTTTCCCCTTGTAACTCTGCTAAAATATCACAGTTACAACATGTGCAATGGATTGTAATCAAGAATAATACCATGGTATCTAAAATAAGGCGCGCAATCTGTAATATAAATTTTAAAATATTGAGTTTAGTGTTTAAATTTGGGGTGAAATCTTGGGAAATAGGTGGAAATTACTTCAGGTTCTCTAAACAGGTGTTGTAAAAACAAAAAAACTAATTAAGAAATAAAAAATCTATAATCAGGATATTGGGTGGGAAAAACTCTAATTAAATAGTTATATATAGATATAAGCAAAAATTAAAATTAGGGAGTAACTTAATTGAAATTAATTTAGTATTTTATTAAATTTTTAAAATGGAAGGAACACAACAACAGAGTAACAATGTACCTGTTGTGTGCCGCAGTTGTGATTGCCCTGGGGTCAAAGAACAGAGTTAGTGCAACACAAGTGCCTACTCAGAAAGGAGACAGGAGAGGAGAGAATAATAGTGACAATGCACTGACACAACCAATTCAAGGAGCACAGCGTGCAAGGTTATGGAGCATCAACCCTTGGGTCCATAAGATGACCTGGAAGCCCACCAAGGTGGCTACACCCAAGAAAGTTAGAAGGAAAGAAATATAACTGACTTTTTTTGTGCTTGACCCTGTCTACCGCCAGGAGTCAATCCTGCCAGCCATGATGGAGAAGGTTAAGCCTGTGCTTGACACTAGCTACAAGCCCTATGTCAGTGATGGCAACCAGGAAGACAATGACAAGCCTGATTTTTATAGAACCACCCAGGGGCAGTTGGTGTTAAAGAAGGTTGTGGCCTTCTACAACAAGGTACTCATTCCTTGTGTGCCAGTCCCTGAGCAGGATCTCAGTTCAACTGAATCCAACAAGGATACCCAGAAGCTCATTCACAACATCAAGTGTATCATCCTTCTCAATCATATGCAGGAATCTTGTAATTACAAGACAGCCGCGGCCCTTTCTGGGGTGGATCTTAAATACGCCAGTAAAACATTTAACAAATTCATTAATACTGGCTGAGTTCTTGCCATGGACAAATCCTTGCACGTTTCTACCATGCTCACCAAGGAGCACAGATGGGCAATCTGCCAGTAGATAAACCAAGACTGTTATCTTGAACTGGTAAATATACAGACAATATTCAAGTCTACTTTTGGGGTTAAGGCTTCAATTTCCTTTTATTATCATTTAGTAAAGGGTCTGCGGTTTTTGTGGAAAAAACTTGGGGTATCTCCCTACAACCAAAACAGCCCTGACAATAACAAGACCCAGAAAAAATACGCAGAGGCATACACTGTTGTTTCAACTGAACCAATGAGAGTTCAGTATTTGAATTGGGGAAGACAAAAGTCCAATGTAAAGGACAAGAATGAATAGAATAAGGTATTGTTTATTGTATAATATTGTGATTAATATGCTACATGGGGAAAGCAATAAGGCTGCAAGGGGGTGGCATAGTGGGGTGTTCTATGTAAGGTTTGAAGCTGAGGAATAACTTGTGCGGGGATCAGCAGGTCAAATTGGTAGCACTTCTAATTAGGAGAAAGTGCCCACAATTTGATATTGCCATCAGATTGGTTCATGTCATTAGATTTTTCAAGGGGCAACTCATTGAGCGCCCCCTGTGTATTGTAAAATATGTTAGTAGGCAAGTCTAAAAACTTGGTTGCAACACCCCCCTTGCCCCCTGCTTGTCATCAGACACCAGGATTAGAGTCTGCAGAAGATCTGGGAAGGTCTGCACAAACAACCTTTGTGTGGGGATGGCGCAGCAGGGGCGCAAGCAATTGTGGTGAAGCTTCTTGGTGTTTCCTTGGGCATCTTCAAGTTGATAGGTGTGATTGCCATAGACCACAACTATCCTGAAGGGCCCTAGGTGGTTGAGTTCTAACTTGGCATAATTAGAATTGAGGGTGTAGACGGGGTCACCTACAGCGTAATTGGCCTCCAGGTGCTTTTTCCCTCCTTCAATTTGTTTGTGTTCAACTTATTGGGCCTTGGCACGCCATTGGTTCAGGAATGGAGTCTTCAATAGGGGGCTTTCCAGGAACTGTCACAAGTGACAAACTCCTATTGATTATGCTTACTTGAAACCCTAAACTACGGGATTTGAACCCTGACTCCCTGCGGGCTGCCAGCCCGCAGATTTTTGGGATTGAACCAGAGCAGGATTTGACTTTGAAAAACCCTCTAAAGCTGGATGAATCAAAATCATCTACATCAACACTCCCCACATTAAAGGTTCCTGTTAACTCTACCAATCAGCGGGTGGGCCTAACCATAGAACCCAAAATAACTCAGGCCTCCACAGAAAAGGAAATAGAGAAACTTCCCAATAAACGCAGGCCACCCAGAGACAATTAACCCTGTGATCCAACAAGGAAATTCAAGTATTCTCAGTTTGAACCAGCCAATTAATTAACTCCCACAATGGATGCCACCAAGGACTGGAAAAACCTGGTAAACGGTAGCACCTGGGCCAGAGAAATTTGTAAAAGTTTTCCCATGACAGATGGGCATACTTATACCCTGGACTGCCAGGAAGATGCCCATTGCCATTCTTGCAATAAAGTGACATGAACCTTTGGTTCAACCAGGTTATTCCATATTTGATATTAGTTCTATTTCATCTACAGTCTACCTCCTGCGGTTCTGCATCTTACACCCAACAACCCCAAGAAACCGCAGACCAGCTGCCCAAGCTCTACTGTCCACCAGGAGCTCCCTACAGCCCAGTATGTTTCACCAAATACCCCCCCAACCCTGTGTATTCAGAGTTCATCCTAGAGAAAATCCTAATTTACAACCCTGAGGCCAGAACTAGAGAGATTAAAACTATCTACAGGGAAGGTAACAAGATCACTAGACCTCCCCTGTTATTCCGCAACAAGTACAACTACCTGCCCGCGTATTTGGTCCCAATGACCCCCCCCTCACCCTGTAGCCCAACCACCTGCAAGAATCTGTTGCTGCCAATGGATCCACTTCCACTCAGATATTTGGAGTGATGTACATCACTCTTACCGGCTTGATAGATTCTATGGTACCTGCCAGCATACCTTGAGCTCTCCTGGGCAAATTGTTATCTTATATTGTAAAGTTAGTCCCAATCTTATGGTGGGCTCTCCCTGCTGGGCCTGCAGGCTGTCTGCCTGCAAGTTCTCAGGAACCCCCCACAGGCTGGATCCCTTAAATTACGGTAATCTACTTTAAACACAGTAACCTGGGCCCCAAAATGTTGATAACTCTTTGGGTATCTTGTATGCTACTTTTATTGACCTCAGCTTACTATGCATACAAGCTAGCAACCAACCTAATTGCATCAGCAATCTGACACTAAACCATTACAGAACCAAAGGATGCCTTGCTTGGTGTCAAGAAGACCAAGAGCCCAAACTTGCAGGTTCAGAAAGCTATAGTAAATCAGACCACAACCAAGGTGGACATGCCGCAGATGGGGAAGCTCACCCTAGAAGAAGCCATAAGAGCCATACCAGTCCTCTGTCTCCACTTTCAGGCCAATGCAAATTCATACTCCAACAACACTGAGAAAATCCTTGGAGTGGCCTCCATGCTCTCTGGCAATGCCTTAGACTGATTTAGGAAGGCCACTGCCAAGGACATTGATTTCTGTCTGGACTACTCCCAATTTGAGAGTGAACTGATGGCCACTGCAAAAACCAAGACAACTGCCACCACGCCCTCATCAATTTACTAGACATCAGACAAGGATCATGCACTCTACAAGCCTATATCAACAAGCTTCTAAAACTGAAAGCCAGAACCCAACTTGAGGACAAGTTATCAGCCATCCTGTACCACCAAGGAGCCTGCTCTTCTTTGAAGGAGCTCCTTAAGCACCATTCCCCTACGCTTGGCCTAGATGAACTACTCCTTTTGTGTAGAGGATTGAGCCTTAACCAAGAAGGCGCCCCCTCTCACACTCAGCGCACAAATTGAGCTCCAACACCCAACAGACCAGGAATGTCCCCTAATGAATTACAACACCACTACCATGAAGGGTTGTGTTTCTACTGCCACAAACCTGGCCACCTCACTAAGGCTTGCCCCAAGAAGAGTGGCCCCACAGTTTCCTTGGCACAAATAAACACCTCCACTCAGTCTTACAAATTTATCCAAGTTGAGGCACAAACACTCACAACATCTCAGACTGTTGAAGCTTTCATTGATACTGGAGCTGAGGAGAGTTTTATTGACGCCACCCTTGCAAAGGACCTAGGACTAAAGGCCATCACTGAAGGTGTCATTGTAATCATGGGAAACAGCTTTCACAACTTGGGATTCAGGTGTGCAGCCAAGTTGCCATTGAAAATTGGTCAGAACACCTATCCTGCGCTCCCCATCATCCTGAAGGGACTCCCCCACCCCTTGATCCTAGGAGACTCCTGGTCCCAAAGACATGGCGCTATCCTAAATTTCTGTAATCAAACAGTTGCCTTGAAGGGAGACAATTTGGTTGATGTGGTGCCATTCCAGCTGGGTCCAACCCGCAAAGAACCCAACACGCTCCTGACCCTGAAAATGGAACCCAGTGTAGGTACCCTACCTGCCTCTTTAGAGAAGTGGAACCATGTCTTCAGCAAGGAAGTAGCAACCCATCTCCCTAACCACTTGATCTACAACCACGCCATAGCCTGTTACCAGGAACCCAACCGCATCACAGCCCCATCTACAGCTGCAACCATTGTGAACAAGTAGCCTTGAAGACATACCTAGAGGTCATGAAAAAAAAGGATTCATCTGGCTATCAAAGGCCCCTTGCTTGTCACCCATGCTGTTTGTAGGGAAGAAGGATGGCAGAATGTGTCCCTGTGTGAACTACCAGAAACTGAACGACATTACAGTGAATAACCGCTATCTCATTCCCAATGCTGACAACCTTTGTGATGTACTGACTGGAGCCCAGGTGTACTAAACAATTAACCTGAGAGACGCCTTCAACCAGATCAGAATCAAAGAAGGAGACAAATACAAGATGGCTTTCAAAACCAGATATGAGTTGTACAAATACCAAGTTATGGTGTTTGGCTTGTGCAACACCCCCAGTAATTTCCAAAGGATGATCAACTCCATCCTAGGCAAATACCTTGGCCAATTCTGTGTTGCATATTTGGACAACATCTCCATATACAGCAAGTCACACAAGGAACACCTCCAATATCTTGACTGTATACTGGAGAAACTCTCACAGGCCAACTTACACGACAAGCTGAAAAAGCGCAAATTATTTTAGTCCAAAGTCAAATTCCTGGGATATGTGGTGAAGACTGGTGGGTTTGCTATGGTGCAGGACAAAGTGGAAGCAGTGAAAGCCTGGCCAGTACCCAAATGCAGAAAAACATGAGAAGTTTTTTGGGCCTGGCAAATTATTTCAGGGATTTCATCCAAAAAAATATCTCAGATTACACTGCCCCTGACCTGTCTTTGCTCTGACAAGGTCCAGTTTTCCTGGACTGAGGAGTGCACCTCCGCGTTTGAGGCCCTGAAACTTAAGTTTGACTCCCTGATGATTGACTCCCTTAAACTTGACTCCCTGGTAGTTGACACTATAGTAAAGTGAGAATTCAGCTTTTGCCCTGATCAACAACTGGAAATTGACACTTTTTTAATCAACAGATCTTAATGTAATGAAAACATTTAATATAAAAAATTAAACCTTACAGCTATGGTATACTAAAGTGACCCCAGAGAGCTCAAAATGCAATAAAAACAGTACCCTAATTAATAGAAAAAGGGAGAAATAAACAATTATTTCTCATTTTACTATGTAATTTACACTCTTCATTATAGAAATATTTTTTATTACAATAAAAATTAAAATTCCAATGAACCAAAAATAAACAAAAACACAAAAAAGTAAAGTTATGCAAAATATGAAGAAATATTAATATTTATTTGATATAGTTCATTTAAGCACAACTGTGAATATCATATGTTTTATTTAGAAATTAACAAAAATTAAGATATTTCACTTACTTTCAACTATAAATATTAATCTCAAACTTACCATGTATACATAAAACAATCACTTCTATCTAATTAAATTAAAAAAAAACTTAAAAATTAAAAGCTAAAAACTAAATGATCAAAGCTAATAAGTAAAAATTAAAGTTAAAAAGTTAAAAGTTAAAATCATATAACTGAGCAAGCAAGCAAGTTTATTCCTCATCATTCTTTCCCTGTTTCATTTTGACCCCTTTCAGGAGGGCAGTGGCAATAATCTCAAGCTGCTGCTTAAGCTCAGAGGCCTTGTATTTGTGCTTAGCCGCACCCTGGATGGCCTTGGTGAAGAGGGTACAGTGGGTGGTTGGCTAGGTGGGGGGACGCGGTTGGAGAGATCTCAGAGCTTGGAGATTGTTTTCTCTTGCTCATGCTGCAGGAGAGAGAAGAACTTATTAAACTTTGGATGAAGCCTAAAGTTGGCTTTAAGATGCTTGTGATAAGCCTCTAATGCCAAAGTGATCTTCAGCTCCCCATTGACGGCCGCCTGGTACACGTTCCAGCTGGCCTTGGTGCAGGCCTTGCCTTGCCTCTGCGTGACAACCTTCCCAATCCACTGGGGCTCAAAGTAGTTGAGGAAAGGCTTGAACTCCAGGTGATTTGTTATGTAGGGATCGTTTGAGAGCACCTCAAACCCCTGCGCAGTGTGCTCTAGCTTTAAAAAAAACCAAGGCACTAAATTGTGCCAGCACAAATCTGCAGGTGTCCAAAGTATCCCTCCGGCTCAACCTACTAAGCTCAGCATGGGCCTGCACGTTACAAGCAACTGCTTGGCGGAAGTGGAAGTGGCACCTCTGCACCTCCCCTCTGAACAGCTGCTCAAATGCATTGAACTGAGCAGGCTCAAAGTCCATAATACACACGCAAGGCCCAAGAGCTCTTAGCCTTGCCTTTTCCTCCAAGTCCAGGGTGGCCTGGTCCTTGTCAGAGGCAGGTGGGTTGGCGCGGGTGTGGGGGGAAGTCTTCTTGGATTTGTCCTTGTTGGCAGGAGGAAGGAGGGCAATTGCTTAGCAGAGGATGGAAAACGTGCAGGTATAGATGGCCTCAATGCCCCAGGAAGAAGAAATAATGCAAGTGGAATCACCTGGATGTCAATCTGGGCATGGACCATCCAGAGCTGCTTGAACATCTGGGGGCAAGTGGCAAAGGTACCATCAACTAGCCAGGTTGACGCCCTTTTCAACTCCATCAGGTTCTGCTAAGTTGAGTAGCAGATTATGTGGTCCTTGGCAGCAGGCCTGTTGTCATGGAGCAGGAAGCGCTCCCCACTCGGAAGCTGCTTAAGCTCATGAGTGAGTGTGAGCTCCAAGAGGACGTCCCAAGCCTTGGGGGGAGGGGGGATTGGCGGCAATACGTTTATTGCTGATGAATTTGACCAACTGCTCCTGTGCTGGTACCAACTTAATATTGTTGGGTTTGAGATGTTGCAAAGCCTTTATGGCCAGATCAGAAGCCTGGAGATGAGAGGATGTGGGTATTATTTGAACAAGGTACCATTTTAACATCTGAGTGATTAGATGATTGGGGGGCTCACAAGTGTGCTCCCTCTTCTCCGCTGTTACTTGCTCCCAGCCCTCAGTGTTTAACCAGGCTCCACAAGTCTTATCCTCACAGATAAAGTGCTTACTCTTGGTCTGCCGCTTTTGGTTGTTGCAATTGAAGATGTAGTTGTCAGCATCATAACCAGGACTGCCCTTTACGGACATGATTGGGAAGTAACAGGGGGAAGCGCTTGGGAACTTTAAACTCTCCGTCCACATTACAGATATTGTGGATGGTCAGTGGATCCCAAGCCACATGACCAGAAGCTTTAAACTTCTTGGAGTAATCCTCTGGCTCATCTTGGGGGTCAGATGAGGAAGGAGGGGAAGAGCCATTGGGAGGGGGAGGGGAAGGATTCTTTGAGGCCTGCTTGGATGCCTCCTTTTTCTTACCAGAAGAAAAGGTGGGCTCCTTGGCAGCCTTTACTTTCTTGGTATGCTGCTCCTTGGTGGGCTCGGAGTTGGCCTCTGAGTGGTAAAAGGAGTGGTTGGTAAGATTACCATCAGATTTATTGGGGAGGAATTTTTGGGGAAAGGTGAAGGAGATGTGGAAGATGAGGGTGGAGCGGGGAGGAGTAGGAGGAGATGGAGTGGTAGGAGATGGGGTTGGAGACTTTGCCTTTGCAGGCTTCTTGGCACGCTTGTGAGTGAAGGCAGTTTCTTTGGAGCCCTTGGAGGCTTGGCTCTTGGGCTGTTGGCTGTTCTTGTTTGATTTTGTCTAAAGAAGAGTTTAGCATTGTAAATAAAATAGTGTGAAAGATATGAAACACAGAGGTAAAGCAAAGTAAAAGTTAAATGAAAAGTATGCAAATAAAGTTTTATTTATCAAGAAAAAAAACATAAAAAAGTAAGTTGAAATAAAATAGAAACTCAAAGTATAGATATAGAGGTTAAAACATAGAAAATAAGTGAATTTATTATGAAGTTTCAAAGATGTTAGGTTCAGCATAACATCTTAGTGTTAAATCAATGTAAAAGTTTAATTGAAAATAAAAAAATATGAAAATTATATAGAGAGCAGCAGAAAAAGTAGTAGATTATAATAGCAAAAAAATAAAAAAATATTATGTGGATTTTTTTTATTGAGAGTTGAAAATTCAAAAAATAGTAAAATGTCAAGTTTGGCACTGTCAATCAGCCAGAAAAAGCTGAATTCTCACTGTCAAGTATGCCAGAGTTGAGCAGAAAACATCAAATTTACTATGTTTTTTACATATAAAACTTGCTTAAATTTAAAACGGGTTTGAAAGTTAACCCAAAAGCAAGGCATTTTTGTATGCTCAAAAATTAAAAAAATACAACATAAGTTAAAAAATTAAATGAGTGGAAATGTGTTTATTAGTGATTAGGGTATGCTGGGAGGAGCTGGGAGTGAATTATTTACCATAGTATTGATTAAAACGTTAAGAAGCTCTCTGTACTAATTCCCAAGTTAAAGTGTCAAGTGGGTGAGTGTTGAGTGGCGCTCATAGTGTGTCACATATTAATTTAGCCTTAATTCTGAGCCTTTGATTAGTTAAATCCAAAACTGATTGGGTGTCAAGTGGATAGAGTCAAACAAAAAAGTGTCAAGTTTCAGTTTTTTATAAATTACATATGAAATCTCTTAATAAATTGGGCTTAATTTATGTGGCACCACTTAATCCAAAAACCCAGGAATGACATAAAGTAAAACAAGTGGGGTATTTGATTAATGTCTATGCCACTAAATCCAGTATAGTGGTGCTTGGGAGCCTAATCAACAACTATGGACACTAATAATAAAAATATAATAGTAAATAATAAATTTTACATAAGCACATATGTATTTTATTAATAAAATTAAAATTTGGCTTAAAACGTGTTGAACTGGTCACTTTTTGGTTTAGAGTGTGGAACACAGATTTTATCATTTCTATTAGTAAATTTACTTATAAATTGCCCCTTAAATTGGTATTTTAGCTAACTGATTTATTAAACAGAGTTGAGTTTGAGTAAATTTAACCTTGGTTTTTGGTTTTGAACCCCTAAATTACTAGTAAAAATTAGCTTAAAATTGGTTAAGCCAAAAATACTAATAGATTCACATATGCGGCACTCAACTCCCTGGTACTTGACAAAATGTTGAGTACCAGGGAGTCAAGTTTAAGGGAGTCAAACTTACCACAGTTGCCCTATAAGAAAACATTGAAGCATTGGCGCAGGTACTTGTGCGGTGCTGAACACCCGGTAAAGGTTCTGACAGACCACAAGAACTTAGTTTACTTCTTCAAACCACGTCAGCTGAACCAACGACAAGCAAGATGGGCCTTAGAACTGGCCAACTACACCTTGACCATAGACTACAAGCCAGGAAAAGTGAACGTGGTACCAGACGCCTTGAGCAAAGAGCCAACCTGATTCCCTCCTCCACAGAAATCAAAGACTGCAACACCCATACACTACTAGACCCCGCCAGCCTAGGGATACAACTAAATTACTTGAAGATTGCCGCCAGCAAACCCAATATGATAAGAGCCCAGAAACAAGACACCTATTCAACCAAACTAGTCAAAGCCCTGATAAAGGACCCAGATTGCCATCACTCAGAGAAAGAATACTCCCTGAAAGGTGCTACCCCGCTGCTCCACAACAGAATCTACGTACCCAAAGACCCAACCCAAACAAACATATTGATTGACCACCACAACTCAGAGATGGCTGGTCACCCTGGTAGACACAAATCCCTCTTAAGTATCAAGTAGAACTACGCATGGCCAGGCATGGACAAGGAAGTAGCTGCCTACATCAATGGTTGCAAAACCTGCAGAAGAACCAAGACATGTCGCTCAAAGCCATAAGGACTACTGAGGCCTCTGGACATCCCCGCTGGACCCTGGAAGTCAGTATCACTGAACTACATAGTAGAGCTCCCCCCTCAAAATCCTTTGACGCAATCCTAGTCATGGTTGACTGCTTCACAAAGATAGCGTACTTCCTCCCAATCACTATCCAGTACACGGCAGCTGAGACTGCCAGACACTTCCACAACTGCATCTTGACATAACACAGCACTCCAGAAGAAATCATCACCAACCACGGACCCCAGTTCACTTCCCACTACTGGACCCAAGTGATGAAAGACCTTGGAATAAAATGTTGTGTGTCAACCTCCTATCACCCACAGACAGATGGACAAACTGAATTGGTCAACCAAATCTTGGAACAATACCTTCAATGTTACACCAACGCAGACCAAGACAACTGGGCAGAGATGTTACCCATGGTGCAATATTCCTATAACAGCAAAGATCACGCATTCACAGTTATATCCCCCTTCACAGCCAACTACGGGTTTGATCCATCATGGGACCCTAGTATTAGCAGTAAGGAACAGAATACAGTAGGACAAACCTGGATTGAACAAATACACACCACCCAAGAAACCTGCCTAAGGAACCTGACCCGCGCTGTTAAGACCTATAAGGTGTTTGCTGACAAGAAAAGAGTCCCCAGGAAAACCCTGGAGATAGGCAACAAAGTTTACCTTGACTCACAGAACATCCCCCTACGCGTACCTAGTAGGAAGTTAGCTCACCGCCACTGTGGCCCTTAAAAAATTACAAAGCAAATAGGAGAAGTGGCGTATAAACTAGAACTGCCACCTACTTGGAACATCCACAACGTCTTCCACCAATCATTGCTATTCAAGAAAGTGGGACCTCTTTTTACACCAGAAGGTCAATACCAATCCCCTGTTCATCCAGGAGGGACGCACAACCAAATACAAAGTGGAGTACATTCATGGACATTGCCTCCACTACAAGACCCCACAGTACTATGTCAAATGGACAGGTTACCCCCCCCCAAAGAAAGCACCTGGGAACCTGTCTCCAACATGCCTAACGCACAGGGAGCCATACAGCAATACTTGGACAATAAGGCTGGGAAGGAGGAGGGCAACAGGAGAGAAGGGAATGATGTCACAAGTGACAAACTCCTATTGATCATGCTTACTGGAAACCCTCAACTACGGATTCAAACCCTGACACCCTGCAGGCCGCCAGCCTGCAGGACCAGCTGCCTGCAGATTTTTGGGATCAAATCAGAGCAGGTTTGACTTCAGAAAACCCTCTAAAGTTGGATCAATCAAAATTATCTACATTGACACTCCCCACATTAAAGGTTCCTGTTAACTCAACCAATCAGCGGGTGGGCCTAACCATAGAACCCAAAATAACTCAGGCCTCCACAGAAAAGGAAATAGAGAAACTTCCCAATAAACGCAGGCCACCCAGAGACAATTAACCCTGTGATCCAACAAGGAAATTAAAGTATTCTCAGTTTAAACCAGCCAATTAATTAACTCCCACAATGGATGCCACCAAGGACTGGAAAAACCTGGTAAACGGTAACACCTGGGCCAGAGAAATTTGTAAAAGTTTTCCCATGACAGATGAGCATACTTATACCCTGGACCACCAGGAAGATGTCCATTGCCATTCTTGAAATAAAGTGACATGAACCTTTGGTTCAACCAGGTTACTCCATATTTGATATTAGCTCTATTTAATCTACAGTCTACATCCTGCGGTTCTGCATCTCACACTCAACAACCCCAAGAAACCGCAGACCAGCTGCCCAAGCTCTACTGTCCACCAGGAGCTCCCTACAGCCCAGTAAATTTCACCAAATACCCCCCCCAACCCTGCGTATTCAGAGTTCATCCTAGAGAAAATCCTAATCTACAACCCTGAGGCCAGAACTAGAGAGATTAAAACTATCTACAGGGAAGGTAACAAGATCACTAGACCTCCCCTGTTATTCTGCAACAAGTACAAATACCTGCCTGTGTATTTGGTCTCAATGATTCTCCCCCTCACCCTGCGGCCCAACCACCCGCAAGGATATGTTGCTGCCAATGAATACACTTCCACTCAGATATTTGGAGTGATGTACATCACTCTTACTGGCTTGATAGATTCTATGGTACCTGCCATCATACCTTGAGCTCTCCTGGGCAAATTGTTATCTTATATTGTAAAGTTAGCCCCAATCTTGTGGTGGGCCCTCCCTGCTGGGCCTGCAGGCCATCTGCCCGCAAGCTCTCAGGAACCCCCCACAGGCTGGATCCCTGTCAGGAACTGTAGACCTTGACTTCCCCTGTTCAACTCCCATCAAACTGTCAGGCGTTCCAAAGGCCAAGGCGCTGGGGCTGAACCCAGTACCTCTGTTGATCCTTGCTTGTAGGATAAGTAGAGCAGTGGGCAAGTGTTCAGTCCACAAGAAATTGGGCTGCTCCTGTGAGAGCTTGGCAATCAGTTGAACCAGTGAGCCATTCAATTGCTCTACGTGTCCATTGGCTTGCAGATGCTAGGGGGTTTTAACTATCTGTTGGAGGGCATTCTTGGCGCAGTACGCCTTCATGACATGTCCAACAAGCTCAGGGCCACCATCTGGGATGAGATGTTTGGGCCGCCCAAAGCAGGCCACAATTTCTTTGCCAATGAAGCAGGTGATGGTAGTGGTGATGTGGTTAGTTGTTGCCCAGGCCACTGGCCAGCAAGTGAAGTAGTTGATGGAAGTGATAATGTACTTCTTTCCCATTTTGTCTTTGGAGAGTGGCCCCACAATGTCAAGGGCCCACTGCTTAAAGGGTTCCATGGCCTTGATGGGCAGGACAGACTTGGGGGGTGCAGGTTTGGATGTGTTATTTTTGCACAACACGCACGTTTTGAGGAGGTCCAAGATGTCTTGATGCATGCACAGCCACCAAACCTTCTGTTTCATGATCTTGAAGAGGTTACGCCCTCTTATGTGACCCAGGATTTGGTGGTAGTTCAATATTGTGTCACCTCATTGCATGGTGGGAATGTAAGGCATCATTTCACCTGTCTCTGTTTGACAGCAGATGTTACCAGCATTGGTGGTGAACTGACTTTTGTTGTCCTTCAGCTTGGAGATGGTTACTGAGTTAAGGCCCTTGTAGCAAGTTGCCTCAGGGCGGAGGTAAAGCATGGGCCAATCTTGATCCAAACCATTGTCCCCAGTGATGGATGCTACGTAGAGTTCAAAAGGGCATCAGCTGTGACAAGTTCCTTTCCAGGCTTGTACTCAATGCGCAACTGGTAAGGGGATAGACGCTCAACCCATCCTGCTTGGCGGCGTGTCAAGTGGGACTGTGCGTTGAAGTACTGAAGCAAATTGTGGTCCGTCAGGACGCAGGGTGGAAAGTTGGCCCCTTCCAGGTAACAACACCATTTCTCAACGCAGTGCACAATTGCTGCTAACTCTATCATGTATGGAATAACGTTATTCTGAGTCAGTGAGCTTCCTGGACTTGTATGCCATGGGGAGGAAGACGCCCTTGTCAGTTTACACCTGTAGCACGCCCCCTATGGCTCTGTCAGAGGCATCAGTCTCAAGTTTGTACTGACAGTTCCAATTGGGAAACTGCAATACAGGCACAGTTGTAAGTATCTGCTTCAACATCTTGAAGGCTTGATATCTGGCAGGGGTCCAATCAAAGCACTGTTTAGTGTTTAGGAGCTCAGTAAGAAGTGCAATCAGTTTCCTGCAATTGGGAATTAACTTGTGCACGTAGGCAACTATGCCTGATAATGTACGCACCTGGCCCACATTGGTGGGGCACCATGCTGGTAATTGCCTTGATTTTGGAAGGGCCAGGCTTTATCTCTTGGGCAGAGATGATGTGCCCAAGGAACAGTAGCTCCAACTTGAGAAACTTGCATTTGGAGGGTTTAGCTTTTAGCTGATTTTTCTGAAGGGTATCAAGGACAGCACAAAGGTGTTGGAGGTGTGTGGTTTGATCTTGACTGAAGACAATAATTTTGTCAAGGTACACAACAACACATTTTCTAATCAATTCCTCAAATGCTTTGTTCATCAACATGGCAAAGGTGGAAGGAGTGTTAGTCATTCTGAAGTTCATGACCTAACACTCAAACTACCTGTAGCAGGTGTGGAAGGCAGTTTTTGCCTCATCCCCTGGTGCAATGCGGACCTGGTTGTACCCCGCGGTGAGATCAATCTTGCTAAAGACCTTCATACCCACAAGCATGTCAAACAGATTGTCAATCAATGGCAGGGGGTACTTATTCTTAACAGTCACCTCATTTAAGGTGCATTAGTCTGTGACCAGACAAAGGGACCTGTCCTTCTTGGCTACAAAGAAGATAGCAGCCCTGTATGGCAAGAGTGAAGGGCAGATAAAGCCCTTGTCAAGTGCGTCCACAAGGTGCTGGTGGAGGGTCTCATCTTCTTTTGGTGTAAGACGGTATAAGGGATGTGCTTTAGATAGTAACCCTTCTAGTTGTACAGCATGCTGGATCTATTGGGGAGGAGGTAGTTGATCCAGTTTTTCACTGAAGATGTCCTTATATTCCTTGAGGAGTGCAGCAAGTGCTGGTGAAGGTGAAGTGGTCAAGGGAGGGGCCGCAGAGGGTTCAGCGCAGATAACTTTGACTGAGCATTGGTTAAAGTCTAGTTTCCCCCCTTGAAATTGTACAATCCTGTCTCTGTTATTCTGAAAAACACAGTATTGTGAAGTAACTTGCTCATTTTGACAAGATAGATCTGAAAAACCACCCCATTTCTATTGAGGGTGATTACAGATGTATCCCAGTCAATGTAGGGACAATTGTGATGAAGCCAGTCAAGGCCAGCAATTATGTTATGGCTGAGCCCTGCTATGATTGGCCCAGAGATCTTAACCTGGATGTTCCCCATTATTACAGAGAAGGGTACTGTTTCATGGGTAATTGCCACTCTACGGGAATCAGCTACTTGTACTGCCTTGAATCTGCTTGGCATGTGGTCTAATTGTTGAGAGTCAGCAAACTTCTGGTCAACCATAGTGTGGTTGTCCTGGTATCTACCAATAATTTGTGGGTATTCCCACAAAAACAGAAGGGATAAGCCAAGTGGGTTACTTTATTTGGAGAGTGGCTTTCTTGAAGCACAGGGTTGTCACTGTTTCAACTGAGTCTCCAGCCTTGCCTGCTAACGTATCTTACAATACACAGGGGGCGCTCAACAAGTTGCCCCTTGACATGTCTAACGTTATGGGTTAATCTGATGGCAATATCAAATGACAGGTACTTTATCCTAATTAGGAGTGCTACCAATTTGACTTGCTGATCCCTGCATGAGTTATTCCTTGGCTCCAAACCTTACATGGAACTCCCCACCGTGCCACCCCCTTGTGGCTTTGTGGCTTTCCCCATATGGTATATTAACCACTATATTCTACAATAAACAATACCCTGTTTGTATTATTATGTCCTTTCTATTGGACTGTTGTCTTCCACAATTTCAAATACTGAATCCTCACTGGTTCAGTTGCAACATCACTATGAACATGGAAGACATTAAGAGTTTCAACTTTGTGTACACTGTAGTCACAGGGATTCTTTGAAAGGAGGAATTGAGAGTGAGGGTCAAGTGGGGTTGTAAAACCTCTTGTAGCTACAGCCCCCAGGCTTTTCCCTGGTCCTCAATCTGTGCTAGTTGGAGTTCCCCCTTGCGAGGGTGCTTAATCCCATTTTCCTGCTGGCAGCGGCCCACTTGGTTGTGGGAACTGCCAGGTGTTGAACGAGGTTGAGGTGGAGCATTGTTTTTTGGCAGAAGCCCATCAAAGCCTGGTTGTTGGCCTCCACAATGACCTTGTAACAGTCATCAATGGAGGTGCAGCAACCTACAGGGACCCACTTACAGATATTGGGCTTGAGCCCATTGACTATCAAGGTCAGAAGCATGGTGTTTCCATTGGTCATGGCTTTGGGGGCAGCGGCAAGAGCTTGCTTCCAGGCGGCAAGATATTCAGGGACAGAACCGGTCTGTTTAATGGCCAGGAGGTGAGTTCCCACCACAATGGGTGAAAAGGTTTCACTGTAGCAGGACTTCACGGCGTCCCTGAATGACGCCCAAGTAACATCTATTTCTTGGCTGGCCCAGTTGGTAAACCACACAGTGGTGGGCCTTGTGAAGCGCCCAGACGCAGTAGCAACCCACATGGGCTCAGGAACTTGACAGATACAGAGGCGGGTTTTGGTGGAGTGGAGCCAACTGACAATTTCAGCCCCTTCAACCCCACCCGCAAAGGATTCCAGCTGGAGGTTGAGCATGTGTTGCAAAAGATCCAACTGGGGCAGGGTGACGCTAGCGTCATGCTGACCATGGCAGAGACAATTATACACACTCATAAGAACCAGCTGATCTTGGTAAATGGTGTACTTGTCAGGAATGTCCCCCTTGGGGATTGGCAGGGAGGTCTCTTGATGGGGAGTAGCCATATGGCCTGTACTCTGTCCTTTCTTGGGGGAATTTTTCTTTTGGATAGGTTGTGAACCTACTGCTACTACCACTGTTGCAACTGAACCAATGAGAGTTCAGTATTTGAATTGGGGAAGACACAGTCCAATAAAAAGGACAATAATGAATTGAATAAGGTATTGTTTATTGTAGAATATTGTGATTAATATACCATATGGGGAAAGCCACAAGGGAGTGGTATAGTGGGGTGTTCCATGTAAGGTTTGAAGCCAAGGAATAACTTGTGCAGGGATCAGCAGGTTGAATTGGTAGCGCTCATAGTTAGGATAAAGTACCCACCATTTGATATTGCCATCAGATTGGTCCATGTTGTTAGATACGTCAAGGGGCAACTCATTGAGCGCCCCCTGTGTATTGTAAGATACATTGACAGGCAAGTCTGGAAACTCAGTTGCAACACTGCCCTCAAAGCCAAGGGAACAGTCAAATTTCTATTACATTGACAAATTAGCATTTGCCTCATCTATGCAGAATGCATATGGCTATATCCCCAAAGGCTCCAATGATGGGGTAGCTTGACAAGCTGCAGTCTACGCCACAGCCTATTTGATGGTGGCTCTCCTTGGTCCAAAGGGGATTGAGCTCTATCAAATGATATTAAGATCCTGCAACAGCCAGACCTTTCTATCATTTCTCCAATTGTTCCAGGTGCACCTGAGGCGCACAAGCCCGGGCTCACTAATGTCATTGAGCTGGATAATGTTGGACTCCACAAGGTGGTAGATATCCTCAAAGAATTTCTAATGATTGATACAGGCATTGCAATTGGCCCCCAACAATTGGCCATGTCAAATTTTCACCTCCTATTCCTCCCTGACTATTCTCATTCCTAAACCCAGTCAAAGAGAACTTTGGGTGGCTCAAGCAAGTTGTCAAGTGGGGGATGCCAACTAGAACCTAGGACCTCTTTGATTTGCTGCAGGCTGGGATCCACACCCTTCCAGCAGAAAATGTGGCCAAGTTTTATGCCCAAGCTGATTCATTCATCCCTGTGTGCCTTGCCAAACAGCCAATCAACTAAAGGCTTAACAATTCTGACTATTTTTTATATTCTTTAAATTTTTTAAATCTATAGATTATCATTTTGTATTTAGATGTTTCCAAGCCCCCAATCCCATACATGTCACTATTGATGAAGGTTCCTAATTTATTTATTTTAAATTAAATTCTTTTATTATGCCCCATGTGGCCTATCCCCAACACTTGATACTGGATATCAAATTTATATTTATATCACCCACTTCAAATAAATATATAAGCTAAATCAAAAATTAAAAATATCAAGTTTGCAAAGTATATGATGCTTTTATATATAAATATATTACTATACAATTTATATACTGTTTTGCATATTCTGTCTTTGTGATAATTTACTGTGATATAAAAGCTTTTTAAAATTAACTATATATAAAAAAGTAATAATAAAAATTGTAATAAATTTTATTGTGTAATAGGATTTATTGGGGTTGCATGTAGTTTGTGCAGCGGTATGGAGACACCTGGTGATGAAGATGGAGAACAACCTCCACTGCCACACCATATACGGTGGATACACCTTGATTAAAATATTCTTGCAGGCTTATAAAAGGAAGCAGGGTCAGGTGATAGTGCAGCAGCAGCTTTTCTGGCAGGGCTGCAAGCCTGTAGATTCCAATCAGGACCAAGGCGTCCTGAATGACATGGTCAATCAAGTTGTATCCATGCAGGACCTTTTTCTCATCAAGGGAGAGCCTGGCCTCATTGATCTCAAGTATGACCCCGTCCAGGTCTTCAACTGTGACTCCCATCCCAAAGTATAACAAGAACCCAAGGTAAGCCACAATATGAGCCTTTGCCCAGCAAAGGCTTCAGTAAAATCACTAAATTTTTTAAATACAGCACTAATCTTCTTCTCATGCTTTTTCTTTGTAAAAGTGAGATCCATCACCAAAGGGAGCCCTATCTTGTTGGCACCCCAGGCCAGCCCAAAGTCTGTCAGGATAATATTAGTTTTATTGACAGCTGTTGCATTTGCAACAGTCAATTTTGACACTGTGCCCCCCAAAGTTCTCCAGATGGTAAGATAGGGTGCGCTCCACCAGGTAGCAGAAGCATGCAGTTGCATGGACCTGGCCCATCTCTGGTATATTCTTGAATGAGAGCGTCTCCAGGACTTCCCAAACAAGCTCAATGGATTTTACACAGTAAACTCTGCTAGGGAAAATGGGTCAAGGCGGATCAACTGAGCATCCTTGTGGGCAGTAACTGCCCACTTAGATGCTTATTTTCCATGTGAAAGCCTCAGGAGCACGTTCTGCAACATCAGGAAGGAACCATGAATTTGGTCCTCAAGTGTTTGAACCACAGGAGGTGACAGAGCCAACTTTCTGGCCACGTGATTGGCATAGTTGGAGTAGAATGTCACCAGGACATACAGAACAAGGACCTTGTGCACTACGCCATCAATTTTTTTCTAAAAAAACAGATGTGTATTTATTTCTGTTCATTAATTTTTTAGGTACTTTCTTTGCATTCTTCATTGGTGATGTCTTTTTGTAGGTTGGCTAACTTTGGCGCAACCAGTTGTGAAGTCATCTTGGTGTCCACTGTTCTGGGACACTTGGGGGGTTTGAGATGTTCATACAACTCTGGGTTGTCAACCCAGACGGATGGCGCAGAGAGGGAAGACATCTTGAATTTTAAGCCCTCCACAACAGTCTTCTGGAAGTTAAGAAGAGGCACAATAGTCTTCTCAGAAGTGTCATGCATCTTGACCATGAGCATCTTTGTGGACACCTTGTTGATTTTGCCACCTTTTAGGACAACCAACTTGACTTTTTCTTTGACATTTTGGTCAATTTCCTTAATCTCAGCAATTGCTAAGTCCAGATCCTTCAAAAGCTTCTCCAATTCTCTCATATGATTTTTTACTAATCTTTGCATATGACTTTATAGCTTTTGCCCCAATAAATTATGTATTATTCTGATATTATTGACTCTTTCTTTATCCTTGCTTGTTTTCCCATTTACTACAATATCTCATCTCTTTACCCATTGTGTATATGTTTTACGTTTATCTTGATATGTATTGTTTGCATTGTGTTTTGAATTGCGTCCATAATTGCTGTATTTTGTTAGCTCTTTACACAGCCCTTGTGAAAATATTAACAGCAATTTGGTGATCAGCTAAATTTAGATTAGAAATTTATATATTTATTGTGTTTAAAGAAAGTTGTTGCTGATCCAAATTCAAAAACCTCAATAATAAAATTTAAGCCAATCAGGAGCCAAGTGATAAAGTGATTGTTGTGACATAAAGGGTCATTCAATATTTCTTTGGTGTATGTGCGCTAATTAATATGATTGGCTTGATGTTTTGCCATTGTGCGCAATTGCTGCTGTGGCAAGTTGTTGGTGGACTAGTTCTAATCCAGAAGCTGATTGAGCACTAGTCCACCAACAACTTGCCACAGCAGCTATGCACACAATGGCAAAACAACCAGCCAATCAAATTAATTAGAGCACATACATCAAAGAATTATTGAACAATCCTTTATATCATAACAATCACTTTCTCACTTGGCTCCTGATTGGCTTAAGTTTTATTATTGAGGTTTTGAATTTGGATCAGCAATAACTTTCTCTGAACACAATAAACATATAATTTTCTAATCTAAATTTAGCTGATCACCAAATTGTTAATAATATTTTTACAAGGGGTTGTATAAAGAGCTAAAAATAACTGTGTTCTAGATCTAGATACATAGAATAGTAAACATGATTTACAGAAATAAACTGAACATAAAGAATGCAATCAACTAAAAACAAAGAGAAAACAACAATTGAAATTATGGATAAAAATAATATAAATACAAAATGTTTGACAACAAGGAGTTTATGTGGGAGGGGAAGAGTGATGCCTATTAAGCAGAATAGCTTGGGAGAAAAGGCGTCAAGGTGGTGCTGGCCTAGGAAGTCTGGGATTGGATGAGAGGGGCTGGCAGATGGGGGTGATGGCGGCAGGGTTAGAGGCAGATGGATTGTATGAGATGGCCGCCATATACCACTGGTGGTATTCCTCATCAGTAATTGACTTAATTGGCTGGTAGGTGGCTGTGGCTAGGGTTGGGAGGCACTTGTCCTTCTGTGATTGATTGCCCATATTCACATGAAAAACATTTGCGCAAACAAGTCAGCCACCATTTGGCAACCAAAAAGAGAATCATGGTCAAGGACCCCAAGATAGAGATTGTTGAAAGCCTGAGGGCAGCACTCCTGGACTGTGTCTCTAATATTGAAGAAAACAACATTGGCCAGATGGATGTCTGTGTGGCTAGCTTGGTACACTGAGGCCTGGTGCCTGTATCCTTAGATTGACTCAAGGACAGTGGAGCTACATTCTATCTGGTGGCTCATAAAAACCCAATAGGTGGAATTTGTTCTATCCCAGGAGTCAATTAATCCACCAAGGATATGGCTATACTCATAGTCATTGGTATAATCAGGGTTTGTCCAATAATAGGCAAACTCCTTTGCTTAAACAGCCTGAAACACACCAATGAACGTCCCCCTCTTGACCTTCTTCCTTCTGTTTTTCTTGGTGACTTTTCCTTGCTTTCCAAAATTGTCAAAAGTGATGGATAATTTGTAATAGGAGATGAACATGATATTGTTGGAAAAACTTGTCAAGCATTGGATGAGAGTGGATTCAATGGCAGAATCATATAAGGGATAAACACTGACATCCCATTGGTTGCTGCCAAAATTAGTCAACACCCTGATCAAAGCCACTTTCCTGTGCATCCAGAGCTGTACCATGCGCTCAGAAATCAAAATTTCATGGTGTGCAAGTTGTTTCTGGACCTGGGTCAGTGGAAGCTTAGGGTCTTGCTGCAGAAGATCAAGCATGATTGGGTACGCCTTGTTAATTTGGGACTCTGGGGCCTTCTTTGGCTTCTTGGCCATCCCAAGCAGGCTCCCCTTATTCATTAAATTGTTGAATTCTTGCATGATGGTAGCTTGGGTAAATTTCAGTTGACTGGCAATTTGTTCCCAGGTCAGGCCATACTGGTTGAGTGCCACAATTTCCTGAAGAATTTGGACAGTAATGATTTGGTGCTTTGTAGGCTGAGCCAAAGGACCGCAGGAGTTGAAGCCTGATTGGCTGAAGGGGGGACAGGTTGGGTGTTAGCAGGCAGTTGTTCCAAACTAGGGTTGCCATTATGATTGGCTGGTTGGTTGGTGCCTTGCATGGGGTCAGGAAAGGGGGTGGGGGCAGAGCTGGATGCTAGGTGACTCTCAAACAAGTCAAGTCCATACAGGCCAGGGGTCAACTACAGGTCAGCTTCCTTTTTACCCACACCAAAGACCTGGGTGTAATCAGGTGCCTCAGTGTTTTGAGCCTCACCTTTGAGGAAGCTGCCTTGGCTGCAGCTGGCTTGTTTGCTGGTGCTGTCAAAAATGTTGTTGTTAAAAACCATTGAAAAAAACCTAGGATAAAATCACTAAAAGTAGAAGTTTAAAATTTTATGATATGATTTTTATTGTAAACACAAGTCCATATTTAGAAAGCTCTTAAAACCATTATACATAAATAAGGAGCCATGGAAATAAATAAAATGCCCTTGTTCCTAAATTAGATAGCTATTGATTGACTGTTAAACTGCTAATTTTCTATTTTAGGTTGCTCATACTACACATCTTGTGTGACTTCATTTCATTTTGTGTTTGCAAAATCTTGCTTCTAGGTTTCTCTATTTTTTTCATTGTAGTCCTTCTGTTGGTGACTCATATGAATCCTTATTGGATTATAAAATATTCTGGAACAGCATTGATCTATCTCACTTGCTGTGCCAGTTCATTTTGGTTGTAGTTTGAACTACCTGTTTGATGTTTGATATAATTTCATATTTTGTGTTAGTGAAATTTTGTTAATTGTTTGAAATTTTGTCTGTTCACCAAAAATACTTAAATTATTTGATTCCTAAATCTCTCCTGACTTGAGGTTTGCTTAAATATGAAATCATTTTGTTTAAATCTGAAGTATTTTTAAAGACACCATAGATTTTAAAACTACTGTACCAACTGGGGGATAATACAGTTGGGTTACAGGGCAGGAAATTTTTCTGACAATTTTGTTCTGCTGACCAATTTTCCATCAACCAATAAAAAACACACCTGTTTTCTGTCACTCTAATTAAATACAAATAAAAACAAACCAATTTTATATCAAAAAAATTAAATCCAATTAATTGCTAACTTTGAGAGTTAATAAAACATAAACCACATATTAAAAATAAGCTCAAATTTTGATATCAAATAAAAACTAAATTAATTAATTTTTAATAAAGATTAATTTAAAAACCTAACTATAAAAATTTATTATTAAATCAACAAAAAATAATCAAATACTTTTAAAAGTATATATAAGAAGATAAACAAATGACTTATTATATGAAATATTAGTAAATATTCAAACCCAAAGTTCATGGAATTTGAGACCCTCTTCATGTATTCCAACATCTCATCCCTTTTGTAGCCACTATTTATAAAATTGTACATTGTACCCTGCTTCAGTTCATTATGGATTTTCTTAGAGGGGGAGGGACTTCATTTTCAATATCCCTAAGGATCTTATCAGCCATATCTTTGGACTTTTTCAGGCCAACAAACAGCTTTCCAAATGATGGCTTGCTAGCCTTCACTGACTTGGCAAAGTGGTTATTCCATCCTTCTAGGACAGATGCAGTCTTGATGCCCTCAGTAAGTACAGACTCTAAGTAGTTCCAGCTGATCTTGTTCTTATCAGGCCCATATATTTTCTCAATGAACTTCTCAGCTCACTGGTCCTTGAAGTAGTCAACAAATCCCACCATCAGATTCTTTTTAGCCACATTCCATTCATCTAAATCTAGTAGCTTCACTGCCTTCAATATATCATCCTTCTTCAGATAGAACAGAGCAGGTTACCTTCCATCCATCTGCTTGGTGATCCCTGAGGTATCTGAAGTGTACTTCTTATAAGTATCCCTGAATTTCACCATCTTCCTAAGGCAGAATTGACAAAAAGGAAGTATAATATTTGGGTTTCACAGACAAAGACTTCCTTAAATAATATAGATTGGGTGGCCTCAAAGTCAAGCAGGACTAATTTTGGGTCCTTGAGTCTGATTGAGACAACAGGATCCTTGAATGGCCTTCCTACTCATGTGGGCTTGGTCTCTTGCTACTCCAGGACTATCTTCTACATCTCTTTCTTGATGATCTTCAGAGTTCATATATAGTTCTCCTGCTTGGTTCCAATTATGAGGCAGTAGATGAAAGCCACCACTCTCTCCTCTACTTCTGTATATATGACCTAGATCTGGTTAAATATCTTGAGGCAGCTGGAAAAGCTGGCATCAGATAGCCAATACTCCTGATTCTTAAGCACTTTCAGACAACTCTTGGCCACATATATGATCAACATCTCCTCAACCTCATTGGATTCTTTATGCAGCAGGAATAGGGACTCATCATTGGCAAACTTCACAAGATCATCAATGACTAATTTTTTTGCTGTTTCTGGATTGTTGACTGGGATTAAATTATCTCTTCTTTTGTTATAACTGAACCTGATTAGTGGATGATAGATATGTACCATTGATTGCTTGTGATTATTGAGATTTGATAGGTCATGGATGGCTATGTTTGAGGAGGACATATTTGACTTCAGAGGTATGTTGGTTATAAGGTACCACTCTATTAGGAGCTTGATCAGATCTTTTTGGAGGAGAATGTGCATGTTCTTCAGGTGAATTTTCAATGGATTCAAATTTTTTGATGACAACCTTTGATGGTCATTCTTTATGCTCACACTTGAGCTGTTTTAAAGCACCAGATCTGAATATGTTGTTACTATAGAAGTAGTATCCCTCATATACAACAGCTGGTCTCTCCTGGGCAGTCAGCATGAAGAAGAATGTTGGAAGCTCATCATAGATGGTTAAATTTCCATCCTTGTCACAGATATTCTTGATTCTCTCTGGATCAAAGCCAGGAATATCCTTCTTAGCCCACCTTTTGATTTATCTTTTCTTTATTGTAGTTGAAGTTGTTGGTTTTGGACTTTAGGTCTTTGCTGGACTTATTTCTTTATTTTGATCACCATCTTCATTTGTAATATCTTTTTCATTATTATTTAATGTTTCATCTTTAGTTTCTTAGGTAGGCTTTTTTACATTATCTTATTTCTTCTTGTCTTCCTTTGACTTGTGGATTTTGATGGGAGTATCATCCCCTGCACTATTGTAGAAGTACCTGTCTGAGGAGCTTTTTATGGTTTTATTTGATTGCCTTCTTAATAATATTGGTTGGCTTCTTTTTTTGGCACTAGCTTCCTTGGCCTTGTTGCCTTTGAATTATTTTCTGTGAGACATATTGAATAAAAACTGAATTTTTAATTATTATTTTTTGTGTTTATTTGTTTTATTTTTAGTTGTCTTAATTTTATTTGTTATGTTTTTGGTTGATTGGTTTTTAATTGTTGCAGATTTAATAGTAAAAGTATGAGTGTTTCTTCTTAGCATCAAAAGTTATTTTTTTGAAGATGATTTTTATTCATGTGTTTGGGAGTATATTGTAAGTTAATTTGATAAATTCAAGAGGGAGATTAGGGGGATTTTATAGTAGAATTCTGGGTGTTTGACATTGGGTTGTTTTGGTTTTTAATTAATTAAGCTTTCTAAAGCTTAACTGATTTTGAAAATAAATTGCTAATATTTATTTTGGTTCAAATTTTCTGGTTGACAGAAAATTGGACTTGTATTTAACTAGTCTAAAAAACCTTAGCCAGCTAATAATTTTTAGGCTCAGAGAAGTTGATCCCTATGATTTGACAGAAAAGCTGCTCCAGAAAAGCCAAAAACATTTAGTTGGTATCAAAAAACATAGTTTTTGGATAATATAATTTAATCTTTAATTAATGAAATTTGTTGCTAATATCAATATATTAGTATGAATAACATAATAAAATTATTAATAATTTATTATGTTTTAATGTAAAAAAGCTTTCTTTTTATCATATTGAATTTTAAATAAATATTAAATATAATTAAGTATTTGTATTTGTATTTTTTATTAATGTGGGTCATAGGGAAGTTCAAATTTATTAAGTATGACAGAAAAGCTGTCTGTTTTAATTGGTACTGAATTCCATTTTTTACTTTCATTTCATTTCCATATAAAAATAAAGTAAAAAATCAAAATTTAGCCAGTTGACAGAAAATGGCCTGTGGAATTTAAAAAATGGGTTTTAGCTAAATCTCAATATTATTAAAACTAAGCTAATCAAAAGAAAAATAAACCATAAAAATTATTAAAAAATGAGTTATGTCAACTAATTTTCCATCAAAATGACAGAAAAGCAGTTGAAAGAACATCTGCCTGCCCCTCAGTTACTTTACCTAGTAGTAATATGAAGGTTCTCTTTCTATTACTTAAGGGTAGCTTTAAGGATGTCTTAAGGTTTCTGTACAATCATAGGTAGCCCATAACTATTGTTAAGTGGCTATCCAGAGATACAGCTGCAGAACATAATGATTTGGAGGTATCTGAGAATTAAATTTGATTACTTTGAGCCTGAAAGTTTAAGCTAAAAGCTTCTGTTAATTAAAAACAGTAGTTTTTGCATGATATATGCTTACTTTTGATTTCTAGGTGAAGGCCACTGATGGAAGTCTAGCCTATTTGAAATTCACTTGGGAGACTTATTTCCTGAGTCTGGGTGTTTTGACTGATGGGGTACCACAAAATAAATCCTAGGTGGAGGTAACTGATGAGGGCTTGATAGTAGATTTGATAGCTATGTGGGATGCTATTATATGAAAAGAACTTTGTAACAGCCAGGAAAATTGTTCAACCTTTTTCTGAGTTACTTTGATAGAGAATAAACAGAGCAAAGCAATTCAGGCCATTGTTAAAATATGTGGTTCAACATTTCTCTGAAGTGGGTTGTTGGTGTTGAGAGAAGAAGAACAGCACTGCAAAACAGTAAGAGAAAACTACTTGAAGTTTTTTGAATTGGGTGGCTGCATGAATATAATTAGAACAGCACAGAAAAATATCAAGATAAAGTGCCTCAGGGTTTCTTTGAGGACAGGTTGCCAGAGGTGCAAAAGGCCTAGATGTCCAGGGAAACATTTGGCCATGGGTTTAGATCTGAGACAAACTGAGGATGAAACAGTGAAGAAAGCGCAAATAACAAAGGAAATGGTGGCTTTCTATGTAAACACAGTGAGTTTAAGCATAGAAAAAATTGAAGAAAAAGAGGGAATTATTTGGGGAACAGGGCCTGAAACTCCAACTTTTTTCTCAACTAAAAGTTTTAAGCCTATTTAGGTTTTGCCAAAACTGTGAAGTGTAGCAAAGTGCTTCATGTGTTTGAGATGATGAACATTGATTATAAAGGTTAAGTTTAAACCTTATTTTACTGGCAATTTTTCTTTAGTATAATAATCTAAAGCTTAATAAATTTAATCTTAAAGAGAAGGAAAATGCAATTGGATTAGTTACAGTAAGTTTGGAAGTGTTTCAACATCTAAATTTACTCCCTCTTGGGGAAGTAATTACACATGTGATTCCCAAATAATCATTAAATTGGTGGCACTCTTATCAATTGCCCATCTAATACGGGGATTGAACCTTCCAAGTCCTAAGCAGAATATTACCTGGACAAGCCCCATGACTTTCATGACGTACATGGACAGCATTTGGCTTCTCATGATACTATATAAGCATCTAAACTCTTATCAATAAAGTATCATTCTCTTCTTGATTTTTCCCTTTATCTCATTTCATATACTTCTAAGAAGTATATACTCAACAAAAATAATTAAGGAGCTCTAAGCTTTCTGCTTACATATTTTCAATTAAAATTTTGGTACTTAAAAACTTCCTCTTCTTCCCCCTCACTATATCCTTGTTTTGGTTGATATTTTTAAGTTCATGATTTACTGGGATGTGTTCTCTAGTAATTCATAATTTAAAAAGTTTAAGAATTAATTTAAATTTGCATTTAAACTTACCTTCAAAGGCTTCTGCTAATAATTTTTGCTTATTATAAAGAAAAAACACATAGAGCTAGATTCAAACTCACTCCCACTCCGCCACTGCCCCTGTTCCAGGTATGAAACCACCCAAAAGTTCCCCCCCCTGCATTTCAGTTACCAAGTGTTGTGTTTTGGGCCTTATGGACGTCTTGGAGATTAATGTCTGTGTTTCTAGCTTGTGAGAGTATGGTTTTAAGTACTATACACAGATTAATACCAGTCTTTGAGACTCTGAAGTATTTACCTTTAAATCTAAGATAACAATTAAGTAGAGATAAAAGCAAGTAAAAGTGTGTGTTTTATTTGAGAAAGAAGGGAAGTTATATACTGTGAGTGATGCACAATGGCTTCAGAGGTGTTATTAACACCTGCAACATCAACTGTAACATTACATAATCTTCTGGAATCCATCTGGCTCTTGCAGCTGAGCTCCTGCCTTTTTGGGTTGATCCGGACAATCTGACGGGAGAAAGTAAGTGCCCATTTCTCCAGAGTGGACTGAAGTTACAGCTACCCGTTACAATAATGGCTATTAATTCCCAAACCTGATCCAATAGGATGTATTAGGTTGGCTGGAGCATCTTAGAATCCAATTTACAATTAGGAATGAAAATTCATTGGATCCAGCAGATTTGAGTGCACATCTAGAATAGGCTTGAAATTAGGATTAATTTCATTAACAGTCTTGACTATTCTAATATAAAACCTAATTTGAAATACCAAGGCAACCACTGGTTCATCTTTTTGTCTTCTTGTCTTCTAAAGACCTTATAGTACCCCCTGTTGACAGTCTCTTCAAATTTTTCTCCTTTACCCACCTTCTCCAAACAGATTTTTTCATAGAGTTGACTAGTGAATGTGCCTTCTCTGGTTTCTGCTTCTATATCTGAAAAATGTGGACCTCCTGGGTGAATAAATTCATTTTGGTTTTAGGACCTGTTTGTTTCCTCTTAAACCTACTCTCTGTGAAACATTCCCATTATCTGCTCCTGTATTTGGACTTTGTTTTGTATACCTCTATTGAAATGACATCTTGCATATCTGGCCTTCTCTTGAGGCAAACACTCCCCAATATCTAGGACACCTTACCCATACCCTCCTATGATTGGGCCACAGTCTTTCAACCAACCAAGCTTGTCAAACTTAGCTCTATCAATTCTCCCAGTGATAGTGTGTCTCTGTTTCAAGTATCTAGTCATCAAAAATCAAAAGAATTTCCAGCTGCTACTGTGCACTCTCTATGGCTGATAACTGGGACCCTCTGTTGTCTTTGTGTCAGGACTGCATTTTGCTGCTAATTTTCCCCAAAATTAAAGAAGTCTTAATAACTTAATGTTGTCTTGCTTCTTTTTGAACCTAGAAACTTTGTTAAAACATTAATATTTCCTTACCTATTTTTTTCTCGCTTCCAATTGTTCCTGTTCTTGCTTTCCGCTTTCAGTGTTTGCTTTTTACTTGTGCCTAAACAAGGCTAACTTTGGGTTTGATCTCCTGACCTCATTTTATTCTTTCTTTTTTATGTATCCTCTCCATTTATCCACTTTTAGATGGGTTTTTTAAGAAACCCTTATCTCAATAACTATCTTCCCTCTCAAATTTAACCTAATCAACTATGGTTTAAGTTAAGTTAACTGACTTTGGGCTCATATTCAAGAGGATTTGCTTACCACTGAAAAATTTTATTCCACTTTCTCCTTTTTATTGAACCTCAATTCCAGTATTCAAAAAAATTCATTTTTCCAACATTCTCAAATTTAAATAGAGATTATTTGACTTGAACATCAAAAAGGTACTTATAAAGTTTTGGAAGTTTTTTCTTTATCTATCTGTCTTTGAAAATTTCTGTTTATTATTGCATTAACCTTCATAATCTTCCTGATTTCATTTGATTTTTGCCTTATTGCTTTAGAAATCCTTATAAACTACTCAAGCTTTAGTTTCTAATGGTTCCAATCCATTGGTTGATGCTAATATATATCTAGATTTAGAAGTTGGTTTTTTAAGTCAATCTTTCATACTCAAAACTGTCCTCTATTTCATTTCTCTGGCTTTAATCAACTGTCTTAGTCCCCATTTCACCTCCTAAAAATTAGTAGACACTTTACTTCAATTGATTTTTCAAGCTTTACCTACCTTTTTATATTTGACAAATATAAATATTTTAGGTCTAAGACATTGGTTTAAAACTATCTTTCAAAAAGCTTCAGACCTTACACTTTACATGGTTGCTTCTAATACTTTACAAGCCCTTCTTTGTTTGTTTGCCCTCTCAGATTGGCTGTTCTATCACTCCTATAGTTGGCATCCTGGTGGTACTTCTCTCTAGGATGGAAACCAGGCTCCATGATCCTAGTGCCCCTTTCTTACAACAATGATAAAATGGACTTTTCCTGAGTGGCCTTGATTTGTGAGTTGTCAGCTATAGCCACATTTTTACCTGCAAATAGTTGGTGGCCAATTTAAACTTTTCTAAAAATCCTTGACAATCATATTTTGGCCAGAGCCTGAGTTTAGGAAAACAGACACTGTGTAACTTCAAAAAAAGAAAGGATATGGTGTCAGTTTACTTGGTTGATTGATGCTCACATAGAAGACTAGTTTGTCTTGTAGGCCCTGGATTGTGATACACTTGTTCACATCTTCTAGATGGTATTTATCTTTTTAAAAGTCAGATGGAGGTAGGAGAAAGATCATCTTGTTTAGTTCTCTTTCCAGGCTTTTCTCTATGCTTAGTTGTCTTTGCTAATAGTTTGGGTTGTTATTAACTAGTTAATTTTTTGGCTGTTTGAAGATGTAGGATTACTTGGTTTTTGACACCCAATGTTGTCTTTTCCTGGAGCAGGTCACATAAAGAAGCTGCTGCCTTGACTATGATTGACTTTTGAGGCAGGGCACCCAATTTTTTTCCCTGAGCTTTGTAGATAAAGTGGGATGTTTTTTCTGCTTTTTGATAAAGGCTTTGGAGGTCAGTACATTTCTTGAGGTCCCTGTATTACATAATGTGAAGATTTAAAGAATCATAGTAACTTAGATGCGTAGGCAGGTTTTCAAAAATAGTTCAGATGATGTGCTCTGTTTCAGGTAACTGTGAGCTCTGGTAATTTACTTGTCTGTCTTGTTTATATAAGGATTTTAATTATCTGGCAAACATTATTGGAGTATTTTTTAACACAAAGCATGCAAGAAATTCAGCTTTAACGTTGCCCCATACTCCCTCTGTGTTTTTATAATGCCATTGATTACACTAGGTACTGGCATCATGAGTCAGTCTAATGAAGACCTTGGCAATCCAGAAGCATCCTGAATCCTTCATCTTGGAGAGCTTGCTTTGGGTGGTTTGTATTCAGATGGTGCTGTCATCATTGGCATTTGTGAGCCTCCTGATTATAGAACTACACAGCCACTATGCTGTGTGCGCTGACATCTGGTTTAGGTTAGGTTAGGTTCCTGCTGTTTTTGCTGTGGCATTGTTATGGGTGCCTGAAAAACCCCTTTTACTGAGAAAGTGCTGAAGCTGGCCAGAGGTACAGCCACTAGTTGATAAACAACATTTTCTTCAGGGATGCTGATGCCTGTGGTGTAGGATACTTAGCCTGGGGAAAGACCAGCCATTATGTGCTTATGAATTTGTCTTTCACAGCATGTGCAGTGTGATTTGGGAGTTTTTTCTAACAAAAAGGTAGGATGGGAAACCTATCTGTGTTATCAATGTTGTAACTGCTGTTTTAGAAGAATTACAAAAAAGTAGATATAGATAATGTGATAGATAATGACTTTATTTTATAAGAAGATAATAAGTAGTATTTATTGAGGCTCTCAGAGGAAGCTGGTGGTCTGTTATGAGACATGATTCTGGATAAACGAGGTAAGCCCATATAAGATCAGTGTTATATATGACATCTCAGTTGGTGACCTTGGCTTGACATGTCCTGGATATGGGTAATGGGTGGGTCAAGCCAAGTCACAGGTTTCTTCTGGCTTGGAATCTTGCCAGGGGTAGACCTGGCAGTTTCATGGATAGATGGGGAAGTAATCTTAAATTTATATCTGCAAAAAATAAACAAAGTTCACCTATAAACTGATAAAAAACTTTCCTTGATTGCAACCACCAGATTTATGGCTACCAAGCTTTCAGTGGTAGCCAAACCTGTAGCCCAAAACAAGTCAAAATAGTTCCCCCTGACTTTTTAAAACCTATGTACTCCAGGATTTAGAAATCTGATTCAGCTTGTAGCCATATTTTATTGGTGTAGAGCATATATTGCTGCTTGGAGACAATATTGTCAAAGGTACTATTTCAGCTGGCTACATCTTTAAATATCTTTTATTGGATTTGATGGGAACCTGTGGCTTGCTAGAGAATTTTAAATTGAGTGTTCCAAATCAATTTAATGGTATAGAATAAAGAGAAAATACTTTCTAAAAAAGCTGTGACATGCCAAGGTGATAAATATGATATGGGACAAGAGCTTGAGGCTGTAATATACAACAAGCTTGAGCAGCAAGCAGGTTGAGCTCTAAACATTCAGAATTTGCAGTTAGTTTGAAGGGAGGGGGAGAAGTGAGAGCTTTTCACCTCGGTAAGTGCTGAGAAGAAGGTTGAGGTTAGAACATATTTCATCAGATTCTTCCTGAGTGGTGGCCTCAAAGTCATAGGTCTTGGTGTCATGGCTGCGTAGAAAGACCAACTTAAAACGCCTTTTGATCTTACGCCCTTGTCGGCATAGCTCCATGGATCCAATATGATATGAGCTTGTCTTGGTTGAGCTATATGCCCCGATACTATTTCCAAACCCTCCTCCTCCACTCACTCCTGCAGATCCACCACGCACAGATGGTGGAAGAATATGGAGATAGTATCCATCAATTGCTAGCATCCTCTCCTGCTTATTCACAAACATTGGCATGCGACGGTATACAGTGTAATGACGGTAGATAAAAGTGAGATTTGCAATAGTGAGAGGACCGAGAAGCTCATCATGTGACATTGATGATTGAGAATGTAATAGCTGGGGATCTACATGGCTATGGGGCACCAAAGAAAGTTCTGTAATTCCAAGAAGCCCTTCCAAGGTTGCATTGCGATCTAAAGCATGGCGAGCTTGGCTTGAGGTAAGATCATAATTTTCTGGAGGAAGATTCCATTTACGGCAGACTGCTGCTTTCATAGCATTTAAGGACGTGGTAGCTGCAACATTAAGCGTAGTGGTGTGTAACACACCAACTTGGTTAAGCAGTTGGATCTTGATCATTTGTAAAGGACCATTGTCAGAAGAAGCAAGGGAAATGTTGTTATCTAGAGTGAGTGGTGTTGCTGTTTTGGAATTGTGTGCAAGAGGGGAGTCAACAACTGGCAGTGCAATTGGTGGCTTTCTTCCGGATAATTGTTGTCTTGGAGGAGCAATACTAGAAGTCTCCCTTGAAGCCTGGGCTTTTGTCTGGGCAAGTTCATTTGCTTTTGCTTGTGCAGGTGATACCTCACAGAGTGCAAACTGATCAAATGCAAATTTTTCAATTTGCCTAGAGCGTTCCAATGCTTGCTAATTAGCAGTTGTATAGAAAAACCCTTACCTGGGAAATCTTCATCAATAGAGCCATCATCTTCAACTATGCGCATTGTCCAGTGGGAAGTGCGGGATTGTTCTGGAGTTAGTGGAGGCAGCTTATGCTGATCATAGTATGTGTACAACGCAAAGCCAATAACACTTTCAACTGTAGCCTCACGTCGTACAAGGACAGACAAGGGTACAGTTGGTTCACTTGAATGTGGGAGATAGAGTTTGAGAGCAAGCGGGGCTAATTCACCCTGGCCAGTGACACCCGCAAATTCGGTGAGAAATGGATTGTCCATTACTGGTTTTTTTGCAGCAATCATCTCAGTGAGAAGAGATTTGGCAGGTTTAGGTTTTGGAACTTCTGGAGAAGAATAAGCTTTTGGTTGAACAGCAGCTTCATTTGATAATCCAGACCCTTTTAGGGGAGCAAACGGAGATGACAGGCTCAAGGAGGAGCTAGACAAAGATCTCATTCTTGACTTGGGATAGACCACTCCAGGAATCATATTTAAAGGGCTACTTGCTAAATTTGCCTGAGAAAATTTACGAGGCAGCACTCCAGGACGTGCATTCCCACTCAAGCTATCTGACCCATGCCTCTCGAGGGCAGGTCGGGGAAGGACATGTTTTTCTTGAAAAGAGGCTATTTTGGTTCTAAAATTAAAATTTAAGCTACCATACAACCAGCCAGAAAAACTTAAATCTGAAGTTTAAATTAACTTTTTGGAAGATGGCTGTTGTTTTAGGGTAAATAAAGTATAAGCAGATCAATATAATCTTGTCTTAAGCAAAGGCAGTTTCTTTGGAGGTTCTTAAAATCAAACATTTTTGCAAAAAAAACTTACACTTTTTTAACCTCGTCATAATCTAATTCGATGTCATCGTCTTCACCATCAGAAACAACTGAGAACTGGTTGGATAATCTATTGACGGATTCTGGAATAGTTGATAGCATTCGCTGATGGGTATGATGGTACTGCCGCACATTATCTCGAATATAGTATTCATCTGTTGAAGTGAGATCACTTGTTGAGCTAAGTTCAGTAATAGCTTCTGGACTGAAATTGATCGCAGGATGCATTGCTGAATTCATGAGAGAGGCTGATGGTGACGACATAAGACTACTATTAGAAGTTGAAGAGACTATAGGTTCAACTTCTTTGAAATCGACAGTATTTTGTTTAACACGCCCAAAACTTTCACTTTTTAAAGGAGGAGAACCTGTTTGTGACCTTTTAACGGTATTCTTATCAGATGTTGATATGCTTTCTGTAGATACTGGAGGCCTCAAAGAAGAGTTTCCTACTATCAAAGTGTGCTTTTTCTCTGGCACATTTGTGCATTTGGAACTACTGGGCGAATTCTCGGGGAAGAGTTTGCAGAAAAGGTCTGGCTGCTATACTGTCTATATGCTAATAAAGGAGCATCAGGAAGTCCAGGAATAATATCTGGGGAGGAGCAATAGCGCATTTCAGGATATGAAGTACTAGTTGTTTTGATATAATCATTTGATTCAACTAAATCATTGTCAAAGCGGATCATCCTACCAGCCATCCTATCTTCAACGCTGAGCTGGCTAATTCTCAGTCGGTGTATTAGGAAGTCTATATCGGTAACAAGCGACATGGCTGAAACAGGAACCAGAAACGAGTTATCCTTAAATCAAGAATCCTCTTTAGAGGAAGGTTTGTTCAACAAAAACAATACTAATTCTTGGACGTCAATCAACCTAAATAAAAGTGACTATGTTTGTGTCTGTTGATATCAGCTTGATTCAGCTCGGGGTATAACAGAAATCAACTGAGTCGCCTTTCTCTTTTTAATATATATAAAAGCGAGTCTGTCTGTCTTTTCTATCTGTCTTTAATTTCAGCTCGAGTGCACTCAAGCTAGGGCTGCTTCGGCCAAGCCCCGGGCAGCCGCGGCCAGTTTTTGGCTCCTGACCTCTTTTTATTCAAAGATTTATTTCAATATGTTTAAATATATTGCATTTCCGTTTTAGCTGAAGCGGCCAAAAGCCGTTAGCTAGCCGGGGCTGAGCCGAAGCATACCTAACTCAAGCCATAAGGAATTGAAATGAATTTTCGATATTATTTAAATTAAAAGTTGATAGCCAAGCCAAAAGCTTGATTTGGCTCACCTTTATATTGAATCTTTTACAAGCACCTTTGAAAGCATGAAGGTTGAATTCAGAGGAGTGTGGCCTAAATTATGTCGAAATGAAAATATAAGCCACTCAGACTTTAATAAATATGTATATAATTTCTTGATTTTTAAACAATAATTTTAGCCATGCAACCATATCAAAGAGGCGTATCTGTATAGATTATCCTACCTCAGAATTTGTGGATTAAAATTGAAAGGTAGCAACAGATTGTTTAAGATACTTTTATACGATTGGATGCTTAAATTCTTTGTTTAGGATTGAATTAACTGAAGAAAAGAGAGCTTGGCAAGATTAACGAGATACAATTCAAATTATGCATATAAATATTAGTATAACTTAAAGATGGTGTAAGATTACACACTAAATGTGTTCTTTTACAAGTCGTGCAGGTTTGAAAGACAGAGGTAACGTTCTTCCACTTGTTATCGTCTGGATGGCAAATACGATGCAAAATCTGTGATTTGCTCAAAGCGACTGAAAAACAGTTATTGGGATATATGAATTTACTTGTGTTTGAATATTGAATATTTTGGTCAAATATATAGTATTCGCCAACAGTTAAAATATGGGGGTTTGGGGAAGTTGAGGGGGTTAGCCATGAGGCTGGTGCGTAACCGAAAAGCGGGGATTTCAGGGGGTTCGATTAACTGAAATCCAGTTAATTGACGGTTATGTCACACTTTTCCCCTTCATTCATTGGCTCGGTGAAATACCTTCATCTGATTGCCATTGATGACAAAATTGAGTGGCTGACCTTGTTGATCAATCAAATAGTAGTTGTTGGACATGGCGTGGCCAATCACCTTGTACGGTCCAGACCACTTCGGGAGGAGTTTCTTGCTTAGTGATTGAGATACTGAATTCTTGAAAACTAATACTTCTGTACCAATAGGTATTTTATCAACGGTAGGCGCTGCGCGCGCTTTCGCTCTCAGCTTTTCAGCTGCCTCTAAGACTTGAAACTTTGCTCAATCGCAGGCTTCTGCCATGGTAAATTTGTCAGAGTTTATGTTATTAATGTCCAAGCTTTTGATAGGAACACCATAAAGTAGTTCATACAGCTTAAACTTTGTTGTTGCTTGAACTCGAGAGCGGTAGTTCCATGGAGCCACAGGTAAGTGGACATCCCAATGTGTTATGTCTTCTGTTGTTATCTTCTCTAAGCTCTGGATCAGGGTTTGATTGAAGCATTCTGTCAGTCCATTGCATTGTAGGTTTTACGTGGTGGTAAGTTTGTGCTTTGTAATAACCATCTTGCAAAACTTGTCTACCAACTTGTTTTGGAAATGATTTCCTTGATCACTTAGCAGGACTGTAGGAGGTCTATACACGGTAAAGATCTCTTTGTACAGAAATTTAGCTGTGGTCTCTGCATTGTGCTCCTGGGTTGCTCTGGCTACAGGCCATTTGGTAAAGTACTCCATTGCAACAATAATGTATTTGTTCTTACTAACTCTCTCTGTTATAGGTCCAATGTAGTCAATTTCCCACATTTCAAATAATCCGCTCACAGTTATAGGGTTGATAGGTTTGGCTACTGGATGTTTCTTCTCAAAGATTTGGCACAGGTGACAGCTCTTGATGTATGTTCTGATGTCTTCAAAGTAGTTGGGCCACCAATACTTTTTGCGCAAATTGTCTGCTGTGGTAAGGATTTCATAGTGTCCTTTTCCTTTGTGGACTTCACGAAGTATCAACTGGCACTCTTCTATCTTGGGGACCTTCACAATTTGTCCGTGCATGCTTCTGTACAGTGATTCCCCTAGGATCACGTAATATCTGCTCTCCTTGAGCACAGGTAATTCTGCGTTCATTTCTCCTGTGGTAAGCATACAGTATACTGCTATAGTTTGGGCTTATAACTTTATGCTAACACTTCCACTAGCTATGACTCGTGGACTCCTTGTCGTGAGAGGCCATTGGCAACGACATTCTTCTTCCCAGGTATATGTTTTATGTCCATGAGATACTCGGACATCTCCATCACCCAGCGTACACGTCTGCTGTTCTCTTGTTGTTTGCTCAGGATGAAGGACAACACCATGTTGTCAGTGTACAAGGTAATACAGTTTCCTAGTATATAGTACTTGAATTTGCAAAGTGCTCTAATCACAGCTAACACTTCTTTATCATAGATGCTGTAACGTAGCTCTGGGCCACTGAACAACTTGCTGGTGTACTCAACGGGTTTGAACAGACCATCACGTTCTTGTGCAAGGACTCCCCATGTTGCTTCTTACAAGGCATCAGTAAAGATGGAGAACTTTTCCTGGAAGTTCAGGTGAATCGGGACAGGCTCCTTCATGAGGCACTCTTTCAATGTCTGAAAAGCAACCTCTTGTTCAGGGGTCCAGGTAAACTCTGCCCCCTTATGAATTAACTTAAACAGAGGTCTAGCAATGTTGCTATAGTTCTGTATAAAGTGGGAATAGTACCCAATGGTACCAAGGAAGGACTGCAAGCGGGCGACATTGGTAGGTACAGGCTACTGTGAGATTTCTAACACCTTGTCAGCATCAGGGTGTACCCCCTCTTTGTCCACTACATGTCCTAGTAAATGAAGTTTGGTCTGGCAAAGCAACAGCTTGGATTTGTTGACTGATAGCTGGGCTTTCCAGATGCAACCAAAGTCTTTGGTTGCATCTGGAAAGCCCAGCTATAAGTGTATCCAGATGCTCTTCAAAAGTAGCACTAAACACTGTTATGTCATCTAGATAGACTGTCACCTTCTTGTAGAGGAGATAAGCAAAGATGGAGTTCATGGAACACTGGAAGGTACATGGGGCTCCACAGAGTCCAAAAGGCATACACTTGTACTGATATTGACCTTGTTTAGTTACAAAGACTGTCTTGCTGATGCTTGCGGGCTCCATTTCCAACTGGTGGTACCCCAAGACCAATTCTATGTTGGTGAAGTACTTGCAGCCGGCGTATGATGCCAAGATCTTGCTGATAAGAGGCAAGGGATAGTTATCAGCTTTAGTGACTGAGTTTAAAGGTATGTAATTAACACACATACATAACTTTTTATTCTTCTTAGGCACAATGACTTCTGACAAAGACCAGGGCAATGTGGACGGCTCAATGATGCCCTTGGACAACAGGCAGTTGATCTCCTGCTCAACGTAGTTCTCATACTTCTTGGCCAGACGGTAAGGTGCCTTATGGATAGGTTTAGCTGTTCCTGTGTCTATAACCTGCTTCTCTAGGTTTGCTGGAGGTAGAGGATCATCCTTGTTGCAAAAGAGGTCCTTGAACTTGATCATGAAGGCGGAAAGTTTCCCCTTCTGACTGGAAGTCAGGCCTTTGTTCTGTTCCACAGCCTCAGCAATGGTAAGGAAGGACTCCCCCCATCTTCTTGTAACTTTGAGTAGCCAACATCTATGAAAACTAGCTTGTTGTTGCGCTCAATAAACCATTTGTGGTGACAGAAGGATATAGTGACTCCAAAGTCACTTAGGGCATGACGTCCCAGAAGAAGGTTATACCTGGTAAGCGCAAAGATGGCCACAGAGATTAACACACAAACACCACAGATTTCAACGGTAAGATTGTGCATGGTTCCCAGGCACTCTTTGGTCTTGCCATTTACAAAGGTAAATTTCTCTTTAACTCTACTATATTCCTGAACTCCTAATGATCTTAGGAAAGACTAAGATATAATGTTGGACGTAGATCCTCCATCCAGAATGATAGATGTGGGGTGGCCTTCTACCTCCCCATCAATATGTGGTGCTCCCTTGCTGACGACGTCAGCCACTTCCTGGGCCTCTTGTGGCTTCTCTTCCATGGCCGCAAACTGCTCCTCTGGATCTCTGACTCTGGTGGCCCCAAGGTAATGTACCATCTGAGCTCTAACGCTGGGCACTATTTCTGCCAAATTATATAGGGATATTGGAACCTGGGTATCCGCAAGGATCTTCAGCACATTCAGCTTAGGGGGCTTTACTTGAGGTAATACTGGCAATTTAACCTTTGGTTTATTTAGGGTAGTTTTGGAGGAGGTCCCCTTTGAAACCTCAATAGTGGGTTCAACAGGATAAGTGCCATCTTCCTCATCCATTGGAATCCCAAAAGGTTCTGACTGTTGATCCTCATGGTCAGTCTGTTGTGCTGACTGTGTGTTATTGGCCTGTTCCGTCTCAGGGGCTACTGGGGGTGCCTGATTGGGTAAGTGAGCATCAGGGGTAGGCTGTTGAGGCTTGGCTGCCTCAGCCCCTTTTTGCTTCTCAGGTGTATTATAAGGATGGACAATGTGGCTGAGTCTGTGCTTCTGGGCCACATTTGTTCTTACTGCCGCAATACTCTCCACCAGGTAGAACTCATCCTTGGCCGCGCTAGGCTCTCTCTCCTTCTTGGGTTTGGGGGCCTGCTTCCGGTTCTGCTTAGGTTCAGCTGCTGGTGTCTTTGGCTTGTTCTGGCAGTTGTTTGGACAATGTACATAACCATGTCTGTCAGCTCTGCATCTATTGCAGGGTCCTTTGCAGGTGCCTGTTAGATGGCCTTGTTTCTTGCGGTTGTGGCAGTAGAGGTTTGACTTTTCCTGCTCACCACTAGTCATATATGTGGTAAGCATAGCCATTCCCTGCGCTAACTTCTTCATGTTTTCAGATAGATCATCTGACAGTGGCATGATAGCCTTAAGCTTCTCCTTGGGTTTTGTGGCAACGTGAGGGTGCAAAAGCTGGCCTCTAGCCTTAAACTTCCCAAGGCAACAGATTAGAACATATGCTTCCTCTACGTTGCTAGGAGCATGAGATTCAACAAATTGGTAGTATTCTGAGGTAAGTGTTTTGCAGACCCAGTCTAACCCTTGGTTCTCCAAAAAGGTCTGTCAGGCGCGCTTCCCTTTCACTGTGTCGTAGCTATCATAGACTAAGTCCTGGTATTGGCTGAGAAGAGTGTTTAATTCCTCAATAAACTCCTCTGTTGTCTTGTAGTTTTTTTGGTCTACTTCCTTTAGTTTAGCAATAACTGTTTCAATGCCGCCTCCAAAACGCTTTAACACGGCCAATTTCCAGTCTGCCCATGTATAGTTGCCTGTCAGTGTGCTATGCCAAATGGCAGCTCTTCCCTATAAGAAGTAATGTACTTCCTCAAAGCGGTCTGCTTGCTTAACCCTATGCTTCTTGCAATAGAGTTCAAAACGGTTTAGCCAAGTAGATAAGTTGGTTCCATTGAAGAAAGGGATATTTTGGGTGGCAATGGCCTTCAACAGGTCCAGGGGATTGAATTGAGAGCTTGCAGCATCTCTAGGCGGGTTGTTGGAAGACATTTTGAAGTCTTCCCTGGCAGGATCACCAATGTAATATTACATAGTAAATGTGTTCTTTTACAAGTCATGTAGGTTCAAAAGACAGAGGTAACGTTCTTTCACTTGCTATTGTCTGGATGGCAAATACAATGCAAAATCTGTGATTTTCTCAAAGTGACTGAAAAACAGTTATTAGGATATATGAATTTACTTGTGTTTGAATATTGAATATTTTGGTTGAATATATAGTATTTGCCAACAGTTAAAATATGGGGGTTTGGGGAAGTTGAGGGGGGTTATCCATGAGGCTGGTGCATAACTAAAAAGCAGGGATTTCAGGGGGTTCAATTAACTGAAATCCAGTTAATTGACGGTTATGTCACAATAGTTGCTTTTGTATTTCAAAATTATTTATTTTTTAAAGTGAAATAATATAATATTTTCACCTAGATGCATCACCTGATCCAAGTAAATTCATATTGTTTCAGAGTAAAACTTGCTTACAGCTCATCATTCTAATAAAGATGTTGGTGGGCAAAACTAGCAGTGCTATTATTGTTGCAACATCTACAATTACTCCCTCTTGGGAAAGTAACTCCCCAAGTGATCCCCCAATTAATCATTAATTCAGTGGCACTCTTATCAGCTGCCCATCTTATACAAGGACCAAACCTTTCAATTTATAAGTGTAACATTACTTGGACAAGCCCCATGACTGTCATGACGTACATGGACACCATCTGGATTATCATGATACTATATAATCCCCACTATTTATATCAATAAAATATCATTCTCTTCTTAATTTCCCCCTTTATTTTGGTTCATATACTTCCCATAAGTATATACTCGACAAAGGTAGCACAGGTAGATTATTCACACCTACACAACTTAAAGGAAAAATTCCTCCCAAGAAAAAGACCCAGCAGATGGGACTTCCTGCCGTCTGGAGAAGATATGAAAAAGGTCAGGATGTCCCCACAGGGTATATTGTTGTCAACAATATCCTTGTACCAACCAAGCCAACTGTGGTAAAATTGACTCCCTGGTAGTCAACTTTTAAGTAAAGTGAGAGAACAGTGTTGAAACCGCAGGCTCAACCTGCCAGCAAGGTTCCAAACAAGCGAGGTTGTGACCTACAATTCGATTACCCAGACACTCAAAGCCAGACTAGGAAGTCAACTCAAATTACCAAATCCAACAACATGAACAGATGATGATCCCCTACAGTGGATACCTTGTTTTGGCGCTTGACTCATTACCAGGATCAAGCCACCCCCTTCTTTCATCCAACCATGTGATCAATAATCATGTTCCTGCTATCCATTGATTCACTATGACTATATAATTGCTATCTCACAATAAATATTATTATCTAGCTTCTAAATATTTTTCCCCTTGTAACTCTGCTAAAACAGCACAGTTACAACATTGGTAGCACAGGTAGGTTCTCCATCCTACCTTATCTTGAAAAATTCTGCCTGTTGCCTGCACGCGCCGCAGCCAACAAATCCTTGACAGAATTATTTCTGGCCTCCTGCCTGACTGGACCCTGTACACTCCTAGTGCCAAGATACCTGATGGTTTTGTCCTGTACCAGAACACGGTGATTCCACTACCTGCCTTCAATGCCATGTCAGCACAAGGGTTCTTCCAGGATCCCTCCTCCATTCTGCAACTAATCAACAAAAGTGCCATGCCCACCTACGTAGCTCAAAGACTGTGAAGTGCTGCCTTGGAACCTTTTGCCGGGCCAATGGCAACAACACTGCCACATGGATCCAGTCTGCCCAGAGCAAGCTGGCCCAGATGGAATGCCCATAGTGATTTTAGATTGCAGAAATCTCTATCCACCTGACCCATGACGCTGGTATCTGGTGTGACAAGTGGCATGAGGAACACACCAACAAGAACTGGGATACCTTCAAGCAAGACTTCCTGGCAAGATTTGTGCTTAAGGATATAGCACTCATGATAATACGCCAAGTGAAAAACCTTACCCAGACAGGCACCATGAAGGAAATCACCTGCGCCTACGAGGAACTCCAACTTTGAGCACCATTGGACATGGCTTTGACACCCCAGCCACACACCTCATGTACTACAATGCTCTCAAGTTGCATTTGATGAGACATGTGAGCCTGGATCAGGTGACCAACCTGCAAAGCCTGTATCATGAAGTGGAGAAAGTGGAACAAACCTCCAACGCCTTTCATAAGGCACAAACTAGAAAACAAGAAAGACCCAAGGATTCCCATACAGGCAGGCACTCCACTCAACCACCCCCTGGAGGCAACAGGAATAACACCAACCATAAACCCACAGGTTCAAATGGACATGGAAGTGAGAACAATGGCCAGCCAAATTGCACCCATTTCTGTGTCACTGCCACACAAGGCAATCAAGACAAGGGAAAAGCTTGGGGAGAGCATTAAGCAAGCCAAGCTCTCCCCACCAACTCCTGACTCGCCCAATGATGAGTACCAACCCAAGGACGTGGACCAATGCCCAATGATCCAAGTGCCCTTGGAGAACCTGGTACTGTACACCATTGCCAGACATCCCAATAAACTGATGTCATATCCTTTCTGTTTTTGCAGTTACACAGGCTCAACACTCCTGGATTTGGGTACAGATTGAACCCTAGTCAACAGCACCTTTGTAGATAAGTTCAAGCTAACCACTAATCCTTTGCAGATTAAAAATGTGGTCCTGGCTAATGAACACCACATTGCTGTGACAAGGGAGATCACCCCCTTCTCTGTCATGCTCAAGAACCTCCACTCCACCATCCAAGGTCCCATCATTGACTTCCCAAAGTTTGACATTGTGCTGGGGCTATATTAATTACAAAAGAACAATCCTCACATAGACTGGGTAACCTCAGTGTTGACCATCAAGTGTGAAGGCGTCAACCACCAGATCTACCCTGACTCTGTGGACCAACTCCTACGCAACCACATCTTTGTGCGCATCACAGAGACCCTGGATGAAAAGGAAAACCTGAAATAAATTGACTAGGACTCCTGCCAGTACAAGATCATACACTTCAAAGATCACCAAGATACCTCCACGTCTCAGGACTGCAAAATTGTGGCCCGCCATCCAGAAATCTTCAAAGAAGCGCTATCCAGACTGCCCCCTGAGAAACACATCCAACACTCTATCCAACTCAAAGGGGCTGTCCCCAAAGCGCGCCCTATCTACAGGCTGACCCCAAACAAAGACAACACCCTACCCGACTATCTCAAGGAGGCGTTGGAGAAAGGACTTATTTTCCCCTCACAGTCTCCCTTTGGGGCTGCCGTATTCTTGGTGGCCAAGAAGGACGGTACCTTACGTCTGGTCACAGACTACCAAGCCCTAAACAAAGTAACCATCAAGAATAATTATCCACTACCACTGATTGACAATCTCTTTGACGCCTTGGGAGGAGCCACAGTCTTCTCCAAGATCAATCTGACTGCAGGCTACAACCAGATTTGCATCAAGGAGGAAGACATCCCCAAAACAGCCTTCCAAACTAAATATGGCTCATACAAATGTGTGGTGCTCAACTTTGGCATGACAAACGCCCCGTCCACCTTTGTGACCTTCATGAACAAAGCATTTGTGTCACACATAGGCAAGCATGCCCTAGTCTACCTGGACAACATCATTGTCTACAGCTCCTTGGTAGAAAAGCATCACAAAGACCTAGAGGCAGTCTTTGCTACCTTGGCATAACACAAACTGTTGGCCAAGCCCTCCAAGTGCCAGTTCTTTTGCGAGCAACTATCCTTCCTGGGACACAGTCTCAAAGGATGACATCTAACCCAACAGCCAAAAGATACAGGCCATATGCAAAATGCCGCTGCCCAAGGATAAGTTGGAACTCTGTACCTTCTTGGGGATGGTGGCCTATGTACATTGCTTCATACCTGACTGTGGCAACTTGACTGCACCCCTATCCGCCATAACTGGCGCCAAATCCAAGCTTTTATGGACCCCCAACGTGATCTCTGCTTTAGACCCCTCAAAGAGAAGCTCACAACAGCACCTATCCTGCAATACCCCAAACGTGATAGGGAATACCAAATGGAAACCGATGCCTCAGATGTATCCATTGGGGGAGTACTATGAATCAAAAATAATGACGGTGACTTCCTGCCTGTAGCTTATGAATTGCAAAATTAACAGATGGCAAGTGTCAATACCCTATCCATAACAAGGAACTGTTGGCCATTGTGCACTGTCTAGTTGAATGGCGCTGTTACCTAGAACGGCAGGAATAATTCACAGCATTAACCAACCACAAGTTGCTCATATATTTCAAAGCCCAAGCAAATCTATCTTGCCGCCAAGCCCGCTGGATGGAGCTCTTGGAGAGATTTAACATGCTCATACAGTACAAACCTGGGGCCAAGCTTGCCATGGCAGACGCCCTCTCCTGCCTGTATGTCTGTGCCTTGAGAGGGGAAAATGGGCTCAACCCAGACTGGCCTCTACTAGTACTATAAAAAAAAGACAATGGTTTTTCTCCTGGCACAACTGACATAACAAAGGAAACAGTTATCAAAAACAAACACCTATTTGCTGACGTATACAGGACTCTACACAGAAAAATGTCTGATGGCACAACCATTCCCTATATCCCCACGCACCAGCGGATAAATACCATCCTACACTATCACAGAGACCTCGGACACACCAAGAGTCAAAACCTATATGAGTTCCTTAAGCACAAGGCCTGGTGGCCAACTTTATATTGCAATGTGCAAGAAGTCCTAGACCAGTGTGAGGAATGCAAAAAGTTTGCTAAAAGCAAAACCCCTCCAAAGTCAGTACTTCCCATCTGCACACCACTACCCTTCAAAGTATGGGCCCTTGACATTGTTGGCCCCATGCAAGGGAAACACAATGATAAGAAATACATCATCACTGCCATAGACTTTGCTACAAGATGGCCAGTAGCCCGAGCAGTAAGGGTGCACACTGGCAATGGCATGAAACAATTTATTGGCAAAGAGATAATCAGCAAGTTCAGAAAGCCAGAATCCTAATAACCAATGGAGGGAAAGAATTGACCTCCAAAACCACCAATGTATACCTCGCAAAAAATGGGATCAAACACACTGTAACAATGCTATACCACCCACAGGCCAATGGAAGTGGAGAGCGGCTTAATGGCAGCCTTGTACAAGCCTTAGTCAAGCTTACTGCCAGGAGACCTGAAGATTGGTACAAGCAGCTCCCAACTGCACTACTTGTGTGCTAAACCTGAGTGAACAGATCCACCAGAAAGAGCCTATTTGAGTTGGTATACGGCACACAGCCAAATATCATTCAAGCATTGACAGGACCTAAACAGGAAATTCCAAGTAAAGTCCCCCCTTGCTCAGACCCTCAAGTAATAGAGGCCAACAGAAAACAAACAGAAAAGGAAAATAAACTTCTGCAAAAAACCTTTGTCCCCATCTGAGATAGACATGAAGTCAGGGACAAAGTTTGGGTCATGAACGTTGATAAAAGCAAACTAAAAACCAAGAAAGTAGGGCCAGCAATCATTCTAAAGGTAAACAACAATAACACTCACCTTGTGCAAGGACTCGGGAAACACAAGCAAGACAAGACCCTGCAAAGCAAGACAAAAACAATGAGAAACCGCTCTGCCCGCCACAGAACAACAATTAGTCCAGTACGGCGCCTGGGCTCCTGACAACCTCCCTGACAACCTACCCCCAGAGGAGGCCAACCTTCAGTTGGGGGGTGTTGAAACCGCAGGCTTAACCTGCCAGCAAGGTTCCAAACAAGAGGGTTTGTGACCTGCAATCTGATTACCCGGACACTCAAAGCCAGACTAGGAAGTCAACTCAAATTACCAAATCCAACAACATGAACAGATGATGATCCCCTATGGTGGATACCTTGTTTTGGCGCTTGACTCATTACCAGGATCAAGCCACCCCCTTCTTCCATCCAACCGTGCAATCAACAATCATGTTCCTGCTATCTATGATTCACAACAACTATATAATTGCTATCTCACAATAAAGATTATTATCTAGCTTCTAAATATTTTCCCCTTGTAACTCTGCTAAAACAGCACAGTTATAACAACAGCTTTTTTTCTGATTGACTACTGGAAGTTACACTTTTTTAATTAACAGTACTTGATGTACTGAAAACTTTTAATATAAAAAATTATCTTTACAACTATTGTATACTAAAGTGATACTAGAGAACTCAAAAATGCAATAAAAACGTACCTTAAATAACAAGAATAAGGAGAAATAAGCAATTTTATTTCAATTATATGTAAATTACACTCTTCACTATAAAAATATTTTTTATTACCATAAAAATTAAAGTTCCAATGAGACAAAAATAAAGATAAGTACAAACATATTAAACATAAAAAATATAAAGATATAGTAATGTTTATTTTTTATACTTTATATAGGCACAACTGTGAATATCTTATGTTTTATTAGGAAATTAATAAAAATTAAGACATTTCTGTCACAAGTGACACTTGTCTGCTAACCATCAAAAGGTTGGTGTCCAGACTGTGTGATTTGAATCTTGAACCTAACAGTGACTTATTACTGATCAACAAAGAGATGGCATTCCACCCACTAGAATCAAAACCCAAATCCCTGGGAAATACCAGCCCATAGATCATTAGACCCAAACCAGGAAACAACCTGATTTTGGAGAAATCACTGACCCTGATCAATGAAGCACCAACTGTTTGCAGATCTTTCCTGTACATGGACCTGCCCAAACTAGTAATTAGATGCATCAAATTGGACAGTTTCTCTGTGGACTGCCAGCATTCCACCAATAAGGTGTTGCAAAATCTAGCCTAAGGCTAACACCTGTCTCTGTGGCCCGGCGGGCCAGGGGATAATGACAAACTTCCCAAGACTAAGATAGAAATCAAAATTCCTTATCTGAGTTCAGCCAATAACACACCACAGCCAATTGATGACACCAAGGATTCCCAAGCCCAGGTAAACCCCAGCACCCGGCCCAAAAGAAGTTGCAAAAGTTTTTCCATGGCATATGGGCATACTTATACCCTGGAGTTGCCAGGAAGTGCTCATTGCCATTCTCATAATAAAAGTTTGATGAACCTTTAGCTCTCCCAGGTCACCCATACCTTCTTTTAGAACTTTTACATTCACAGATCAATTATTCTGACTCCGTCTTGTCTGCTTACCAACCATCTTAAACTGCCAACAAGCCGTCCAAATTATACCGTCTTTTGGAGTACCCTACAGCCCAGAAATTCCTCTGAGTATTCCCCCAAACTGATCTACTCATTACCTATGACACCACCAGTAACACCTTGATCTAGTTGCCCACAAGAACCCAAATCTGCTGCTGACACAATCCCTACCCAGTTATTTGGCGTCCTCTACATAAGACTCACCGGCCTCATCAACTCCATGATAACTACCAACAGCCCTTGGTCTATGTTAGGAAAATTTATCTCCTATATTGTGAAGTTACCACCTATCCTGTGGTGAGCCCTCCCTTCCATGCCTGTGGGATGTCCTCCCGCTGACCCGCCTGAACCCACTACAGGTTGGCTCTCTGACAATTTCATTCACTTTCAACTATAACTATTAGTCTCAAACTTACCATCTATGCATAAAAAATCAGTAATATCTAATTAAATTAAGAATAAAAAATATATAAATTAAAACTAAAAGCAAATGATCAGAACTAAAAAGTAAAAATTAAAGCTAAAAAGTTAAAAGTTAAAAGTAAAAACCATAGAAGCAAGCAAGTTTATTCCTCCCCTTTTTACCCTTCTTCATCTTGGCCCCTTCTAAGAGGGCAGTTAAAATGAGCTTAGATTATGCTTGATCTCAGAGGCCTTATACTTGTGCTTGGTTTAATCCCGTATTGTATTGAATTAGGTTGACTTTGTGGTTGGCTTGGTTGAGGGATGCAGTTGGCAAGATCTCTGATCTTGGAGATGGTCTTCTCCTGCTTATGATTAAGGAAGGAAAATAACTTCTTAAACTTTGGGCAAAGCCCAAAGCTGGCCTTGAGATAATTATGGTACACCTTTATTGCTGAAGTTGTCTTCAGCTCCCCGTTAATGGCCGCCTGGTACACGTTCCAGCTGGCCTTGGCGCGGGCCTTACCTTGCCTCTGATTGATAACCTGCCTAATCCACTGGGGCTCAAAGTACTCCAGTAAAGGCCTGAATTCTGGATGCTTCACTATTTAGGGATACTTTGAGAGAGTCTCAAACCCCTGCACAGTGTTCTCTGGCTTTAAAAAAGCCAAGGCATTGAATTTTACTAGCACAAATTTGCAGGTGTTCAAGGTATTCTTCTGGCTCAACCTACCAAGTTCAGCATTGGCCTGCACATTGCAAGCAACTTCTTGACAGTAGTGAAAGTGGTACCCCTGAACTTCACTGTCAAAAAGCTGCTCATATGCATTGAACTGAGAAGGCTCAAAGTCCATGATGCATATGTGTGGGCCAAGAGAACAAAGCCTTGCCTTTTCCTCTGAATCCAGGATGTCCTGGTCCTTTTCAGCATTAGGAGGTTTGGCGTGGGTGTGGGGAGGGTGTCTTCTTGGCATTGTCATCAGGGGGAAGGGAGTCTCTTGGCAGAGGATAGAGAAAGTCCAGGTGTAAATGGCCTTGGTGGCCCCGGTAAGAAGGAAGAAAGTGAGTGGAATCAACTGGATATATATCTGGGCATATACCATCCAGAGCTGGTAGAAAATCTGGGGGCAAGTGGCAAAGATACCTGTGATAATCCACATGAAAGAAGTTTTGCAGGTGAGGGCTGATTTGGCCATAATAAAGACTCTATGCTTAAAGTTGGAGAAGTATAGTGGCTTCAGACAGGTGAATGCCTAGTAGGTAACAGAGGGCCACTAGAGATGGAGAATGTACCAGTCTGATAGATAACTAATGGCTACCAGGGCTGGATGGTGTCCTGACCTAGTATGTAACATATGGCTACTAGGGAAGGATGAAATCCCAACCCAGCAGGGAAAATTATGGCTGCTGAGAAAGGATAGTTCCCAGTCTAGTAGGTAACTTATGGCTACTAGAGCTGGAGGGTGTCCCAGTCCAGTAGGTAATGTATGGCTAGTAAAGCTGGTTGGAGTCCCAACTTGGTAGATAACTTATGACTACCAGGGAAAGATGATGTCCCAACCTATTAAGTAACTAATGGTTACTAGGAAAGGATAAAGTCCCAACCCAGTACATAACTGATGGCTACTGGGGAAGAATGGCTCTTCAACCTAGTAGTTAATGTGTGGCTACTAGGAAGAAAGGGTGATGCAACCTAGTAGGTAACAAAGGACTGATAGTAAAGGATGAGCTGAGGTAGCTCTGAGATCCTTTGGCTACTTGCAGGAGGTCTGAAAGTGGAAAATCTATCTAAAAGATGGGTAAGGTTTCCTTTTCTGTGTCTTTCTGGAGGCTTTGAGGAGTTCTTAAAGTTACCAGAGAGGCAAGGATATTCCCAGGAACGTTACCAGCCTAGCTGCTTGGAGAAGCAGCTGCAGAACTTGGTAATAAATAGGTCTCAGGGAAGTAAAGTTGGTTACTTTAGAACTGAAAGCTCAAACTAACCACTTGAGTGAGTAAAAACAACTGCACAGACATGAGGATTGTTTGTGGTTGATGACCTATAGTGGTGATCACTTATGGGGGCCCATTAAAAGGCTATTTTACTTGTAAACTTATTGCCTGAGTCTGAGGTGTTAGTAATAGAGACTGCAGAGAAGGACATAACCTTGATGGTTCATAGTGAAGAACTATTTGAAATACTGGAAGATAAGAGAGCAGGACTAGCTAAAGCACTGGAAGTTCATAGAGCAGGACTATTAGAAGAACAGGAAGATGGCTGAGAAGGACAAGTAAAGACATAAGAAGGAGCAGAAAAAATGAGCTTGGAAAGTTGAAGATAGGATTGGATAGAGAGAAATATTCTAAGGAGGAATTAAGGGAAATAATCAAGAAAAATAATTGAAAAGAAATGATAAAAATATTAAAAAAAAGAATTAAAAGATAAGATAAGATAAGAAAGAAAGAAAGAAAGAAACAGTTCACAGAAAATACACTATGAATTTATAAGAGATTGATTGAGTCAGGAAGAGTCATAGTAGACAGAACTGGAACAGGGAAACTTTGAAAGCAAAAGCTGGAGTTTTGTCAAAACCATTGGAAGGAGCAAGAAGCAAGCAGCAGGCAGTTTCTAACTGTTAAGAAAAGAAGGAAAATACAGGGAAATACAGATAAATACTGAAGAAGTTAAGGTTTAAAAAACCCTTAAGTAAAACATAGGTGGAAGCACTTGATTTTTCCTGGAGAAATGTGATGGGAATTACGGCAAAACTGTTTGAAATGCAGAGCAGTGTTTATCTGGAGCAAGACAACACTAGGTTTGAACCAGGGTCAAGAGTGTAAATCCACTGCCTCCTTTGGCTTTGGACCAAACTGTTTTTCCCCGCTGCACCAAAAAAGGCCCAAAAATCATGGCTAAGCCACTCAATTCCCTAGGAGATTTAGCTCATACTGTTGATGAGAGATTTGTCCTGGATTACCCTGCGGATCCCCTGGCTTTGGTTGTCCTGGCTTGGGAGGAAACACAGATCAATTTGGATTATTTGTTAGCATGGTGTTGCCCTCTTTTAAAAACAATCATGAACGCCCAATCAAAAGATGACACATAAATGGTCTCTAAGTCAACTGAATCTGAAATGGTTGGGATGTCATCCAGCCAATCAGGCAGAGCCGCGGAAATTACCCTGAAACCCTCCAGCACCCCTGGCTCTGGCCAGCAAATTTTCTCTCCCAGCCAATCAAATGCAATTCAAAATAGTCAGATGATCATCCCTTAGCAACTCATTCCCTTTTAACAATGCCAGGGGACTTTGGGTCCCCTGCTTGTCAATTCTCCAATTTATTAAAGTTTGGGTTTGTTGCACTTATTTTTAAAAATTTATAGTTTGATTGGAATCTCTGTTTGGGTTCCTATCACCTAGAGATTTTAAAGTGTTATTCATCTTTTTAAACCTTACATTTTGCTGACCTGTTTCAAACACGGTCCTTCTTCTGGGACTTCTGAAACAAACTCTAGCATATAGCTGTCTTTGTTTTTGTTTTTGCTTTCAAAATTCACGCTCGATCTTAAAAGTTTTAGTTAAATTCATTATAAAAACCTACTTTATCTTGATTTTTACTTTAATCTCTTTGTTCCAAACCTGCTTTTGCTTTTGCTTTGTTAAAAAAGCACCCAAGATCACTGCCAAGCTGCACAAGGCCTTCCTGCTATTTCCTGCCTGGTTTCTTGTTTGTGGGTTCCCCTGTTTGGTTAAATTGTATTGTTTTTACCTATAACAAAACCTCCTACCTTGCCCAAATTTTGCAGAGAATTCAACTATGATACTCCCAGTGCTGAAGTTTGTGGCATTTTTCTTGGCTTTGTTCCTGTTGCTTTTGTGGATAACCTCACCCAATTTGTGGTTGAAAATCTCCTCTTCTGCACAGCTTGTGGGTGAGGATCCTTATACCCTCTTGAATCTCCCCGGTGGCCTTCTGTTCTCTGGAGAGGCTGTGGTCAAGAGTCTGACTTGCAATGACCTGGAATTGGAGGTCGTGGATCATGCCCTGCCTGTTCTTGTGGGCAAGGGGACCTTGGCACCCCCCTGGTCTAGAGAAGAGTGGCTCAGTACCTCCCCAAGTGCCCGTGAAGTCCTCTCCTGCTTCCACCCGTACTCCCTGGTTTCTTACAGGCCTAGTGCTGATGGGATTGAATGTGTATTTTCCTCAGCTATCCCCTGGGTTCTCTCTGTGGTCCCCCCTTTGAGCGGCTGTCCCAGCTCTCCACTGGGCAGCATCCTGGTGGTTTGTTTTGCCTGGATGGGAGCCAAACTTAGTTAGTTTAGCCCCCTCTCTCACAAAGAGCAAGTCATTCAAGTATACATTTCAGAAAAATCACTCAATCTGGACATGTGATTGGCTGCAGGCTGAAGCCTATTTAATCAAGGTTTTCAGATATTAAACTGAAGGGTTTAAGCCTAAAGTATAAGAGAATGAACAGGTAAAATCTGGGTTTTAATTGGCTGAAGTAAGTGACCAAGTTTAATATGTTATAGAACAGGAAAAGATGGATAGTTTAAGCCTGAAAAGCCCAGAATTATGATAAGGAGAAAGAACTGAAACAAGGATCTATAAAAGGGAGAGAAGGCTGAGGCATTTCAAGGATTGAAAACAGTGTATTACAAAGGCCACAAAAGACATAGCAGAGAGCTGAGGACAAAGAAAAAGGAGCAGGAGCTTAGGATAAGGAGTAGGGGCCCAAAAAAGAAGCAGAAGTCCAGGACTTAGAAGCAGGATTCCAAGACTAAGGTGCAGGAGCCCAAGACCAAGTACAAGGAGCCCAAGGGATTTTTAAAGGACTAAAAGTGTTGGCAAAACAATATTGTTTCTAAAACCCCCTAGGCCATATACTAGAAATTTTCTAAGGTGATCTTCCTTCTGAAGCTAATAAACGCTCATTTTGTCCCCTACACATATTTATGAGTGGTACAATAGTCCTTAAGAGTGATTTGTCCAGCATCTTCTACCCTAGTCAAGGGGATGAAGATAACTATTGCCAAAGCTGTTGAAGGCTTGCTACTAGTAAGACTTCCCAGGAGGAGTGGGAAAGGTTGACTAGACACCTTGAGATGACAGATAGAGGGAAGGAATTTATTGGGAATGAATTCACAAAACTCTTAAAAGATTTTTATAGGCCTACAGAGAGTCTAGCCCCAGCTGAAGTGCAAGTGTATGGAGGTGATTCTTGCTTAGTTATAGGGAAATTATTGGAAGAATTTGCTGTAATGCAAGCCAAGTATAAACTTTGAGCTAGCCACATGCCCCTACTAGAGAATGACAACTCCTTCCAGCTGGTCCCTGGCTTTGACCCAGGATACACAATGGGGACTGGTGACCAGGAACCCCACAGTACCGTCAACTTGCCAGGTTGATGCCTTTTTCAAATCCATCAGGTTCTGCTGAGTTGCATAGAAAATTATGCAGTCCTTGAACCCTGGACTGACATTGTGAATCAGGAAGTGCTCCCCATTTGAGAGCTGCTTAAGCTTGTGGGGGAGCGTGAGCTCTGAGAGGATGTCTGAGGCCTTGGGGGGAGGGAGATTGGTGGCAATTTTTTTACTGCTGATAAAATTAACCAGCTTTTCCTGTGTGGGCACCAACATGAGATTTTTGGGCTTCAGGTGCTGGAGGGCCTTAATAGCCTGATCAGAAGCACAGAGGTTGGCAGAAGTGAGAATTCCCTGAACAAGGTACCATTTAAGCACCCTTGTGATTAAGTGATTAGGGGGCTCACAGGTGTGCTCCCCCTGCTCATATGTGACTTGTTCCCAGACTTTGGTTTTCAGGCAGGCCCCGCAAGTCTTATCCTCACAAACAAATGCTTGCTCTTGGTGGCGCGCTTTTGATTATTAAATCAAATATGTAATTATCTCCAACATAGCCAGGGCCGTCCTTCAAAGACATGATTGGGAAGTAGCAGGGAAGCACTTGGGAACTTTGAGCTCCCCATCCACATTACAAATATTGTGAATGACCAGTGGATTCCAAGCCATGTGGCTAGAAGCTTTAAACTTCTTGGAGTATTCTTCTGGCTCATCTTGGGGGTCAGAGGAAGGAAGGGGAGAAGAACCATAAGAGGGAGGGGAAGAGTTCTTTGAGGCCTTCTTGGAGACCTCTTTCTTTTTTCCAGAAGAGGTAGGCTCTTTGACAACCTTTTTTTTCTTGGTGTGGCACTCCTTTGTGGGCTCATAGTCAGCCTCTGACTTATAAAAAGAGTGATCAGTGAGTTTGTCATCACTTTTATTTGGCAAGGACTTGAAGGCAAAAGATGAAGGTGAAGATGAAGATGAGGGCAGAGAGGTGTGAGTCAATAGAGTTGGGGGAGAGGGAGTGGGAGTCTTTGTCTTTTCAGGCTTCTTGGCACGCTTGGGGGTGGTTGCAGGGTCCTTTGAGCTCTTTGAGGTTTGGCGCTTGGTAGTCTTGTTAGGTCTTGGCTAAAAAAGTTTAGTATTGTAAATAAAATAATTAAAAAGATATATCATACACAAAAAAGTAAAGCAAAGCAAAATAAAAATAAAAAATATACAAAGAAAGTCTTATTTATCAAGAAAAAACATAACAAAGTAAATAGAAGCAAAATAGAAGCTCAAAATAATAGATATAAAGTGTTAAAACATAGAAAATAAGTGATATTTGATGAAGCATCAAATATTTTAGGTTCATAATAACATCTTAGGGCTAAATCAATGAAAAATTATATTTAAAGTAAAATAATAGATAAATTATATGGTGAGTAGTAGGGAGAGTAGTAGTTTATAATTGCAAAAAATAAGTTATTATGTGGAATTTTTTTATTGGGGTTAAAGATTCAAAGCTCAGGAAAGTGTTGAGTTCAGCACTGTCAATCAACTGAAACCCCCTGATTCTCACTGTCAAGTGAAAAAAAGCTGGATTCTCACTGTTGAGTTTCTCAGAGTCAAGCAAAAAAAACAAAAATTATTATGTTTTTTACATATAAAACTTGCTTAATTTAAAAACAGGTTCAAAAGTCAACCCAAAACCAAAGCAGTTTCATATGCCCAAAAAATTAAAAGCATAAATCATAAATTTAGAAAGTAATTGTGTAGGAATATGTTTATTAGTCATAATAGTGTGCAGGGAGGACCTGTGTAAATTCACTGCCCCCTTTGGCCTTGGATAGGACCATCTTTCCTCGTCGTACAAAAAAACCTGCTAAAATCCAGCAAAACCACTTAATTCACTCAAAGATTTAGCCCAAACTGTGGATGAAATATTTGTGTTAGCATACTCTGTGGACTCTCCAGCATTTACTTCCCCATCCATAGAGGAAACCCTAATTATTTTGGACTGTTTGCTAGCTTGGTGTTGGCCGTTATTAATGAGTATTAGGACAGGCTAATCAAGCGGCCCCACATTGGCTTCCCAAGAGTTTAAGGGTCCCCAAATGCCTGGGCCCTACTCCAGCCAATCAGGTGGTTATCCGGAAATTGGTGTGAAACTCTCCAGCTCCCCTGACTTAGGTCAGCAAAATTTCTCTTCTGTCCAATCAGATTCTGGGCAGATAGTCATGTGACAGACTACTTGGCAAACACATCCCTTAAACATAGCCAGGGGACTTTTGGTCCCCTGCTTGTTGATTTTACAATTCCAATTAAAGTTTGGATCTTAATTGCCATATTTCTTTGAAAATATTGTTTGGGAACTCTGTTTGAGTTTCCTATATGTTCTAGAAAGTGTTAGTAGTTTTCTCCTTTAATCTTATCTTCCTTTGGCTCAGTTCAAACCCTGTTGCCTTCCCAAAGCCCCTAGAAGAAGTGTTAGTGTATAGCTGTTATCACACTTATGATTGCTTTCAAAATAAAGAACAATTTGATCCTAGAAATTTGAGTTAAATCTATATATAAATACTTACTTTTACTTGTATTTTTCTTGTTTTTGCTTGACTTTGAGTCCGTCCTTGCTTGGCCTTTAAGATAAAAGAACTCTGAGACCAAGTTAAAGATATATATCATTCCTTTAAGTCCTGGTTTGTCTTACCTGCTGGTGGTACCTTAATCCCAGTAAAAATTATTCTTTTGGGGTCTCCAAATTATACTGTTAGACTCCAAATTTTCCCTAGAATTTTGTGATGATACTCCCAGTCATAAAATTTGTAGTGTTTACCTTGGCTCCCTTTTTGTTGCTCCTCTGGTCCACTTCCCCCAATTTGTGGTTGCACCTCTCCTCTTTGGCCTGCCTTGTGAGTGATGATCCCTCCAGCCTTCTTCTTTTCCTGAGTGACCTCTTCACTTCTGGTGAGGCTATAGTCAAGAGCCTGACTTGTGATGACTTGGATTTGCGCTCTGCTTAGTTTATCTTACCCGCTTCCAGCACCAAGGGCCCTCCCTTTTCTCCTCCTCCAATTCAGGATGATACAGATTCTGCCCCCCTGCAGGAAACAGAGGTCCTGCCTCTTGCTCCCTCTTGTGCTCATTGGTTGGTTGCCAGCCTTGTGTTGATGGGATTGAACTCCTACTTCCCTCAACTGTCCCTGGTGTCCTCCCTCTGGTTCTCTCTTAGAGCGGCTGTCCCAGTGATTCACTGGGTGGCATCCTTGTGGTTTGTCTTGCCAGGATGGGAGCCAAAATTAGTTGGTTTAGCCCCCCTCTCTCAAAACCTGGGAGTGTTTTATTTACCGTAGTGTGTGTTAAAATGTTAAGAAGCTCTCTGTAATAGTCACCCAGTTAAAGAGTCAAGTGGATGGGTATTGAGTGGTGCTCATAATGCATCACTTATTAATTTAGCCTTAATTCTGAGCTTTTGATTAGTTAAATCCAAAATCAATCATGTGGTAAGTGGATAGTGTCAAACAGGGGAGGGGAGTCAAGTTTCTGGTTTTTATAAATTACATATGAAATCTATTAATAAATTGGGCTTAATTTATGTGGCACCACTTGATCTATAAACCTGGAATAGACATAATGTAAAAAAAGTGGAGTAGTTGATTAATATGTAGACCACTAAATCCTGTTAGTGTGCTTGGGAGCTTAATCAACAAGTATGAATAATAATAAAAATATAATAGTAAATAATAACATTTATATAATTGCATGTGTTTTATTAATAAAATTAGGATTTGGCTTAAAAAGTGTTGGACTGGACACTTTTTCTTTTAGAGCTTTGAACACAAGTGATTTTAATTTTCATTAGTAAATTTACTTATAAATTACCCCTTAAATTGGTCTTTTAACTAACAGATTTATTAAATGGAGTCAAATTCCAGTGTTTTTAATCTCAAATTTTGGTTTCCAACCCCTGAATTACTAGTAAAAATTAGCTTAAAATTGTTTATGCCTAAAATACTATTAGATTCATATATGTGAAAGTCAACTCCCTGGTACTTGATAATCTGCCAAGTACCAGGAAGTTTATTTCACCACAGTTGCCTTCCACAGCCCGCCAAAATAGGCATCACTGCTAATAGCACTAGCATCAGCTTTCATCCCTGGATGAAGGCAATTACAAGTCCACCTATAAAAGTTATCATGTAGTAGATAAACACACCAAGATTATCAGATATCCCCCTTGCACTTGGTCCACGTCACCTGCAATCTGCAACGCACCTCCCCGGACAATACACTATCAAACCACCCCATCTTCTGGCTCAGCACTGAACAGTAATACTTGTTAAAGATGTTACTGGCCTGCCACTCCCCCACCACTAGCCACAGCGTCATCTGGAGGTATGCTGCCACCGCTGGCACCACCCCAATCCCAACAAAGATCAAATACAGTTGATCTACCTCCCTCTGGAGATTTTCACCTGCCAGACCCAGATTATCTACTGCATCCTGCTGGTACGTCCCAAAAAAACCAATGACATTGGAGAACACCAAGAAGAGCAGTGGTTTGAAAGACCATTCCCAATTGATCCCATAGTTACAAGGAAAATTAAAAAAAATCCTTTTTGGTTGCATACCAAAACAGCTGTAATGCTGAAACTGGCTTAATGGACTGCTTTCCTTTGCCAGCCTCTCCCTGAGACATGTAAAAAGATCAAAAGCAGAAATTAACTTAGTATGGGTATACTTATCTGGTTACTTTATCCACTAATAATGCTTTGAACAAGCCATATCCTTTCACAGGCAGATAATGCAAACTATGTGGCACCTTAAAACTAGCAACAAATCAACTTGCATCTGGAATTTCATTTCCTTGTTTGGGTTCAGAATTTACCCTATTTGGCTTGGATTGCAACCCAATCTATCATGACTTTTAGCCAACCAAATGCAATGAAGATCCTTGGACCTAAACAAGCTAAGTGAGCCTCCTTAGAGAAAGCTGATGATACTTTATCTAACACCCAGAAATAGGAGTATCTTAATTTATATTTGATTGATGATTCAAGCTGTAATTGTTTTATTTAACAAGCCCACTTGCCTATTGTTATCCCTAATCCATATAATCTAACATCCCTCTTTTAAATCCATCTGGTAATTTTAAAGATAAAACTAATTAATCACCAGCAGACAATAAACTCATCAAGGTTCTGGCTTTTAAGTTTATTGTAGCAAGCTTTGTCATCTAGATGAACTTAAGAAAACTTTTGGCTGTAAGCGCCTTTTTTCAACAAACGTTCATTCTCAAAACAACACCAGCCAAATAAATTGATCATTAAATTGTACAAGTTCCAGTGATAGTCCTTCAGCAAGCATTTCTTTCTTCTTTTTGAAACCACTTGTAAACAAGCCCCTATTCACATGAAAACCTTTATTTATCTCTCTGAATAAAGATATCAATTACCCTTTCATTTTACAGCTAGCTGATGGGGGTTTCTGTTTACAGTTACAGTACCCTCCTTAAGTAATAGGTCAACAGCATTTTTTAAGATAAAGTAAGATTTTAAAAATCAAAAATGAGTAAAATTAGTATGAAAAGATGCACCATAAAATTTCACACAAGGCTTTTAAAAAATATTCAAAAATAGATAAAAGCAAAACAAAAATAAAATAAAATCAAAAATATACATATTTCTCATTATATTTAGATAAACTTACAATATTGAATATCAAGATACCTTTTAACAGATATTCTATAATATTTGTTGATAGTGTCATGGTAAGTTCCATAATGTCAGGGATTATTTGGCCAAGTAGGAAAGCTTGGAAAGCCAGAAAACCTTTAACAAAACTGACTGATTTAGTGGACTTAAATCAAACAATTGATCAAAAATGGGTTATGGCTGCTCCAGTTTGTCAGTTGAATCTGATCCCCCCTGTAAGTTGATGTTGATAAATTGATATAATTTAAGAGGCATCAGATATGAACTTATTTATCAGCATGGTCATCAGAAGTTGGTCACTCAAGGGTTCTTTGCAATCTGGACTAGATACTTAGTTGATTATGTGGAAGGAATAAGAGCCCAGGATTCAGGTGTATTTCTTAGTCAATTTTTGATATATATTGAATAATTTTCACTGTTTCAACTCTTAAGAGTTGAGTCCTCCCAAAAATTTACTCAATAGAATCAATTATCCCTTGGTCTAATCTTTATTTTAAATGCATCCTGTAGTTGGCCTTTTGCACTATATCCCCTACAATTTAATCCCTAGCCAGATTATTACAGGAAGATGGGGGCCTGCTGTTGGCACTTTGTTTTTGTTGCTGCCAAATGTTAATTCAATGCCTGTAAATCTTGGAGCTGTTTCTCCTACTGTTGAAGATGAAACTCTTGTGATATCTCAATGTCCTGAATTTTATGCTGAAAACACCTTGATTCTCTTGCAGGCCATTTATCTAGGGCTTTTTTGGTTGGGGTTAATTATTTTACTTAACCCTATTATCACATTTGTAAATTTCACAAAACGGTATCTGAAGCTGTGTTGGTGGTTAATCATTAACTCTATGTGGATTTGGTGGGTGATTCCCCACCATATGGAGACAGCTTCTTATTATTCTGAAATTTCTGTCACAGATAGGGTCTCAAAGGAAAGTGTACAGTGTTTAGTAATGTTTAAGTTGTAAAGCAATATGGTTATCCAAAAAGATAAAATATTTAATAGACTTGATTGCCCTTATATAGTGGGCATCTCATATGGGATTTTTACTGTTTCAGGTTCATGTTTGAGAGCAATTGAGTTTCATTTGATTGCCATTGAGGCTATTGAGACTGTTTGATTGTACAGAGATTTACCTATTTGGGGTAATCATTATTAAAATATTCCAAGTACTTTAAAACTTTGTCAGCCCCCTCTGGCTCTGATAACTGTCACAAATTTCCTGGGCACTGAGCGGACAAGATCCTTGAGAGTTTCTATAGGATTTGCCTCCTATTCTTTTTCCACTCCAAATTTTAGATCCACCATGAATTGTTTGAAGCCTTCCAGCAAATTAGACATAATTTCATCCTAAAGATGTTTAACAGTATTTAATCCTGGGCTTCAAGGAGGCCAATCCAAACAAAAAATCTGTTTAGAATCCAAATATTCCTTGATAATACTGGACTTGATGGCAGTGGCGTTATCTTGAACAAAGATATAACTGGCTGGATCTTGTAGATCCCTCATGAAATAAAGATTCCAATCAAGTGTTGCAATATCTTCAATTACTCCCTCTTGGGGAATTAACACCCCAAGTTGATCATCAAATGGCTCACCAAATGGTTCACCAACCAGCCAGTAAACTGGTGGCATCATTATCAGTTGACCATCTATTACGGGGATCACCTAATCCAGATCCTAAGCGGAACACAATTTGAATAAGCCTCATGACCTAAGAGGAACATTACTCAGATAAGCCCCATGACCCCCATGACGTACTTGGACGGTATGTGGCTTGTCATGATACTATATATTATTCTATATTCATATCCAATAAAGGGCAACAGCGCCCATGTCAACACTTTGTTGACATGGCCACTGTCAACTCAAAACTCTAAATCTCCTATGTTTTTTGCTAGTTGTGCTAGCTTAATTCTTTATTTAAAGCGTTCAGGGATGCAAACCCAGAAAACATGACAAAATTGTGGCCATTTCAGCACAATTTAATATTAAGCTTAATAAAAACTCAATTTTTTAGATTTTTCCTTTACATTTACTAATAAAAATTAGTTTTTCTATTCATTTTCACGACGTAAAAGTGTCAATGTCAACACTTTTTAAGCCAAACTTATTTTTAATACTAAAACTAAAACATCTACAATAAAAAATTAAGTGCACATTTAAAAGCATTTTTTTATTAAATTATTATATTGAAAAATGTATTGTGCATACAGTTGATTGTTAAAATGTTCATCTTATAAATATATATGTGGCACTTATTACGGCTTTAATGTATTTAGTGGATTGGTGGCTAACAGCAATCCAATAATTTAAGCGTGAGTTTCTATGTAAGTTACTATAAAATTTATTATTAAAAATAATGTTGACACTTGTAAATGATGTTTATTTGCTTGTGATCATCTGTCAGGGTGAAGTTAAGCAAATTAGAGTGGCGCAATTAAGCCTAGATTAATATGTCACCTCATATAAAGAATGTTGTAAGTGACGTTGTCAACACTTTACCCTTTTCAATACTGAATACAACTTTCTTAACAACTTCAAATATATAAAATGGTAAAATATCATATTAACACTACCAAAATATTATTTTTAATAAAAGAATAAAGAACTTTGATACTTTTTTTTACTTATTTTCATATGTTTTTTAATTTTTATATGTGAACAAAAACACACAGAAAACAGTTAATTTTTGCTAGCCTGCATAAATTTAATTAAGAGTACTATGTTTTTTCATAGTAAATTTTCAAAAAAAAGTTGACAGTGACAATGTTGTCAAAAATAATGTCTACAATTTTTGTAATCAACAGTGAGAATTCAGCTTTTTTTACTAATCAGCACTCATAATGTCAAGGCTTTTCAGTTCTCACATATGAAACTTTATGTTTCATATAATAAAAACTTCTCATTTTTTGATACTGTAAACTCAAAACTTGAACATAAAAATTCAGTATTGTCAAATCCTTGGTCCAAATTTTGAATCACTTTTGCGGGCAACTCAGCTGAGTAGAAAATTAAAATATTTAATAAAAGCAACCATTTAATTTGACTTTTTTTTTGGTTTATGTAAATTGGCAAATTTCAAATCTCTTTAGCAGATAACTCAACTAACAAAAGGCAAAACACAACAAAAAAATGCGGGATACATGAATCAGAAATGCAGGATTCTAATGTACAATTTGAGATTTCCTGTATTTCAAACAAATCATAGACATCATGTAAAATTAATAAATCTGAAATTGCAGGATTGTCAAATCTAAGAACCAAGTTTCAAATCATAATTGGAAGGAATTTGAAATAAATATAATTTATGGGCATCTCAAAAAGGATGCTAAAGGATCTAGAGTGGATTTGTGTTAATTCTTTTAGGAAGCATAGGCATTCTCAAAAATCACCCTATTTCAGTTTAGGATGGCTAAAATTTTGATTGTAATATTCACCAACTTAACATACTTAACAATAAAATAGACTAAAATATACACATCTCTTTTTGAGATTAAAAGTTTTTAATAAAAGTTTATTATGTCTTCTTTCAACAACAACCAAGTCAACAAGCTGTTCCCTGGCCTTGACAAAATCATGCAGGGCTACACTGGGTCTCTTAACGGTGAAGCCTCCCTCTATGGCCACTCCCAACCCGCAGGCCCCTCAGCAAGCACTACCCAGGAGTGTGTTCTTTCTCCTGCAACTTCCGGCATGGCCCTGTTTGCCCATCACGCACAGACAGCTGCCAACCCAAATCCTGTATCAACAATGGCATCTGGAACCAGCCATTTGAGCCATGGGGTCACTCAGAGAGCTCAATACCCCAAAACAGCCAATCAGATGGCATTGACCAGTTCCCAAGATAGACATATCTCTCCCCCAGCCAATCAGCCTTCAAGACACAGAAGGAAATTAATCACTCCAGAGATTGTTCTCAAAATGGTTGAGAAGCAAGGGAAGCTTATGTCCCTTGGGGAAATTGTGGCTGCAATGGGGTTTGCAAAGTCCACTGTGGCTGCAACCCTGCAACCCTGCGAGCCCACACCAACTGTGGCCCCCCTACCAAGAAGACCCCAACTGGTGCCTGTACTTTGACCAAATGTGACACAGCCCATCCCCTTATGATGGCCATTATGGAAAGTGACCCGCAGATGCCCCTGGTCCAGGTACGTCTCCAGTTGGGACTCCACGGCATCTTCACCAACAAAAGAACAGTGAATTTTTGGATGCACAGAGTTGTGGTTGCTGCTAGAATCTTGTCCAATCAAGTTCTCAGTGGCCCCATTTTGGTGGATACCAATCCCTACAATTCAACTATTATTAATTTTATCAAAGAAAGGGCAATGAGGGCCCGTTTTGACGTCATCTTTCTGTTGTATGCTAAGATATCTGCAAATATTCAAGACTATGGAGAAAAGAGTATCCAGTCTGAAGTGTACAAGCGCGGCCCAATCTTGTATTGTTTTGTTGGGGTTTTATTGGCAGTTTCCCCATTGGGCGTCAATTATTAATTGGAAATATCAAACACCGCAGATGGGTATGCCTATCAGACAGAGCTCAAGGCCATGATGGAGGAGTGGGCCACACAAAACGCCCTGCACACAGTTGTACTGAGTGTGGAGATGGAGCAGCGGGAATGGGCTACCCAATAAATCAGGGCTGCGGGGCATACTTGTTGGTCCTACCCCATCAACTACGTCAACATGCATCTTGCAGATGTATGTCTCTACAATTTTGGTTCTGCCCTCAGGCGCTTAAAGCCTGCCACTTACAATAAACTATGCACCCAAATTAATAAGGGTTATGAGCTTTTCCCTTCTGTATCTGTCCAGGACTTATTTGGTCTCATCATCTTCTATGCAAGTGATAGTGATAAGTCCAGAAAGGACACCTGCCTCCCCCCTTGCCAGTCCATCTGTTTTGTCAAGCCAATATATGTGACAGAAGAAGAATTCAAGCAATTGAAGCAATTAGCTCTTGCTGCCCCTTGCCAGTCAACAAACCCTGCCTCCCCAACTTTCCCATCAAGCCATCTGCCTTCCAACCCTGACTCCCAAACCACCACCCATTCCCTCACCACTATCTCTGATGCTGCCCCTTTTACAGGCACAGATGAAGGTGATGTTCATTCTGCCCATTCCCTCCCCTTCCTGTCCTTTGATTAGTAAATAAATCTTTTCTTTGTGACAACTTATTAAATTTGATATCTCTCTTTCAATTCATAATTAATAATATTTTCTTTTTACATTATCAACATTTCCCATAATTAATACAATGTTGTGCATTTTACAAAATGCTTAAAATTATGAGAATACATATTTTTCATCATCATTAATAAATTAAAGACCATAAAGGTAAATATTGCATTGAAATATTGCAATTAGACATCAACTCTTGATATTTAGAAATTATGTGCATAAATCAAAGCATTTTGTTTAATAAATGTCACTGTAAACTAGACCTTTTTCATTGTAATTTATCTAAATGGACTTTGTTTATATTAGAGAGCCATTAACGCTTAGTACAAATATTGATACATAGTGCATTTTACAGCCTGTATATTTACCTATTGGTAATAATTCTGTAAACTTTTCAGTCAGATTTTATAAGGTAATAATAATTTAATGGATTAATAAATTACTGTTTATCATTAATTGGCTGATTTTCTTTGCTGTGGTGATTGTACATTTTCTGATATTTACGCACTAGTATCCAATTGGTTGGTTTCACATCCAATCACACAGGCAATAGGAAATCAAGCCACCACCCTGACCACATCTGGTCTCAGGGTGGCGGCTTGATTTCCTATTGCCTGTGTGATTGGATGTGAAACCAACCAATTGGATACTAGTGCGTAAATATCAGAAAATGCACAATTGCCACAGCAAAGAAAATCAGCCAATTAATGATAATAAACAGTAATTTATCAATCCATTACATTATTATTACCTTAAAAAATCTGACTGAAAAGTTTACAGAATTATTACCAATAGGTAAATATACAGGCTATAAAATTCACTATGTATCAATATTTGTACTAAGCGTTAATGGCTCTCTAATATAAACACAGTCCATTTCATTAAATTATAATGGAAAAGGCCAAGTTTACAATGGATTTTATTAAACAAAATCCTTTGAGTTATGCACATAATATCAAATTATCAAGAGTTGACGTCTAATTCCAATATTTAAATGTAATATTTACGTTTATTGTCTTTAATTTATTAATGATGATTAAAAATATGTATGCGTTGAAGATGGTACTATAAAAACCAGTTTTTTGATGGAATTCAAACAAAATGTCAACTATCTATAACTTGATTATCAAATTAGAAGTACACCTGCAAAAGGTTGTTGAAATAGAAAAAAATATCAGGGAAATAGTGACAGGAAAGCTGGGTGACAAGGACCAGCCACTAATCCAGTTAAATTAAAATGCTATGAACAAACTAGGAGTAATATATAGACAAAAAGAATAAAGAAGTATTACTTAATATCCAGGGAACAATTCTATCAAGTTTGAAGTTCAACAATGTGGCCTACAATTTGTGGGAGTTCTGGCAGGGGGCCAAAGAAAATAATAAGATCAAACTAATCAAAGGAAATGAAGTTCCAAAGGAAATTAACACCAATGAAGAGGAAAATAATCAAATGGAAACAGACAAAAACAAAACACAAGCAAGAAGCAGGAACACTTCACAAAATACAGAAACTTTATCAAATGAAAACCAAGAAGAAACACAAGTTGCAAGAAAGATAAGAAAAATTAAGCCCAGGAAAATTAATGAAGAGCAGCCAACGCTCATGAAGTTTGCCAAAGTGGCGCCTGAGGCTGAGGGGGCCACAGGGGAAACAATTAGTAAGTCTTTTTATGTTTTAATTATATTTATTTTAGTCATCACCAGGAATGGGGATGAGGTCGTAGAAGTGGCAGCTTATATGCCGAGTTAGTTTTACGGGGTTACCAGTAACTGGTAGCCCCTGTAAAACAAATAAATAAATCCAAATAAATAAAATAATTCAACATAATATGTTTAATTTTTCAAGTAGTGAAGCTAAAAATAGGGAATATTTACCACCCACGGGGTGCTTGCTGTGGTTGAGGGAAGCATATGAAATAGGATCAAATATCAACTTCAAAGAGATTAATGAAATTTGCAGGGATATAAAGCTAAACTTTGATGAATATATATAAAAAAGCATTCAAAGATTCCCCTTCACAAACATCAACAAATAAGAAAAGAATTTAATAAAAAATGACTTTAAAATTGGAACTAAATATTTGAAAACTGAAATTTTTAATGAAGTATTTAAGGCACTGTCAAATAAAGTCAGGGATGCAGTCCTTGTGAACACATTTAAACCTTTATTTATTTTGTTTGCAGAGGCATGGGGGGCTGATTCAAGTTTGGCGCCCCCCAGAACCCTCTTCAAGTTTAACCAAACATCTTATATCAATAGGTTAGTTCAAACATTCAAAAAATTATGCATGTTCTCAGAAAAGTATACATTGCAAAGAATCCATGTCATGGTATACCTGGGAGTCCTCCTTCACTGCATATTAAAAACCAATGTCAAAAAGTTGGAGGATGTGCCTATTCAAATGGATATTTGCCGCATAGCCCTCAACTGCCATAAGACACCGCGGGGATATAGGACAGTTGAGCACGTCCTGTATGACTCATTTGCATTGGCAACGTTATACAGGTACTATGTGCCCCCCAAAAAAACCTACTAGTTGATTCACTCACCTGCCTTCCTTTTATCAAACAATCAACAACCACCGGGGTACAGGGTGCCACCCCTCTAGCAATTGCATCCAGGGTTGTCCACCACGTACAGAAGAGTATGTGGATCTAATTAGATGCATTAGCTGAAAATTTAATTTTGGGGTATAATTCCCTGGAGTAATTGCATTCCCTTTGCAATCAAAATCCCCCCAATAAATATTTTCTCCTTGCAATTTAAATTTTTTTTAACTTTTTATATTTTAATACTAAAATTTTAAGATTGAACTATGTAATATTAAAATTTCAATATAAGAATTTTAATATTACATATTTCTATATTAAAATTTCAGTATCTAAAAGTTAATATTAAAATTTCAATAATATATATCATAATACTTAAATTTTTTATACAAATATTTCAATATTGAATAAATCACAATTTAATAAAAATAGTTAAATCTCTAATTTTTAAAATTTAATATTTAAATTTTAAGATTTATAATTATAATTATACTTTTAATATTTTAATTTTAATTTTTAAATTATAATAGTAATATATAATTAGGTTGATAATAATAAAGGGACAGTTTAATAAAGTGTACATGTGTAATAATAAAATATAATTTATAAATTTGTTTATTTACTAGCGTGTTGAGTATGGGTTCATTTATTACATAAACAAACAACAATAATTGAATTTATCCGCATCATGTGGCCCGCTCCACTTATATTCTAAACAAATGATTGTTTAGGACTTGAATTACCTTTCCCTTGTAATATGATTTGATAAGCATATTCAATATGCTTGACCCGCGTTCTAAGTACTAATTAGTAAGCAATACATAAAACCATTGGTGGTTGTGTCGTGTGGCTATAGTGGCACTGAAATAACAAGGATCAGATGATGACCTGCAAGGTCCAATTTGTGGCTTAGAAAAGCCAAAGTACCATCAAGGATTCACAATTATTTAAATAAACTAATTTATTTCTATCTTTTTTTAATTTATTTATTTGTTAGTGCAAAAGCCAATAATAATATTCAGTGCATTATAATAAAAATATATACATCTTACCTAGTATAATTAATTTTACTTACCTTTTCTATGTATTCTTATATGTCTATAATACACTCAAACATCACATTATAATATATAAATAATAATTTTTGAGTCCTAATAAAAACAAACTAAATAAAAATAAAACAAAATAAAACCCGGAGAGCCCATTTATCTGATTGGCTCAGAGGCCAGGGCTTTAGGGAGGAAAGATTCTGAGTGCTCATAGAAAGCTGCCACCACATTGGGTGGCATTGCAAATTGGCTGATCTTGAGAATGTTGAAGAGATCCTCAGTATCCTGAGGGAGGCTTGTTTCACCTTATTCTTGATCCAACCAAAAACCTCCTCAATTGGATTCAGGAATGGGGAATATGGCAGGAGGAAGAGAAGTCTCATTGGACAATTGGTAAGCCGGTGGCTGGAGGTGTGGTTGTTTTTGTTGATGGGGGAACTTGGACACAACCAGATACACTTTGTGGAGCACAACATTATCAAGCACAACAACGTTGGTTGTGCCACTGTAATTTATCCAAAGGTACTCCTTGACGGCTTGGAGAAAATCAAGAAATGCTCCACTGTTATGGGAGCCCTTAATCATTTGGTATTGGTCTAACCTGCAAGGACCAAGAAGCGCAACCATTTAATAGGTCTGGGAACAGACAGCTGCACAATGGGCTACACTGTCCTTGGACTCCTTCTTGACCCATCCATGCCTAGACCTGAGTGAGGAGGAAAATGACAATTTGTCAATATAGAAAAACTGGACATTCCCAGTCTCCTTTAGTACCAGATATGTCTTAGCATAAATGTGTTGATCCTCAATTGTCTTTTCACTGTTCCTATTATACAGTAAAACTCCCAGTACTTTCCAGGAGAAGCCCAAATCAACCATTGTTTTATAGACAAGGGTTTTGGAAACAGAAAGCCCAAACTCTGTGGCAAGCATTGATTGGACAGCAAGTGTGTCCAGGTGGTAATCCTTGGCTACCCACTGCTTGATTGCGTCAATGTGAATAGGCTGAAGGAGTTTGGGCTGTCTTTTTGCCTTGGTGGATTTGGCAATTTTCCCGGTATTACCATACTTGTTGTTGATGTTGGCAATGTATCTAGCTGTGACACCAAATCAGGACGCAATATCCTGAACTGCCATTCTCCCGTTCAAGCAGTTGAGGAGAGCTTCACGCTCACTATCTGTCAACTGATGCCGGCCCTTGGAAGGTACCACAGCATCCTGGCTACCAGGCTCAACACAGGGGACAGGGACCTTTGTGTAGAAGGTGGGATCACGCTTGCTTGCAGTGGCGCCATCAATGGTTGAATATACAATAGGTGCAGATGGTTCCTCAGTTGTGGTCAATGGCTGATAGGAGGTATCAAAAACGCGGGGGGCAGGAAGTAGCAACTCTTGGGTCAAGAGTGCAGGGCCAGGTGACAACTGGGTATACGGTGGAGGTGTAAGTAACCTCATATTCCCAGTGACCCTGGTGTAGGAGACTTTTTTGGCAGGCCTTGAAAGTGGCTTCTGTCTGGGATTCAGGCTGTTTGATTGGGCTTGGGATGCAGGAGGTGGTTGGCTGGCGCTGACACCTTGGGAGGCCTGTGTATTGGCATGACTCCCCTTGAGGTGGGTTCTGGATCTGTTTTTGGACCCTCTGGGACGCCCTTGTGGACAGGCTGCCCCGCAGGCTAGTGCAGGAGCTGGTTAGGAATGCAATTGATGGTCCATAAAAATAAAATAAAAAATATTTTTTAGATTAAATATGTATTTATTTGGATTTATTGGTTTAGTTGTGGGTAGTTATTTTCTCTTGAGTCAGCCTTGAATAGTAACAGAATTTATATATCCGTAATTTGAAGTATATAATATTGTATCCTTTCCAGTTTTGGATGATTTTAAAGTTTAATCACTTTTTTGTCTAAACATGGTTGTTGAGATTGGATTTTTCATTTGATTCTAGTTGTGATGGAGCTTCTTGATTTGGGATGGTGTTTCCTTGTGTGCTTACTGTACATTAAATTTGGAATTCAGTTCCTGCAATTAATATCTGAGTTTACTAGTGGCATTCAAAAGTGATTTGAAATTTGGTTCTTGGATTTGACAATCCCGCAATTTCAAAAAACATAGTAAACTAAATGAAAATGGTTGATGGATTTGAACGCTTCAAATCTGATTCCAGTTAATTCATTTTGTCCATTGGAAATATGCAGTTTGACTTGAACTTTGAAAAGTGTCTATGAGTTCCTGCATTTTAAAATATTCAAATAAATACTCAAAGAATTCAATTTAATTAAAAAAAGCCATCCCGCAAAAGTGATTTGAAATTTGGACCAAGGATTTGACAATCCCGCATTTTTATGTTCAGGTTCTGAATTTACAGTATGTTGTATTTTTAACTTTTCTCTTCCATATTTTCTAATTTTTAAAATAAAATCTATATTTAAATATAATACTTTCATATAAATATCTTAACTTTTAATTTTTTATTTAAAACTATAATAAATTAAAACCTATACTGTAAATTCAGAACCTAAATGTAAAAATGCGGGATTGTCAAATCCTTGGTCCAAATTTCAAATCACTTTTGCAGGATGGCTTTTTTCAATTAAATTGAATTTTTTGAGTATTTATTTGAATATTTGAAAATGCAGGAACTCATAGACACTTTGCAAAGTTCAAGTCAAACTGCATATTTCCAATGGACAAAATGAATTAACTGGAATCAGATTTGAAGTGTTCAAATCCATCAACCACTTTCATTAAGTTTACTATGTTTTTTGAAATTGCGGGATTGTCAAATCCATGAACCAAATTTCAAATCACTTTTGAATGCCACTAGTAAACTCAGATATTAATTGCAGGAACTGGAATCCAAATTTAATGTACAGTAAACACACTAGGAAACACCATCCCAAATCAAGAAGCTCCACTCTGGATAAAATCAAATGAAAAATTCAATCTTGATAACCATGTTTAGACATAAAAAGTGATTAAACTTTAAAATCATCCAAAACTGTAAAGGATACAATATTATACACTTCAAATCACGGATATGAAAATCTGCTACTATTCAAGGCTAAATCAAGAGAAAAAAACTACTCACAAATAAACCAATAAATCCAAATAAATACACATTTAATTTAAAATATATTTTTTATTTTATTTTTATGGACCATCAATCACATTCCCAACCAGCTCCTGCACCAGCCTGCAGGGCAGCCTGTCCACGAGGGCGTCCCAGAGGGTCTAAGAATAGACCCAGAACCCAACTCAAGGGGAGTCATGCCAACACACAGGCCTCCCAAGGCGTCATTGCCAGTCAACCACCTCTCATATCCCAAGTCTGATCAACCAGCCTCAATCCAAGATAGAAGCCACTCTCAAGGCCTGCAACCAAAGTCTCCTATACAAAAAAAATTGGGAATAATGAGGTTACATACACCTCCACTAGGTACCTAGTTATCACCTGGCCCTGCGCTCTTGATCCAAGAGTTGCTACTTCCTACCCCTGCATCTTTGATATATCATATGAGCCATTGACCACCACCAAAGAGCCATCTGCGCCTGTATTGTATGCCACCATTGACGGTGCCAGCGCAACCAAGCGTGATCTACCTTCTACACAAAGGTCCCCATCCCCTGTGTTGAGTCTGGTAGCCAGGATGCTGTGGTACCTGCCAAGGGCTGGCGTCAGTTGACAGATAGTGAGTGTGAAGCTCTCCTCAACTGCTTGAACGGGGAATGACAGTTTGGGATATTGTGTCCCAATTTGGTGTCACAGCCAGATACATTGCCAACATCAACACCAAGTATGGCAACACTGGGCAAATTGCAAAATCTGCCAAGGCTAAGTGGCAGCCCAAACTCTTGCTCCTGTGCATATTGACGCAATAAAACAGTGGGTTACCAAGGATTGTCACCTGGACTCACTTGCTCTCCAATCAATGCTTGCCACAGAGTTCAGGATTTCTGTTTCCAAAACCCTTGTTTACAAAGCAATGGTTGATTTGGGCTTCACCTGGAAATTACTGGGAGTTTTGCCGTAGAACAGAAACAATGAGAAGACCATCAAGAATTGATGCATTTATGCTGAGACATATCTGGCACTAAAGGAGACTGGGAATGTCCAGTTCTTCTACATCAACAAATTGTTGTTTTCCTCCTCACTCAGGTCTAGGCATGGGTGGGTCAAGAAGGGGTCCAAGGACAGTGTAGTTTATTGTGCAGCTGTCTGTTCCCAGACCTATTCCATGGTAGTTCTTCTTGATCCTTGTAGGTTGGACCAGTATCAGATGATCAAGGGTTTCCATAATAGCAGGACATTTCTTGATTTTCTCTGAACTTTCAAGGAGTATCTTCAGAACAGTTACCACAGTACAACCAACATTGTTGTTGTGGATAATGTCAGGCTCCACAAAGTGGATCTGGTTGTGTCTGAGTTCCTGCCCATCAATAAAAATAGCCATTTGGCCAGCCACCGCAAGGCTGACTGTCCAATGAGACTCCTCTTTCTCCCCCCCCATATTCTCCATTTCTGAACCCAATCAAGGAGGTGTTTGGTTAGATCAAGAATAAGGTGAAGCAAGACCTCCCTCAGGACACCAATGATCTCTTCAACATCCTTGAGGTCAGTCAATTTTCAATGCCACCCAATGTGGTGGCAGCTTTTTACAAGCACTCAGAATCCTTCCTCCCCAAAGCCCTGGCCTCCGAGCCAATCAGATAAATGGGTGCTCCGGGTTTCATTTGTTTTCATTTTTATTTATTTTGTTTTTATTAGGACTCAACAACTATTATTTATATATAATGACGTGACATTTGACTGTATTATAAACATATAAGATTATGTAGAAAAGGTAAGTAAAATTAATTATACTAGGTAAGATATATATATATTTTTATTATAATGCACTGAATATTATTATTGGCTTTTGCACTAACAAATAAATAAATTAAAAAAAGATAGAAATAAATTAGTTTATTTAAATAATTGTGAATCCTTGATGGTACTTTGGCTTTTCTAAGCCACAAATTGGACCTTGCAGGTCATCATCTGATCCTTGTTATTTCAGTGCCACTATAGCCACACGACACAACCACCAATGGTTTTAAGTATTGCTTACTAATTAGTACTTAGGACGCGGGTCAAGCATATTGAATATGTTTATCAAATCATATTACAAGGGAAAGGTAATTCAAGTCCTAAACAATCATTTTTTTAGAATATAAGTGGAGCAGACTGCATGATGCGGATAAATTCAATTATTGTTGTTTGTTTATGTAATAAATGAACCCGTACTCAACACGCTAGTAAATAAACAAATTTATAAATTATATTTTATTATTACACATGTACACTTTATTAAACTGTCCCTTTATTATTATCAACCTAATTATATATTACTATTATAATTTAAAAATTAAAATTAAAATATTAAAAGTATAATTATAATTATAAATCTTAAAATTTAAATATTAAATTTTAAAAATTAGAGATTTAACTATTTTTATTAAATTGTGATTTATTCAATATTGAAATATTTGTATAAAAAATTTAAGTATTATGATATGTATTATTGAAATTTTAATATTAACTTTTAGATACTGAAATTTTAATATAGAAATATGTAATATTAAAATTCTTTAATTGAAATTTTAATATTACATAGTTCAATCTTAAAATTTTAGTATTAAAATATAAAAAGTTAAAAAAAATTAAATTGCAAGGGAAAAATATTTTATTAAGGGGATGCTAATTGCAAAGGGGAATGCAATTATTCTGGGGAATTATACCCCAAAATTAAATTTTTGGCTAGAGCATCTAATTGGATCCACATACTCTTCTGTACGTGGTGGACAACCCTGGATATGATTGCTAGAGGGGTGGCGCCCTGTACCCTGGTGGTTGTTGAACGTTTGACAAAAGGAAGCTGGGTGAGCAAATTGATTAATAGGTTTTTTTCAGGGGGCATGTAGTACCCATGCAATGTTGCCAATGCAAAGAAGTCATACAGGATGTGCTTGATTGTCCTATACCCTGTGGTGTCTTCTGGTATTTGAGTGCTAAGCAGCATATGTCTATTTGAATAGGTACATCCTCCAACTTTTTGATGTTGGTTTTTAATATGCAGTGAAGGAGGATTCCCAGGTATACCGCAACGTAAATTCTTTGTGATGTGTATTTTTCCAAGAACATGCACATTTTTTTGAATAATTGAACTAATCTATTGATATAGGAAGTTTGATTGAATTTGAAGAGTGTTCCAGGGGGCATCTGACTTGTATCAGCCCCCCATGCCTCTGCAAACAAAATAAATAAGGGTTTAAATGTGTTCACAAGGACTGCATCCCCAACTTTATTTGACAAGGCCTTTAATGCTTCATTAAAGATTTCAGTTTTTAGATATTTAGTTCCTATTTGAAAATTGGTTTTTATTAAGTTTTTTTTATATTTGTTGATGTTTGCAAATGGAAATTGTTGAATGCTTTCATAGATATATTCATCAAGGTTTAGCTTGATATCCCCGCAAATTTCATTTATCTCTTTGAAGTTGATATTTGATCCTATCTTGTATGCTTCCCTCAACCACAGCAAGCACCCCGCAGGTGGTAAATATTCCCTATCTTTAGCTTCAATATTTGAAAACTTATTCATATTCTGTTGAATTATTTTACTTATTTGGTTCTTTATTTATTTGTTTTACAGGGGCTACCAGTGACTGGTAACCCCCATAGAACCAACTTGGCGTAAAAGCCGCCACTTCTGCAACCCCATCCCCATTCCTAGTGATAACTAAAATAAATATAAGTGAAACATAAAAAGACTTACTAATTGTTTCCCCTGTAGCCCCCTCAGCCACAGGTGCCACCTCAGCAAACTTCATGAGCGTTGGCTGCTCTTCATTAATTTTCCTAGGCTTAATTTTTCTTATCTTTCTTGCAACTTGTGTTTCTTCTTGGTTTTCATTTGATAAATTTTCTGTATTTCTTGAAGCACTCCTGCTTCTTGACTGAGTTTTGTTTTCATCTGTTTCCATTTGGTTGGTTTCCTCCTCATTTGTGTTTATTTCATGTGGGATTTCATTTCCTTCAATTAGTTTTATTTTTTGAGTATTCTTTCTATTGGTTTTTGCAAATTCCCACAAGTTTTAACTTTCACTTTTGAAATCTAACTGCCTGAGTATTTCCTTTTGAAGATTTAAAAATATTTCTTAGTGTTCTTTGTTGACCATTGTTCCCAGGCTATTTTTTGCAGTACATTTTGCTGGACTAAAGCTCTTCCCTCATTTCCCAGTTGATTTACCACAATTCCCTAATGTTTTTTTCAAGCTCAACAACCTTTTAGAGGGCTGACTCAAATTTGTTTATTAAGTTATAGATATTTGACATTTTTTTGAATTACATCAAAAACTGGTTTTTTTGTACTACTTTTAACACGTGAATATTTTTTGTCCTCATTACTAAATTAAAGACCATAAATGTAAATATTGCATTATAATATAGCAATTAGACGTCAACTCTTGATATTTTGATATTATGTGCATAACTCAAAGCATTTTGTTTAATAAAATCCATTGTAAACTTGGCCTTTTCCATTATAATTTAATGAAATGGACTGTGTTTATATTAGAGAGCCATTAACGCTTAGTACAAATATTGATACATAGTGCATTTTACAGCCTTTATAATTACCTATTGGTAATAATTCTATAAACTTTTTAGTTGGATTTTGCGAGGTAATAATAATGTAATATGTTAATAAATTACTGTTTATTGTCATTAATTGGCTGATTTTCTTTGCTGTGGCAATTGTGCATTTTCTGATTTTTACGCACTAGTATCCAATTGGTTAGTTTCATATCCAATTGCACAGGAAATAGGAAATCAAGCCACCACCCTGACCACATCCAGTCTCTAGGTGGAAGCTTGATTTCCTATTGTCTATGCAATTGGATGTGAAACTAACCAATTGGATACTAGTGTGTAAATATCAGAAAATGCACAATTGCCACAGCAAAGAAAATCAGCCAATTAATGACAATAAACAGTAATTTATTAACACATTACATTATTGTTGTAACTGTGCTGTTTTAGAAGAGCTACAAGGGGAGAAATATTTAGAAGCTAGATAATAATCTTTATTGAGAGATAGTGATTATATAGTCATTGTGAATCAAGGATAACAGGAACATGATTGTGTTGATCACACAGCTGGTTGGTGAAGGGGGTGGCTTGATCCTGGTAATGAGTCAAGCTCCAAGACAATGTATCCACCATAAAGGATCAGCATCTGTTCATGTTGTTGGATTTGGTAATTCAAGTTGACTTCCTAGTCTGGCTTTGAGTGGCCGGGTAATTGGATTGCAGTAACAAACTTGCTTGTTTAGAACCTTGCTGGCGGGCCAAGCCTGCTGTTTTGACATTATTATTACCTTGCAAAATCCAACTAAAAAGTTTATAGAATTATTACAATAGGTAAATATACAGGCTGTAAAACGCACTATGTATCAATATTTGTACTTAGCGTTAATGGCACTCTAATATAAACACAGTCCATTTAGATAAATTACAATGAAAAAGGTCTAGTTTACAGTGACATTTATTAAACAAAATGCTTTGATTTATGCACATAATTTCTAAATATCAGGTGTTGATGTCTAATTGCAATGTTTTAATGCAATATTTACCTTTACGGTCTTTAATTTATTAATAAGGATGAAAAATATGTATGCTAATAATTTTAAGCTATTTGTAAAAATGTACAACATTGTATTAATTATGGGAAATGTTGATAATGTAAAAAGAAAATATTATTAATTATGAATTGAAAGAGAGATATCAAATTTAATAAGCTGTCACAAAGAAAAGATTTATTTACTAATCAAAGGACAGGAAGGGGAGGAAATGGGCAGAATGAACATTGCCTTCATCTGTGCCTGTGAAAGGGACGGCATCAGAAATAGTGGGGGGAATTGGTAGTGGCTTGAGAGTCAGAGTTGGAAGGTGGGTGGCTTGATGGGGGGTTATTAGGCAGGGTTTGTTGATTGGGAAGGGGCAGCAAGAGCTGATTGCTTCAATTTCTTGAATTCTTCTTCTGTCACATATACTGGCTTGACAAAACAGATGGACTGGCAAGGGGGGAGGCAGGTGTCTTTTCTGGACTTATCACTATCACTTGCATAGAAGATGATGAGATCAAATAAGTCCTGGACAGATACAGAAGGGAAAAGCTCATAACCCTTATTAATTTGGGTGCATAGTTTATTGTAAGTGGCAGGCTTTAAGCGCCTGAGGGCAGAACCAAAATTGTAGAGACATACATCTGCAAGATGCATGTTGACGTAGTTGATGGGGTAGGACCAACAAGTATGCCCTGCAGCCCTGATTTCTTGGGTAGCCCATTCCCGCTGCTCCATCTCCACACTCAGTACAACTGTGTGCAGGGCGTTTTGTGTGGTCCACTCCTCCATCATGGCCTTGAGCTCTGTCTGATAGGCATACCCATCTGCGGTGTTTGATATTGCCAAGTAATAATTGACACCCAATGGGGAAACTGCCAATAAAACCCTGACAAAACAATACAAGATTGGGCCGCGCTTGTACACGTCAGACTGGATACTCTTTTCTCCATAGTCTTGAATATTTGCAGATATCTTAGCATACGACAGAAAGATGACGTCAAAACGGGCCCTCATTGCCCTTTCTTTGATAAAATTAATAATAGTTGAATTGTAGGGATTGGTATCCACCAAAATGGGGCCACTGAGAACTTGATTGGACAAGATTCTAGCAGCAACCACAACTCTGTGCATCCAAAAATTCACTGTTCTTTTGTTGGTGAAGATGCCGTGGAGTCCCAACTGGAGACGTACCTGGACCAGGGGCATCTGCGGGTCACGTTCCATAATGGCCATCATAAAGGGATGGGCTGTGTCATCTTTGGTCAAAGTACGGGCACCAGTTGGGGTCTTCTTGGTAGGGGGCCACAGTTGGTGTGGGCTCGCAGGGTTGCAGGGTTGCAGCCACAGTGGACTTTGCAAAACCCATTGCGGCTGCAATTTCCCCAATGGACATAAGCATCCCTTGCTTTTCAACCATTTCAAGAACAATCTCTGTAGTGATTAATTTTCTTCTGTGTCTTGTAGGCTGATTGGCTGGAGGTGAGGTGTGTCTGCCTTGAGAACCAGACAGTGCCATCTGATTGGCTGTTTCTGGATTCTGGCTTCCATTGGTGACCCCATGGCTCACTTGGTCAATTACAGATGCTAGTGTTGCTATATGATTTGGGTTAGCAGTTGCCTGTGTGTGATGGGTAAACAGGGCCATGCTTGAGGACGCGGGAGAAAGAACACACTCCTGGGTAGTGCTTGCGGAGGGGCCTGCAGGTTGGGAGTGGCCATATAGGGAGGCTTCACTATTAAAAGACCCAGTGTAGCCTTATATGATTTTGTCAAGGCCAGGGAACAGCTTGTTGACTTGGTTGTTATTGGAAGAAGACATAATAAATTTTTATTAAAAAACTTAAACTCAAAAAGAGGAGTGTATATTTTAGTCAATTTTATTGTTAAATATGTTAATTTTGTGAATAGTAGGATCTAAATTTTAGCCGCCCTAAAATAGAATAGGGTGATTTTTGAGAATGCCTATGATGCCTAAAAGAATTAGCACAAATCCACTCTAGATCCTTTAGCATCCTTTTTGAGACACCCATAAATTATATTTATTTCAAATTCCTTGCAATTATGATTTGAAACTTGGTTCTTGGATTTGACAATCCTGCAATTTCAGATTTGTTAATTTTTACATGATGTCTATGATTTGTTTGACATACAGGAAATCTCAAATCATACATTAGAATCCTGCATTTCTGATTCATGTATCCTGCATTTGTTTGCTGAGTTTTGTCTTTTGTTAGTTGAGTTATTGCTCAAGAGATTCAAAATTTGCCAATTTAAATAAATCAAAAAGTCAAATTAAATGATTGATTTTATTTAATATTTTACTTTTCACACAGCTGATTTGCCTGCAAAAGTGATTCAAAATTTGGACCAAGGATTTGACAATCCCGCATTTTTACATTTAGGTTCTTAATTTATAGTACAAGTATTTTTTAACTTTTAAATACCAAGAAAAGCCATCTATGATTTACTTTTTATATATTATGCTTTTTAAGTTGTTTTTTTTGTTTTTTACATAAATTGCTTTATTTTAAACCTTTTTACTTATCATTTTAGTACAAAAACACTTCTAAACAGCCCAAAGGAACCAAGCGTTCTTCAAAGCCAACCAAACCCACCAAAAAGAAGTCTGTCTCATCAAAGAAGGCCACTCCAAAACCATCCCTAAAGCCCTCACCAAAGCCCTCCCCTGAGCCCTCTCCTGAGAAGAGCCCTGCTCACTCCACTGGGGGAGAGGAATCTGATGGCTCCCTTACAGACCACAGTTTTTACAACTCGGCTTCTAACAAGGAGCCAACCAAGAAGAAGTGCTCAGCCCAAAAGTCCCCACCCAAAGATAAGTCTACTGCACATGAGGAGCACCACAATAAGCCCCCTTCTACTTCCCCACCACCATCAAACTCCCCCCTTCAAGCTCATCTGGGGATGATTCAAAGCCCTGCCTTAATTACTTCCCTGGCTTCTGCTATGCTCCTGCTGGCCCCTGGGACCCTATGTTGGCTCACAACATCTGCAACGTTGACAGCAAATTTAAGGTTCCCTCTTCCTTGCCCAAATACTTCCCAATCATGAGCGTAAAGGGTGGGCCGGCCATGGTGGCCAATGGGTATATTTTCTCTTGCAACAATGTCAACCGGGGCTTCAAGAGCCGCCATTACACCTGCAAGGACCGCTCCTTCCCAGTGCAGCTCAACACTGAGCGCTGGGACTTGGTCCAAACCATCAAGGGCAAGCATACCTGCATCATGCCAAATAACACCATAGCCCACCTCCTCAAGTGGTATCTTGTCCAGGTGATGCCCACCTCCAAAGATCTTTCCACCACCCAGCTGGCTGAGCTTGCTTGCAAGTACCTCTCCCCAACCAACTTGAAGAGGGTGCCAACCCACAATCAGTTGGTCAAGTTTGTAAGTGATAGACGCCAAGCCTCAAATCCCCTGGCCAAGAGCACCACTAAAATTGAAGACCTGGTCCTCACAGATGCCCCCAAGAAGACAGAGGATGGTGAGATGTTCCTGCTCCATGACAATGGGCAGGAAGTAGAGGATAGTATTATAGCCTACACCACAACCCAAAACCTGGAGCAGCTCAATACTGCTACCACCTGGCTGTGTGACGGCACATTTGCTACTTGCCCCTCTCTCTTCAAGCAGCTTTGGGTCCTGCATGGGCAGTTTAATGACCAGGTTATCCCTCTTGTGTTCTTTCTCCTTCCTGGTGCCAAGACTTAAGTCTACACCAGAGCCTTCAAGATTGTCTGGGATGCTTTGAGCTTCCTTCCCATCAACCAGCTCCCCCCTCCCACTCACGCCACAAGGGCAAATCCCTCCTCCACTGAGAAGGATGAGTCAACCCTAGCCGCTGAGCAGCTAGCTCATGCGCGCTCACTTGGGCTAAAGGTTATAATAATGGACTTTGATCAAGATTGTTTCAGAGCCTTTGAGGCCACCTTCAATGGAGAATTCCAGGGCTGCTTCTTCCATTTTAGGCAGGCCCTCATCAAGAATCTCAAGAGTGAGAAGGACCTTTTTGAGAAGTATCTTAATGATAGTAAGGGGAAGTGCTGCTTTTCCTTGACTCAGTTTGCTGCCTTGGCTTTTGTGCACCCAGAGCATACTGGGATTGGCTTTGAGGCCCTTCTGGAGGACACTTACATCAAGAAGCACTCTACCATCTTCAAAGGTTACTTGGATTACTTCAAGCGCCAGTGGATGGGCAAGAAGGTGACTGCCTGGAGAGGTAAGAGCAGGGCCACTGCCCCTTGGAATTGCTAGGGCGCCTGCCTCAATGAGGAGATAAAGACCACCTCTAGCCTTGAGGTTTGGCACAAGCACCTGAAGGTGAAGTTTGGGTCAAATCCCAAATATAACAAGTTCTTCCAGAAGCTACAGGAGGCACAGGCCCAGACTGTCTCCAAGTTTTGCAACCTGGCCAACTGGGTGGCCCCCAAGAAGCAAAAGTCCAAGGAGCAGGACTACCAGGAGGACGTTCAGAAGGTTGTAAAGAAAAAGTATAAGGTGGCGGAGATTAAGAAGTACCTTGAGGACGTTGCCGCTGCTCTTGCTGGTGGCTTTAATTAGCTTAATAAACCTTGATTTGCCTGTATATTTGTTACTTTTAAACTTTTAATTTTTTAATTTGTTTATAGTGTACTAATCTTTTTAGGTATAAATTTTAAGTTTCAGATACAGTTTCAATGTGGTTTAGTAAGAAATATCTTATATTTTGTTAATTTATCTTTAAGGTATGCAATTTTTTCAGTTATGTATATATAAAGTATAATAAATTAAATATAGATTTTTCTTATATTTTGTAGTTATTATGATATATAAAATATCTTTCTTTTTGTCTCATTGTAATTTTAATTTTTATGGAAATAAAAAAATAATTTTATAATAAAGAGTGTAATTTACATAGTAAACTGAAAAATAGTTGCTTATATCTCCTTATTCTTATTACTTATGGTAATTTTTTATTGCAGTTTTTAACTCTCTGGAATTATTTTAGTATAACAAAGTATTTTAAAATAAAAAATTTATATTAAAAATGTTCAGGGTAAAGTGTTTTGTTAATTAAAAAAGTGTTGACATCCAGGAAACGGTATTAAGTAAAACCGGGTCATCACTTTACTATAGTGTTGACATTAAAAGTGTCAACATGGCCACTGTTGACATTTTTAATGTTGAAATGGGTGCTGTTGCCCAATAAAGTATCATTCTCCTCTTAAATCTTATTTATCTTGTTTATTGTACTTCCCAGAATTATATACACAACAGTGGTAGCACAGATAGGTTATCCATACCTACCCAACTCAAAGGAAAAATTCCTCCTGAGAAAAGGGCCCAAGCAATGGTACTCCCTAACAGCTGGAAAGATTATGAAGAAGGACAATACGTTCCTGCAGGCCTCTTTATCCACAACAACGTCCTTGTAACCATCAAACAGTACAACACTCTCAAAGCCCGCAGACTGTTACCCTCAGCGCTAACCACAACAGGACCACAGCAGTCTGAAATACCTAATATTATATTCCAGCACCTGTGTACAGCCAAAATTGGTGCTTTTGCAGGACTACATTTGGAAAGCGCCTCTCTCTGGATCAACAGTACCCAGAGCAAGTTTGAGCAAGTGGACTACCCCAAAGACTCTGGGTCAGTGAGATTGCCCTTTGCGTCACCAGAACTGCATCAAGTTTTGTAAGCAAGTGGCTAACCCAGCACCCCAACCAGAATGAAAATTGGGAGGTATTCAGAGCTGCATTCCTCAAAAATTTCTCCATGAAGGATTCCAATGTGGTGATTATGACAGAACTCTGAACCTTCAATATGACAGGAACAATCAAGGAGTACATTGTTGCATATGAAGACCTATGTGACCGCGCGCCCAACACCATCAACTTTGATGAACCTGAGCCACATTTGGACTTCTACAATAGCCTCCCCACACACATTAGACGTCAGTTTGACATGATTTGCTGCAATAACCTTGAAGATGTGTTTTTGGAGGGAAAACGTGCAGCTCAAAAATCTGACAATCTACATGCAACCAACAAGTGCAAGGAGAGTCCTACAGCCAAGAAGGATCCTTGGCCCAATAAACAGAACAACCGAGCCAACAACACCCATCCTTAAACTGGGAATCACACTGCACAAGCCAACCAGGCAAGCACTGAAGATACCAACAAGGAGGGAAAAGCTCAGGGGAGTGCTTAGGCAAGCCACCCTCCCCCAACCTACAAGACTTGTACAGGGACCAAGACGTGGATTCAACCACCATGATACAAATACCCTCCAGCAACCCTCTACTGTTTGCCGCCCAAGCTGGAAATAAACTCCTCATTTACCCTTTCTGTTTTTGCAGATATCAGGGCACCACACTATTTGACACTGGAGCAGATCAATCTCTTGTCTACAAGAAATTTGCTGACCTCACAAAACTATTTACCACCCAAAGCAGTATCAGAAGAGACATTATGGCGGATAACAGAAGCGCCTTGGTCACCCAAGAGGCAAAACCTTTCCATGCCCAAATTGGAGACGTGCAAACCACGCTCAGTGGCCTAATCATACCAATCTCCAAGTATGATGTTATACTTGGCCTGGACTGGATGAGAAAGACCAAACCTCACATTGACTGGGATAGTGCTACCCTCACCATACAACAAGGAGAAGTGCATCACCATGTTTACCCAACTCATCTTGATATACTTATGAGGGACCATGTATTTGTAAAAATCTTGAAAAAAGAAGAGGAGACTGACCCTAGCAAAATCAATTAAAGCACCTTGCACGTGTGAGGTTATCCACTTTAAAAATACGGAGACTTGACGTGAAGAGGACCACATTTGAGACCAACTAGTGAGCAAATTCCCCTCTTTTTTCCAAGAAACACTACCAGGATTACCACCTGACTGTGGCATAAAACACAAAATCAACCTCAAAGGAATTGTACCTAAAGCACAACCTATCTACTGCCTCACACCACAAGAAGACAACACCCTAAAAGCTTACCTTGACAAAGCGCTCAAAAAAGGACTCATATGACCATCAAAGTCACCTTTCAGTGCCGCTGTCTTCTTTATGGCAAATCAGGATGGAGGCCTCTGCCTGTTCACTGACTACATAGCGCTCAACAAGGTCAAAATTAAGAACAGGTATCCCCTGCCCCTAATTGACAACCTTTTTGATGCCCTGGGGGGTCCCAAATCTTCACAAAAATTGATTTGACAGCAGGTTACCACCAAATTTGTGTGAACCCTGAAGACATTCCAAAGACCACATTCAGAGCCAAGTACAGATTTTTTGAATGTGTTGTCCTTAATTTTGGTATGACAAACGCTCCCAATACCTTTGTGACCTTCATGAACAAAGTTTTCAAAGAACATATTGGAAAACAAGTAATTATCTACCTGGACAACATCACAATTTACAGTATCAACCTAGAACAACACTGGAAGGACGTCTGCCTGGTCCTCTGCACCCTTGAAGAGAATCAATTGATCACCAAACTTTCAAAGTGTGAACTCTTCTCAGTGGAACTTCCATTCCTTGGTCACATTATTAGTAAGGACGGAATCAAACCAGATCCAGACAAGATACGCGCCATAACCAAAATGCCATCCCAAAGAAATAAGTGCAAACTCTGCACCTTCCTTGGAATGGTAGCCTACGTAAGAAGGTTCATCCCTGACTGGGGTGCCCTAACAGCCCCCCTGTCTATCATTACGGGCAAGACAACCAAGTTTGTTTGGACGCCACTACAAGACCAACACTTCTGCCAACTAAAGAAATGCATGGTCACTGCCCCTATCCTTCAATACCTGAAACATGAGGGAATCTATGAGCTAGAAACCAATGCTTCTGATTACGCCATAGGAGGAGTACTCCGTATCCAAACTGCAGAAAAAGACTTCCTCCCTGTGGCGTATGAATCAAGGAAGCTATCTGATGGAAAACAAAGATACCCCATACACAACAAGGATTTGGTAGCCATCATATACTGCCTCATGACGTGACAATGCTATCTGGAAGGAGCCCAGATGTTCAAAGTACTCACCAACCATAAGTTGCTGATATTCTTCAAAACACAACAACACCTGTCAAGAAGACAATCCAAATGGATGAGTCTCATACAGAGATACCCCATGCAAATCAAATACAAGCCAGGCAAGGAAATGCTTACTGCAGATGCCCTGTCAAGGCTATACAGCAAACATGTCCTCTGCGCTGATGGCAACCCTGACTGGCCCATGTTAATCATGAGGAATCTCCAGAAAGGGTTCCCACCTGGCACATCAATGAACATCCAAGAGAAAGTCCTTAAGAACAAACATCTGTTCAAAAACGTATATGGCACTCTGCACCAAATACTTCCAAATGGTGACACTGTACCATATGTCCCGTCAACACAAAAGATTGACACAATCCTCCGTTATCACAGAGACTTGGGACACGCCTGTAGCAGAAACTTGCATGAATATCTCAAGACTTTCTACTGATAGCCCAACATGTTAGATGATATCAGAGAGGTACTGGAACAATGCAAGGTCTGTGAGAAGTACGCCCAAACCAAAGCTCCACCCAAGTCAGTAGTACCTGTATCCATCACACAACCCTTCAAGGTATGATCGTTGGATATTGTGGGACCTATGCCTGGTGAAAGCAAAGGCAAGAAGTACATCACAGCCATTGACTATGCAACCAGATGGCCCATAGCACAAGCCACAAAAGAGCACAAAGGCAATGACGTGAGATAATTCATTGGTAAGGAAATCATAGCAAAGTTTAGAAAGCCTGACCTCTTAATCACAGATGGAGGCACCAAACTTAAAGCCATTGACACCAATATCTACCTCACCAAGAATGGAATAAAACACATCACAGCCAGCCCATATCACCCTCAAGCAAATGGACAAGTAGAACAACTAAACAGCGCACTTGTAGAAGCCCTCAGTAAGTTATCTGCTAATAATCCAAAGGCCTGGGTTGACATGCTCCCAACAGCGCTCATGGTCTGTAGAACACAAGTCAACCACAATACAACCAAAAGCCCTTATGAGCTTGTCTATGGACAAAAGCCCGCTCTCATTAGTACAACTGCAGGATCATAATTATCTCTGCCAAAAAAGGTGCCAGACAACAGTGACCCAATGTACAACGTGCTAGAAAAGACCAAGAGGAAATGGAACGCCAAAGAGTCATGAGGAAAGCAATCCCCCTACAGCAGGAAAGATTCCAAGTAAAGGACAAAATCTGGGTTGTCAACCACAACCAGCATAAGTTGGACCCAGGACTGTGTGGACCAGGCATAGTCATGGAAGTCAATCCCAACAATACCTACCTAATCAAGGGAATTGAAGCTTGAACTGAACTGAAGCGCATGCACCACAACCAACTCAGCCTGTCTAAAGCAAGAACAACCCAACACAATTCCAGGCTCCCTGTCCCCAACGCCAAACTAGATCAATACCAAGAGCGTATCCCTGACACTCTTAAGAAAATTCCCAAAGCTCTGCCTTCCAGCACCTCAGGGGGAGATGTTGCAACATCTTCAATTACTCCCTCTCGGGGAATTAACACCCCGAGTAGATCACCAAATGGTTCACTGACCAGCCAGTGAACTGGTGGCACCATTATCAGTCAACCATCTATTACAAGGATCACCTAATCCAGATCCTAAATGGAACACAACTTGAATAAGCCTCATGACCTAAGAGGAACATTACTCAGATAAGCCCCATGACATACTTGGATGGTATGTGACTTGTCATGATACTATATATTATTCTATATTCATATCCAATAAAGTATCATTCTCTTCTTAAATCTTCATTATCTTGTTTATTATACTTCCCAGAAGTATATACACAACACAAGGATCCTTTTGTAGACAACAGCATCCATCTTCCCAGTGAGTGGCTGGATCTCTTCTCTTGTATTGACTGTAAAATAACCCAAAACATAGCCCCCACATGCTTATCTTTAACAGTACCTTTTAAACAGCAGAGCTTGAGTGATTCTCCTGGTTTCTATTAGCAAGTTTTGGGTCTCTGAGATCCACTTTGGTCTCAACAGGCCAAATAACCTAGTCCTGGAAAGATTTAAAGTGATTAATATATCAACAAGAAAAGGCCAATCTTTAACCATATTTTCTGAAGTAATAAAGGGGTTTCTTCTTGCAACATGCCCATATAACCCTTGATCATGTAATTTTCTACGGACAGTGGTCTCAGAAACTTCAACTTTTAAGGAGTTTTTGTACATTTTCCTAATTTGTTTGGCTGATAAAAAGCAATTTTGCAAAACCTTTCTAATTACCAGTCAATTATTTCTCTCACTAGTTTTGTAGGGTAACCTGATCTGGGACAATTCTTCACTGAGTTGGGTTTTTGGTACTGTAGGTAAATTTCTTGGGCAGTTTCTGCACCAATCTTAGGTTTACTGGCTATTTTTCTTTAAGATAACCCCATATCTTTTTCTAGGATAACTTGACCACAAATATACTCAGGTATTACTCTTGTTTTAGCCATCTTTTCTGTTCAAAAGATTCTCTAGCCTCAATTCTACTATCTAGTTAAGTTTGATAAGGTGGCTGTTTCATAAGCATTTTATGAGCATAACTCTTATATAGATCTAAAATCTTCATAGTATTTATTTTGATTTTATTTTTGTTTCACTTTTATTCATTTTTGCATATTTTTTAAGCCTTGTGTAAATTTTGTGGTGCATCTTTTCATACTAATTTTACTTATTTTTTATTTGTAAAATCTTGCATTATCTTTAAAAATGCCATTCACCTATTACTTAAGGAGGGTAATGTATGTTATTAGAATTAGAGTGTGATGAAACTGATGCCTGAGTAGTTTCTATCTAATCACTCTGTACTAAAGATAGCTGGCATGGCGATAGCAATATCTAGGAACGACTCCAAATAACTTCTTGGGTACAACTATTTGCTTTGAAGCTTCAATAGCTTTTCCTGGATGAACATATCTTCCTAATTTGGCGGAAAGTTCGGCGGCAGCTTTAACTTGTACGTCTACATAGAATGTTGAAATAGAGGGTAGGAGAGGCCGAAAAGCATCAAAAGCTCTCACTAAATTTTGATCAGCACCTAGTTGATGGCCCGAAATGGGAATATGACAAATGGGCATGCGATCCCACACTGGTAAAGTACTATGCTGATGAAGGTGAGTGTGCCTCCATACAGCGTCATATAAATCGAGAGGCATCATCTGGTCTAGAATCATCGAAATTTCTCTTGAAATAAATTCCACACTCCCCATAGCCGGAAGTAACTCTTGTTTAGACTGGGGTTGAGTTCTTGACTTAGGACATGGCTCCTGGAGTGGAATCTCTGAAGTGACTTCATGAATTTCTGAAGAGAGTACTTCCACCTCAGGTTTTTTTCCGAGAAAAGCACTTGCACCCAAAAGGTTAAATAATCCCTCATCCATGTGGTCTTCAGAATCAGAAGAATCACTGGAACTGACATCCTCTATTTCTTTGGATGAGCTTGAAATCTCAATCACCTAATAAAATTTAAAGATTAAACTTCATTAAACTTGAGCTTGCTGATTGCGGATTATAAAAATGAAAAAATGCGGAAAAACTACCTCTACGTCTTGCACTTTATCAGAAATGTAAACTTCGGAAACACTGCTCGAAGAATCTAGAAAATATTAGCACTAAAACTTCGAAACCCTCTTAAATATGATTAAAAGTTTAAAGATTTTAGCACAGTATGGAAAAAAGACCTAATTTTCGCTAAAGCCTAAACTTACCTGAATCTGAATCACTGTCCGATTCGCCTTCTGAGTCTTCAGTCTCTTTAGAGAGTAGCTCGAAAAATTCATATTTTCCTTTTGAGCTGAGCTCCATGTCTTCAATTTCGGGAGTAGAAGTGCTAGTAGAGTCATCTTCAGAATCGACAGAACTAGTAGCAGAGCTTTGTTCGGAGAAGCCTGATATTTTGTGGCAGTTGATTTCAGTTGACGGAATATGGGAATCATCAGTAGAAGAGTTCTGTGAAATGAATTTTAAACAATCTAGTCTACGAGGTTGAAGATCGCAAGGTCCTTGAAGGATGCTTTCAGTTAAGTTGGAATTTGTTTTATAATCAGAAATGTCTATTTCAACATTAAGGTCTTCTAAATAGCGAAGAATTTCTTCTAAAACATTTCCTTGATCCTTGGCTATAGTGTCAATATTTATCTTTTTTTGAGGTTTCTCCTTGCTGGGATTTTTACTGAAGTTTCCCAAGTTGAATTTTGTCACTTCTGGAAGAAGAAGCTTCGATTGCTGATTTTTTAGAGGAAGGTTATATTGCTCGTAAAAAGTTGTCCATTGTTCGTCTTCATTTAGACGAGGTTTAGCAGGTGTGTATTCCGATTGAAGTCGAAGTAAATTGTTTTTACGGTGCAATAGTAGCATTTCCTTGTGGTGATCCAAGAGCCAAGGCTTTGGAGGGCGATTCCTGAACCGTTTATTTAGCAACTTAATCTTTCGATCAAAATTTTTAAAGTTGCTCCATTTTTTTGCCCTGGCTAATCTTTTCTCTAAGTTGAGTTGCTTGCGTTCTTTGACCTCCAAATCGGCAGCAGAAAGAGCCTCAGAGTCCTTTTTTCTTTTGAGATCCTTAATTTCTGATTTGATAATGGGTGTAAAGGATTCAGTAGAAACAACTTGGGAAAAGTCCGCTTTGAAGGCAGGCTTTTTGTCAACCGGAAGGACTGGATACAACCAAGAGGCTGCAATTTTCCCCTCTGGATTACTGCCAGAAGATAAAGGTTCAGATGGAATGGCTTTCGGCGTCGTTGGAAGGACTGGGTCCATCCATGAGTTCTTCTTACTCATTTCTTAAGTATTTGAAGTTGAGAATTCAATTATTGATTTTAAAATTGTTTGTGCTAAAACAAAGTAAAGTATTATCGACCTGATACTTGTGAATTTATGGATTATTTTAGCAAATCGATCCAACCAGTGCCAACTGGGTAGGGCTGAGGAAGAGGAAAAACGCAATGATTAAGGCATTTTTCATAATCATTGCATGACAACCATTGATTTTTCGTTTTTTGGATTCCCCTAAGTTAGGGGAGTTTGAAATCTTTAAAAATGTGCAAAGGTAAGGAAGACTTTCTTCCTCCAGAAGAAAAAGAATAAGCAAATATTTTTCCAATAATTTTTTATTTTTTAAGAAATTTTCAATTTTAAGTTTTATATATTTTTAGATTTTAAAATAAAAAATCAATTTATGTTTTTAAATAAAAAAGATATGAAATTAGATCTGCCACTGTGATGCTGAATTCGATTGGGCAACGATTATCCAATAATTTTGCATCTGATGATGACGACTATATAATTCATGTTTCCCCCAATAAAGCTTCACTCTTGATTTTCTAAATATTATATATCTGTAATTCAGCATTACAGAAAATTGGAGGTCACGCCTAAAGTCCTACTCTGAAAATTGTTGTTGTTTGTTTGCTTGAATGTCTACTCCTGCTTGCCAACCGGCACCCCCAAGGTTCCCCCCCCCCAAAACTAGGTCGAAACAGCAGGCTCAACCTGCCAGCAAGGTTCTGAGTAAGCGGGTTCATGACCCGCAATCTGATTACCCGGCCACTCGAAGCCAGACTAGGAAGTCAACTCAAATTTCCAAATCCAACAACATGAACAAATGCTGATCCCCTATGGCGGATACCTCGTTTTGGCGCTTGACTCATTACCAGGATCAAGCCACTCCCCTTTACCATCCAACCGTGTGATCAACAATATCATGTTCCTGTTACCCATAATTCACAACAACTATATAATCATTATCTCTCAATAAAAAATATTATCTAGTTTCTAAATATTTTCCCCTTGTAACTCTTCTAAAACAGCACAGTTACAACACTAGCTCATCTGATGTTGCATCCCCTGCTACTATATCCTCTGCTGCCTTCAAGTTCTGAGCTTCCGAATCTGTTGAAACTTTTAGCGGCAAAGGGTTTAGAGCTTGGCTCTATTCCTTCAAGGACTACTGCAGCTCCTTTAACCTTCCTATATCTGCATGCCTCAGAGAAGTTGGGTCCAAACTGTGCGGCAACACACACATTTGGCACCAAGACATGCTCTTTGAGACATGGGAGGAATGAAAAACTGAGGCCAAGAAACACTTTGTTGGATATTGATAAGGAGCGCCTTTTGGGGAAGCTTCAAATATAGAATTAGGAAAGAAGAGAAGTATCTTTTATTGGATAATATTTTAGACTTATCTAGATTTGGCTGTGACAGAGATTTAGCTGGATTGAACCTAGGGGTTGGTCATGTGCAGGATGGGTTTGAGCCACTGGATACTTGGACAGTCATGTCATATTGCTTGGTTGCCATTCCCGGTATGTCAAACTGTATATTGGAAGGGCACCAAATTGGGCAATGACTGGATGTTAAGTAAGTTGGCAGTAGCCAGAATACTGGTACATCCAGATCCTTGACACCCCCTCCTTAAGGGATTACTCTGGTACATCAGGAGGGGGCTTTATCTTAACAGCTGCCGCCTGATGTTCCGGCAACTGTGGTAAGTTTGACTCCCTGGTGATTGATTTCCTTGAACTTGACTCCCTGGTAGTCGACACTATAGTAAAGTGAGAATTCAGCTTTTGCCCTGATCAACAACTGGAAATTGACACTTTTTTAATTAACGGATCTTGATGTACTGAAGACTTTTAATATAAAAATTAAGCCTTACATCTATGGTATACTAAAGTGACCCCAGAGAGCTCAAAAATTAAATAAAACACTACCCTTATTAATAAAATAAGGAGAAATAAGCAATTATTTCTCATTTTACTATGTAATTTACACTCTTCAATATAAAAATATTTTTATTACCATAAAAATTAAAATTCCAATGAAATAAAAATAAACAAAAACACAACAAATAAAGTTACCCAAAATATGAGTAAATATAAATGTTTTTTAATATAGTTCATATAAGCACAACTGTGAATATCATATGTTTTATTTAGAAATTAACAAAAATTAAGATATTTCACTTACTTTCAAATATAAATATTCATCTCAAACTTACCATGCATACATAGAACAATCACTGCTATCTAATTAAATTAAAAAAACTTAAAAATTAAAACTAAAAACTAAATGATCAAAGCTAATAAGTAAAAATTAAAGTTGAAAAGTTAAAAGTTAAAAGTAAAAATCATATAACTGAGCAAGCAAGCAAGTTTATTCCTCATCATTCTTTCCCCGTTTCATTTTGGCCCCTTTCAGGAGGGAAGTGGCAATAAGCTCAAGCTGTTGCTTAAGCTCAGAGGCCTTGTATTTGTGCTTGGCTGCACCCTGGCTGGCCTTGGTGAAGAGGGTACAGTGGGTGGTTGGCTTGGTGGGGGGGACGCAGTTGGAGAGATCTTGGAGCTTGGAGATTGTTTTCTCTTGCTTGTGCTGCAGGAAAAGAAAAACTAATTGAATTTTGGGTGGAGCCCAAAGTTGGCCTTGAGGTGTTTGTGATAAGCCTCTAGCGCTGAGGTAGTCTTGAGCTCACCATTCACTGCTGCCTGGTACACATTCCAGCTGGCCTTGGCACAGGCCTTGCCTTGCCTCTTTGTGACAACCTTCCCAATCCACTGGGGCTCAAAGTACTCAAGGAAAGGCTTGAACTCCGGGTGCTTCACTATGTAGGGATCATTTGAGAGCACCTCAAACCCCTGCACAGTATGCTCTGGCTTTAAAAAAGCCAAGGCACTAAATTGTGCCAGCACAAATCTGCAGGTGTCCAAAGTATCCCTCCGGCTCAGCCTACTAAGCTCAGCGTGGGCCTGCACGTTACAAGCAACTGCTTGGCGGAAGTGGAAGTGGAAGTGGCACCCCTGCACCTCCCTGCTGAACAGCTGCTCAAATGCATTGAACTGAGAAGGCTCAAAGTCCATAATGCACACGTGAGGCCCAAGAGCTCTTAGCCTCACCTTTTCCTCCAAGTCCAGGGTGGCCTGGTCCTTGTCAGAGGCAGGTGGGTTGGCGCGGGTGTGGGGGGAGTCTTCTTGGATTTGCCATTGTTGGCAGGAGGAAGAAGGGCAATTCTTGGCATAGGATGGAGGACGCGCGGGTATAGATGGCCTCGGTGGCCCCAGGAAGAAGAAAGAATGCAAGTGGAATCACCCGGATGTCAATCTGGGCATGGACCAACCAGAGCTGCTTGAACATCTGGGGGCAAGTGGCAAAGGTACCATCAACTAGCCAGGTTGATGCCCTTTTCAACTCCATCAGGTTCTGCTGAGTTGAGTAGCAGATTATGCGGTCCTTGGAAGCAGGCCCGTTGTCATGGAGCAGGAAGTGCTCCCCACTTGGAAGCTGCTTAAACTCATGAGTGAGCGTGAGCTCAGAGAGGACGTCCAAAGCCTTGGGGGGAGGGGGATTGGCAGCAATACACTTACCACTGATGAATTTGACCAACTGCTCCTGTGTTGGTACCAACTTAAGATTGTTGGGTTTAAGATGTTGCAAAGCCTTTATGGCCAGATCAGAAGCCTGGAGATGAGAGGATGTGGGTATTACTTGAACAAGGTATCATTTTAACATCCGAGTGATTAGATGATTGGGGGGCTTGCAAGTGTGCTCCCCCTTCTCCGCCGTTACTTGCTCCCAGCCCTTGGTGTTTAGCCAGGCCCTGCAAGTCTTATCCTTGCAGACAAAGTGCTTGCTCTTGGTCTGCCGCTTTTGGTTGTTGCAATTAAAGATGTAATTGTCAGCAACATAACCAGGGCCGCCCTTTACGGACATGATGGGGAAGTAACAGGAGAAGCGCTTGGGAACTTTAAACTCTCTGTCCACATTAAAGATATTGTGGATGACCTGTGGATCCTAAGCCACATGACCAGAAGCTTTAAACTTCTTGGAGTAATCCTCCGGCTCATCTTGGGGGTCAGATGAGGAAGGAGGGGAAGAGTCATTGGGAGGGGGAGGGGAAGGATTCTTTGAGGCCTGCTTGGATGCCTCCTTTTTCTTACCAGAAGAAGATGTGGGCTCCTTGGCAGCCTTTACTTTCTTGGTATGCCTCTCCTTGATGGGCTTGGAGTTGGCCTCTGAGTGGTAAAAGGAGTGATCAGTAAGATCACCATCAGATTTATTGGGGGAGGAATTTTGGGGGGAAGGTGAAGGGGATGTGGAAGATGAGGGTGGAGGGGAGAAGGAGTAGGAGGAGATGGAGTGGGAGGAGATGGGGTTGGAGACTTTGCCTTTGCAGACTTCTTGGCACGCTTGGGAGTGGAGGCAGTTTCTTTGGAGCCCTTGGAGGCTTGGCGCTTGGGCTGTTGGCTGTTCTTGTTTGATTTTGTCTAAAGAAGAGTTTAGCATTGTAAATAATAGAAGTATGAAAGATATGAAACACAGAGGTAAAGCAAAGCAAAAGAGAAATGAAAAGTATTCAAATAAAGTTTTAATTATCAAAAAAACATAAAAAAGTAAATAGAAGCAAAATAGAAACTAGAAGTATAGATATAAAGGTTAAAACATAGAAAATAAGTGAATTTATTATGAAGCATCAAAGATGTTAGGCTCAGCATAACATCTTAGTGTTAAATCAATGTAAAAGTTTAATTGAAAATCAAAAAAATATATGAAAATTATATGGAGAACAGCAGAAAAAGTAGTAGATTATAATAGCAAAAAAATTAAAAAAAAATGATTATTATGTGGAATTTTTTTATTGAGAGTTGAAAATTCAAAACATAGTAAAGTGTTGAGTTTGGCACTGTTGATCAGCCAGAAAAAGCTGAATTCTCACTGTTGAGTATGCCAGAGTAGAGCAGAAACATCAAATTTAATATGTTTTTTACATATAAAACTTGCTTAAATTTAAACCGGGTTCAAAAGTTAACCCAAAAGCAAGGCAGTTTCATATTCTCAATAATAAAAAAATACAACATAAGTTAAAAAAGTAAATGAGTAGGAAGGTGTTTATTAGTGTTTAATTTATGCTGTGAGGAGCTGGGAGTGACTTATTTATCATAGTGTTAGTTAAAACATTAAGAAGCTCTCTGTACTAATCCCCAAGTTAAAGTGTCAAGTGGATGAGTGTTGAGTGGCGCTCATAGTGCATCACTTATTAATTTAGCCTTAATTCTGAGCCTTTGATTAGTTAAATCCAAAACTGATTGGGTGGCAAGTGGATGGAGTCAAACAGAGGGTGAGTCAAGTTTCTGTTTTTTATAAAGTATATATGAAATCTCTTAATAAATTGGACTTAATTTATTTGGCACCACTTAATCCACAAACCCAGGAATGACATAATGTAAAACAAGTGGGGTATTTGATTAATGTCTGTACCACTAAATCCAGTATAGTGGTGCTTGGGAGCCTAATTGACAACTATGTACACTAATAATAAAAATATAATAGTAAATAATAAAATTTTATATAAGCACATATGTATTTTATTAATAAAATTAAAATTTGGCTTAAAAGTGATGAACTGGTCACTTTTTGGTTTAGAGTGTTGAACACAGGTTTTTTCATTTCTATTAGTAAATTTACTTATAAATTGCCCCTTAAATTGGTATTTTAGCTACCTGATTTATTAAACAGAGTCAAGTTCAAGTAAATTTAACCTTGGTTTTTAGTTTTTGAACCCCTAAATTACTAGTAAAAATTAGCTTAAAATTGGTTAAGCCAAAAATACTAATAGATTCACATATGCGGCACTTGACTCCCTAATACTTGACATTTTGTCGAGTACCAGGGAGTCAAACTTACCACAGTTGCCATGTTCCTGGAGTTGTTTGCTAGTTAGTACCAGTCTGGTTAAGTGTTCTCCTTTGCTAAGGCAGAGACAGTTTCTGTGGTATTTCTTGACAACAGGGGTTTTGGCACCTTGGAATTTCACTAGATAGGTGTTTTGGTCTGGTCTGTACTTGATGATTCTTCCTGGTCCTCTGTGTACTGAGTCTAGCTTCTTTTGGTTTCCAGCTAGGACTCAGACAGGGGAGTCAATGGGAAGTGGTTCCTCTGTAGAGGTTATCTTTTATGTTTTGAGCCTTTTTGTTTCTGCTATTTTGGCTTTGAGGAGTATGTGTCATAGAGTTGGTACTTGTTCTACTGTGGGGGGGTTTCACTGGGGAGATCTTTATGTATGGTTGCTTGTTGCGGGTAATTATTTCTGGTTTGTATCTGTATGTTAGTTCAGATAGTGAGTAGCCTGTCCCTTGATTGGTGTGGATCTGGGATACTAGTAATACTTGTTTCACATATAGTGGCCATGTGTCTTTGGCTTTGCCATCCATTGCTTTCTCTAGAGTTCTGATAAGACTGCCGTTTAGGCGTTCAACTCTGCTGTTGGCCTGTGGTCTGTAGGGCGAGGTTGTGTAATGTTTAATGTTTTTGGATTTTAAGTTATTGTTTACTACGTGACCTGATAACTTGGTTGCTCCATCAGTTATGATGTAGTCTGGGGTGCTGTAGTCAGCTATGATTGCTTTGTTAATTAATTGGTTTATGGTTTCTGCTTTGTGGTCCTTTGTTGCCCAGCAGATGGGCCAGCGTGTGGCAAAGTTGATGGCTACAATTAGGAAACATTGGTTTGTCTTAGTTTCTGGGAAGGGGCCCACTACGTCCAGTCCCCAAACCTTGAATGGTTCCAGGTCAGGTACTGGGTTGACTGTTGGCTGGGGAGCCTTTGTGCTGGTGTATTTATTGCACACTGCACTTTTTCAGAACATCAATTATATCTTGTTTGAGATTGGGCCACCATACTATCTCTTTTAACGTGAGGTATAGGTTGTTAGCCTTTGTGTGTCCTAGTAGGTGGTGATGTCTTAATATGTTATTAACTCTTTGTGCAAGTGGTATGTAGGGAACATGTTTTTCTTTGATAATCTGGTATACAGTGCCATTTGATACATGGAAATACTTTTTGTTTCCTACTAATGTATTGTGGGTTAGTTGATGTGTTGAGGGGTCTTTCCCTTTGGTTTTATACTCAGTATTGTATAAGTTTGGCCAGTCAGGGTCCAGGTGGTCAGGGTGATCTTCTCTAGGCTGACATAGTCTAGAGAGAGCATCAGCTGTGACCAGCTCTGCCCTCTTTTTGTATTGGATGTCCAAATTGAGCTTCTCTAGCAGGGACATCCATTTGACTTGTTGCCGTGCAAGTGTGTTCTGAGTTTTGAAATATATTAAGGATTTATGGTCAGTTAGTACTCAGACGTTGAAATGTACTTCTAGATAACATCTCCATTTCTTGCATGTGTGGTATATTGCTAGCAATTCCTCATCGTGTATTGGGTACCTCTACTCAGTGTTGGTTAGTTTTCTACTTTTGTAACATACTGACAGGAAGTCTTGCTTCCCTGGCTGGCAGATTTGTAGGACTGCGCCAATGACAGTATCACTGGCATCTGACTTGAGCTCATAGCACCTGTTGTTATTAGGGTATTGAAAGATTGGTGCTTTGATCAAAGCTTGTTTTAATAGTTGGAAATTCTTGTCGCATTCTGGTATCCAGATGAATTTCTTTTTGGCATTACCCTTGGTTAAGTCATTGATTGGTGTGGTGAGTTTCCCGTAGTCTTTGATGTATTTCCTTAGGTAAGCTACCATTCCAAGAAAGCATCTAACTTTTTTAACGGAGGTGGGGTGTTGCATGTTGTTTATGGCTTTTATTTTGTCTGGATCTGCTTTGATGCCACTGTCAGAGACAATGTGGCCCAAGAACAGGAGTTCCTTTTCCATAAATTGGCACTTACTTGGTTTTGCATAAAGTTTGTGCTTTGCAAGTCAATTGAGTGTCTTGTGGACATGTGTGAGGTGTTCCTTTTTTGTTTTTGAGAATATGATGATATCTTTGAGGTAGCATAATGTATTTGAGAGGCCATTAAGCACTTGGTTCATCATGGTGACAAATGTTGCGGCGCGTTGGTCATCCCAAAGTTCATTACCTTACATTCAAAGGATCCAAATTGTGTATGGAATGCAGTCTTTGGTATGTCCTTTTCCTTCACTTCAACCTGGTTATAACCTGAGGTGAGGTCAATCTTGGAGAAAAATTTGGCTTGATAGAGTCTTGCAAACAGATCCTCTATAAGTGAAAGGGGATATTTATTCTTTACTGTGCTTGCATTTAGTGCTCTGTAGTCAGTTACTAGACATAGATTGCCTTCCTTTTTCTTTACAAAGAACACTGCTGCCCCCCACAGGGATTCAGACAGGCAAATGAATCCCTTGGCTAGGTTGTCCTGAATGTGGGTTTTGAGGGTTTGGGTCTCCATGGTGGAGAGTCTGTAGAGAGGTGAAGGTTTAGGCATGGCTTTACACAGGTCAATGCCATGTTTGACCTCTTGTTTGGGTGGTAACTCTGTGAGCTCTTCCTTGAATACATGGGCATATTTATTTAGGAGTGCCGCAAGTTCTGGGCATTGTATTTTGGTTGTTTGCATATTATTGAATTTGTTGTACCTCATTATGTGGAGGGTACTATATTTGGTTAGACGTTCTGAGTTGTCTTGGTTTATGACCTGGACAAATACTGTGTCTCTTAGAATGAGGTTGTTGGGCTCTTTGAGGATATTAAAATTGACTCTGTTGCATTTGATGGTCATGGTTTTTGTTTTCCAACATACACTGGGGTTCACTCAGGTGAACCAGTCCATGCCTGCTACAATGTTGTAGTTTATGTTGTTCATGACAAGTCCTTTGATGGACGTTTGTATGCCTTGGAGGTCAATTCTGAAGGGAGTTGTTTGGCCTTAAAGTAGAACCTTTGATTTGTCTGCCATTCTGGCATATTTGAAGTTGGATTTGACAACTGGTATTTTGTACTTGGTTACAAATGGTTTGCTAACCATAGTATGTTGTGCACCAGAGTCAAATAAAATTTTATGTGTATGAGATTTATAAGTGCATTGGTAGACAAGAAGTTGTGAGCAATCTTTAATTTTTAAGTTCATAAAAATGAAGGATTGTGGGACACGGGGGATGCAAGCAGCTAAGTTCATGCCTTGGTACAATTTCTTATCAAGTTAGGGGGAGACATGGGCACTTAAGCCTGTTCCCCTTCCTCTTTTCCCTGTTCATCTGTTTCAAGACCTTTGAGATCAGAGAATGTGGGGTCAGATTCATAGTGGGTTGCTGTTTCAGCATTGTTAACCTTGGTGGTGTCCTTCTTCTTGGGACAGGAGCAGTTTGCGCATTGGCTGTGATTGCCATTGTTGCAATTGGAGTTGCTGTTGCTATGATTAGTTTTTTGGAGTTTGTTGCCATTGGAGTTTTCTCTGCCATTGCCGTTTGAGGAGCAATTGCTGTTACGTGCGGCATATTCCATGTTTGCACATTTTTCTGCGTGCTTGGCTTCTGCAATGAGCGTAGGCATGGAGGTGTTAGCCTCTGGGCGGATGAGGGCAGCAACAGAGGGTTTCATTCTGTTGATTAATGAGGCTCTGGTATGTACGTTTTCAGCTTGCTCTGGGTTCTGGATTTTGTAGTGTGTTTCCTCAAATTCATTGGCGTAAGCTGTGATAGTGGTCTTCTGAGAAAGATTGCTGAGCTGTATTGCAATATCTTGGAGGGATTTGGTGACGCAGAAATTGTGGGTGATGTCTGCTTTGACCTCTTCCCAGTTGTCAAGCTGGCCGTCAGTTTGTGAGCCATCCCAGGTGGCAAACCAGTTATCTGCGGCCTTGTACAGGCGCTTGCTGGCTTCCTGGACCCATTTCTCATGGGGGATGTGGCTGGCGCAGAGTTTAGCGGCTGAGTGGTCTAGCCAGTTGAAGATGTTTTCTTTGTTTTTACCAAAGAACTTGTTGATACCAATGTATTTGGTGCTGCTAATTTCACCTGTGATAGGTGGTTGTGTGTTTGTTTGTGGTTGAAGAGAGCAACTGTATTGAATTATCTTGGCACATGCTTTGGGCATGACAAGTCCTTCAAATACGGTGCATCCACTAGGTATATCTTTGTCAATGTTGTGGGCGCAGAAGTACGTTTTCCAGGTCTGCTGGGATGTGGCCTGGTTGAGTACGTAAGTGAAGGTGGGCAGGTTTTGGTCAGTCATTTTCTCTTTCATGGGTGTGGTCAAAAACCGTAGCTGCTACCAGTGATAAGGAGCGCCTTTTGGGGAAGCCTCAAATATGGAATTAGGAAAGAAGAGAAGTATCTTTTATTGGATAATATTTTAGACTTATATATATTTGGCTGTGGTGGAGATTTAGTTGGATCAAACCTAGGGGTTGGTCATGTGTGGGATGGGTTCAAGCCACTGGATACTTGGACAGTCATGTGATATTGCTTGGTTGCCATTCCCAGTATGTCAAACTGTATATTGGAAGGGCACCAAATCAGGCAATGACTGGATGTTAAGTAAGTTGGCGGTAGCCAGAATACTGGTACATCCAGATCCTTGACAATATGAACCTGACCCACACCACCTTTTGAATCAGGTTAAAATTCAACAGTTCACTGCCCTCCAGCCCTTCATTGTGAAGTTCCAGGAATATGCCAATAATTTCCTGGCCCAGAAAATCAAAGTGCACTTCTGGCAATGAGCACAGAATCATTACAGATAACTTTCATAGCCTGGTTGGTATCCCTACCTTTGATAATGCACTCACCCAGCCTATGCTGGCCTCATTCATAAGGTGAACCTGTCAACCTTAGAGGAGGCCTACAACTTGGTACGCAAAAACTATTCCATCTATGTGAAAAGAGAACAAGATGAGGAAGCTAAAGCTACTTAAAAATGTAATCCCTTTGCTCCAGCTGTCAAGAAGAAGGAATCCTCCATTGCTGAAACCTTTGAGGCAAGGTTTAAGGACATGCAAACTAAGTTTGAGGCAATCTACTTAGCACACAAGCGTCTCAACTGTCCCCCCACACTTCCCAAGGCCCATATATATTCACAGCAACTGTGGTAAGTTTGACTCCCTGATGATTGACTCCCTGTTACTTGACACTTTGTCAAGTACCAGGGAGTCAAGTGCTGCATATGAAAATCTATTAGTATTTTTGGCTTAACTGATTTTAAGCTAATTTTTACTAGTAATTTAGGGGTTTGAAACCAAAAACTGAGTTTAAATTCACTTGAACTTGACTTTGTTTAACAATTTTTTTAGTTAAAATACCAATTTAAGGGGCAATTTATAAGTAAATTTACTAATGGAAATGAAAAAACCTGTGTTCAACACTCTAAAACAAAAAGTGACCAGTTCAACACTTTTTAAGTCAAATCTTAATTTTATTAATAAAATACATATGCGCCTATATAAAATTTGGTATTTACTATTATATTTTTATTATTAGTATCCATAGTTGTCAATTAGGCTCCCAAGCACCACTATACTGGGTTTAGTGGTATAGACATTAATCAAATACCCCACTTGTTTTACATTATGTCATTCCAGGGTTTGTGGATTAAGTGGTGCCACATAAATTAAGCCCAATTTATTAAGAGATTTCATATATACTTTATAAAAAACGGAAACTTGACTCACCCTCTGTTTGACTCCATCCACTTGCCACCCAATCAGTTTTGGATTTAACTAATCAAAGGCTCAGAATTAAGGCTAAATTAATAAGTGATGCACTATGAGCGCCACTCAACACTCATCCACTTGACACTTTAACTTGGGGATTAGTACAGAGAGCTTCTTAATGTTTTAACTAACACTATGGTAAATAAGTCACTCCCAGCTCTTCACAGCATAAATTAAACACTAATAAACACCTTCCTACTCATTTAATTTTTTAACTTTGTTGTATTTTTTTATTATTGAGAATATGAAACTGCCTTGCTTTTGGGTTAACTTTTGAACCTGGTTTAAATTTAAGCAAGTTTTATATGTAAAAAACATATTAAATTTGATGTTTCTGCTCTACTCTGGCATACTCAACAGTGAGAATTCAGCTTTTTCTGGCTGATCAACAGTGCTGAACTCAAAACTTTACTATGTTTTGAATTTTCAACTCCCAATAAAAAATTCCACATAATACTTTTTTAGCAATTATAATCTACTACTCTTCCTGCTACTCTCCATATAATTTTTATATATTTTTTGATTTTCAATTATACTTTTACATTGATTTAGCACTAAGATGTTATGCTGAACCTAACATCTTTGATGCTTCATCATAAATTCACTTTTTTCAATGTTTTAACCTTTATATCTATAATTTGAGTTTCTATTTTGCTTCTATTTACTTTTTTATGTTTTTTTTTATAAATAAAGCTTTATTTGCACAATTTTTATTTAACTTTTACTTTGCTTTACCTCTGTGTTTATATCTTCCATACTGTTTTATTTATAAAACTAAAATTTTCTTTAGCCAAGATCATCTAAATTCAACAAGCTTACCAAGTGCCAAGCCTCAAAGGGCTCAAAATAAACTACCTCCACCCTCAAGCGTGACAAGAAGCCTTCAAAGGCAAAGTCTCCAACTCCACATTCCCCACCCCATCTCCTCCCACTCCTCCCCCTCCACCCTCATCTTCAACTCCCCCAATTCCCCAGATAAAAGTGATGACTCCCTCACTTATCACTCTTTTTACAAGTCAGAGATTGACTCCAAACCCACCAAGGAGCGCCGTACCAAGAAGTCAAAGGCTCCCAAGAAGCCCAACTCTTCTTCTGGTAAGAAAAAGGAGGCTTCCAAGAAGGCCTCAAAGAACGCTTCCCCTCCTCCTCCTTATGGCTCTTCCGCCTCCCTCATCTGACCCCCAGGATGAGCCTGAGGAATATTCCAAGAGGTTCAAAGCTTCTGGTCATGTGGCTTGGGCTCCACTGGCCATCCACAATATCTGCAATGTGGACAGAGAGTTCAAAGTCCCTAAGCGCTTCCCCCATTTTCCCCCATCATTTCAGTAAAGGGCGGCCCTGGCTACGTTGCAGATAATTACATTTTCAATTGTAATAATCAAAAACAGCAAACCAAAAGCAAGCACTTTGTATGTGAGAATAAGACTTGCAGGGCCCAGCTGAACACTGAGGGTTAGGAGCAGGTTACTGCTGAGAAGAGGGAGCACACCTGTGAGTCCCCAATCACCTGATCACTTGTATGCTGAAGTGGTACCTTGTCCAAGTGATCCCCACCTCTTCCAACCTCTGCGCTTCAGATCTGGTCATAAAGGCCCTTCAACACCTGCAGCCCAACAATCTTAAGTTGGTGCCCACCCAGGAGCAACTTGTTAAGTTCATCAGCAACAAGAGAATTGCTGCCAATCCCCCTCCTCATAAGGCCTCAGATGTCCTCTCTGAGCTACGCTCACCCACAAGCTCAAGCAGCTTCCAAGTGGGGAGTGCTTCCTCCTTCACAACAATGGGCCCAGTAGCAATGACCGCATAATCTGCTATGCCACTCAGAAGAACCTGCTAGAGTTAAAAAGGGCTTCAACCTTGCTAGTTGATGGTACCTTTGCCACTTGCCCCCGGATGTTCAAACAGCTCCAGATGATCCATTCCCAGATTGACATCCAAGTGATTCCACTTGTTTTCTTCCTTCTTCCTGGGGCCACCGAGGCCATCTACACCTGTGCTTTATCCATTCTTTGCCAAGCACTTTACCTCCTTCCTGACAACAACAATGCCAAAAAGACCTCCCTACACCTGCACCAACCCTCCTGCTGCTGATAAGGACCAGGCCACCCTGGACTTGGAGGAAAAGGTAAGGCTGAGAGCTCTGGGGCCTCACATTTGCATCATGGACTTCTAGTCTGCTCAGTTCAATGCATTTGAGCAGCTGTTCAGTGGGGAGGTGCAGGGGTGCCACTTCCACTTCCTTCAAGCAGTTGATTGGAATGTGCAGGCCCAGTCAAGCTTAGTAGGTTGAGCCATAGGGACACTTTGGACACCTGCAAATTTGTGCTGGCACAATGTTGCAACTGAGTTTCCAGACTTGCCTGCTAACATATCTTACAATACACAGGGGGCGCTTGATGAGTTGCCCCTTGACGTGTCTAACGCTATGGAACTATCTGATGGGAATATCAAATGTTGGGTACTTCATCCTAATTAGGAGCGCTACCAATTTGACCTGCTGATCTCCACACAAGTTATTCCTTGGCTTCAAACCTTACATGGAACTTCCCACTGTGCCACCCCCTTTTAGCCTTGTGGCTTTCCCCATATAGTATATTAATCACAATATTCTACAATAAACAATACCTTATTCTTATTACTCTGTCCTTTCCTATTGGACTGTTGTCTTCCCCAATTCCAAATACTGAATCCTCATTAGTTCAGTTGCAACAGTGATAGCAGCGGTAAGTTTACAACCTACCTAAAGCTAAATTCCCCCCAAGAAAGGACAAAGTACGGGCCGTATGGCTACTCCCCAACAAGAGACCTTCCTGCTAATTCCCAACGGGGACATTCCCAACGGGTATGTCATCTATCAAGACCAGCTAGTTCTCACCAGCATTTACAATTGGCTCCGCCTTGGGCAGGGTGACGCCAGCGTCACCCTGCCCCAGTCAGATCTGTCACAGTGCATGCTCAACCTTCAGCTAGAATCCTTTGTTGGTGGCATAGAGGGGGCTGGCATTGTCAGTTGGATCCAATCTACTGAAACCCGCATTTGCATCTGTCAGGTCCCTGAGCCCATGTGGGTTGCCACTGCGTCTGGTTGCCTCACGGGACCCACCACTGTGTGGTTCACCAACTGGGCCAGCCAGGAACTTGACATTACCTGGGCGGCATTCCAAGACACCGCCAAGTCCCAGTATAGCAAAACCTTCTTCCCCATTATTGTGGGGACTCCTCTTCTAGCAATCAAACAAACTGGTTCTGTTCCTGAGTACCTTGTCACCTGGCAATAAGCTCTTACTGCCGCCCCCAAAGCCGTGACCGACGGGAATGCAATGCTACTCACTCTCATCATCAATGGGTTAAAACCCCATATCTGTAAGTGGGTCCCTGTAGGTTCCTGCACCTCCATCAACGGCTGCTATAAGGCCATTGTGGAGGCTAACAACCAGGCCTCAATGGGCTTCTGCCGTACCAGTGACGCTCCATCCCAACCATGTATCACTCCTGGCAGTGGCCACAACCAATTAGGCTGCCGCCAGCCCCATCAGCAGGATAATGGGACTAAACGCCCCCGCAAGGGGGGAGCTTCAGCTAGCGCAGATCAAGGATCAGGGAAAAATCCTGGGGGTTGTAGCGGTGAGAGGCCTTACAACCTCACCTGACCCATCCTCTCAATCCCTGCTCATGAAAAATCCCTGCAACTACAACATTCACAAGGTCAAAACCCTGGACATCTTTCAAGTTCACAGTGACAACCCTGTATTGCAAGCAAGTCACTCCTCAAATAAAGTAACACACTTGTCCTACCCCTTCTGTTTCTGTGGGAACACCCACAAATTACTGGTAGATACCAGGGCCAACCACACTATGGTGGACCAGGCGTTTGCCAACTCTCAACAATTAGACCAAGTGCCCAGCAGGTTCAAAGCAGTACAAGTAGCTGACTCCTGCAGAGTTTTCATCACCCACAAGATGGTACCCTTCTCTGTGAGAATGGGGAACATACAGATTAAGCTCTCTGGGCCAATCATAACAGGGCTCAGCCACAACGTAATTGCTGGCCTTAACTGGCTTTGGCACAATTGTCCCTACATTGATTGGGATACCTCTGTCATCACCCTCAACAGAAATGGGGTGGGGTTCCAGATTTACCCTGTGGAAATGAGCAAGTTACTCCATGATACTGTGTTTGTCAGAATAACAGAGACAGGCTTGTACAACTTCAAGGGGGAGAAACTAGACTTTAACCAATGCTCAGTCAAATTTATCTGTGCTGAACCATATGTGGTTCCCCCCTTGACCTCCTCAGCACCACCAGTGCTTGCTGCACTCCTCAAGGAGCACAAGGATGTATTCAGTGAGACACTTGAACAACTACCTCCTCCCCGGGAGATCCAGCATGCTGTAAAAATTCAGGGATTGTTACCTAAAGCACAGCCATTATACCGTCTTAAACCAAAAGAAGATGAAACCCTCTGCCAGCACCTTGTGGACGCGCTTGATAAGGGCTTCATTTGCCCCTTGCTCTCTCCATATGGGGCGGCTGTCTTCTTTGTAGCTAAGAAGAATGGGTCCCTTTGCCTGGTCACAGACTACTGCGCCCTAAATGAAGTGATGGTTAAGAACAATTACCCCCTGCCACTGATTGACAACCTGTTTGATACACTCGCAGGTGTGAAGGTCTTTAGCAAGATTGATCTCACTGTGGGGTACAACCAGGTCCGCATTGCACCAGGTGATGAGGCAAAAACTGCCTTCTTCATGCGCTACGGATTGTTTGAGTGTCGTGTCATGAACTTTGGAATGACCAACACTCCCTCACCTTTACCATGTTGATGAACAAAGCATTCAAGGATTTGATTGGGAAGTGTGTGGTTGTGTACCTTGACAACATCATTGTCTTCAGTCAATATCAAACCATGCACCTCCAACACCTCTGTGCTGTCCTTGACACCCTTCGGAAAAACCAGCTAAAGGCTAAACCCTCCAGATGCAAGTTTCTCAAGTTGGAGCTGTTATTCCTTGGGCACACCATCTCTTCCCAAGGGATAAAGCCTGACCCTGCCAAAATCAAGGCAATCACTAGCATGCTGCCCCCCACTGATGTGGGCCAGGTGCGGACATTTCTAGACATGGTTGCCTATGTACGCAAGTTCATTCCCAATTGTGGGGAACTAATTGCACCTCTCACTGGGCTCCTCAATACCAAACAGCGCTTCCATTTGACCCCTGTCAGAGATCAAGTCTTCAAGACGTTAAAGCAAAGGCTCACAACCGCACTAGTACTGCAGTTCCCCAATCAAAACCAACAGTACAAACTCAAGACCAATGCCTCCAACAGGGCCATAGGGGGTGTGCTAAGGGTAGAAACTGACAATGGCATCTTCCTCCCTGTGGCATATGAGTCCAGGAAACTTACTGACTTGAAACAACGCTACCCCATCCATGATAAGGAGTTGGCAGCCAATGTATACTGCGTTGAGAAGTGGCGCTGTTACCTGGAAGGTGCTACCTTCCCACCCTGCATTCTGAAAGACCACAAGTTGCTCCAGTACTTCAACACACAGTCCCACTTGACACGCTGCCAAGCAGGATGGGTTGAGCGTCTATCCCCTTACCAGTTGCGCATTGAGTACAAGCCTGGAAAGGAACTTGTCAGAGCTGATGCTCTTTTGCAACTCTATGTAGCGTCCATTACAGGGGACAATGGCTTGGACCCAGATTAGCCCATGCTCTACCTCTGCCCTGAGGCAACTCGCTATGAGGGCCTTAACTTGGTCACCATCTCCAAACTGAAGGACAACAAAAGTCAGTTCACCACTGATGCTGGTAACGTCTGCTGCCGGGCAGAGACAGGTGAGAAGACGCCTTACATTCCCACCACACAATGAGGGGACACAATATTGTACTACAACCAAACCCTGGGTCACATCAGAGGGCGTAACCTCTTCAAGATTATGAAACAGAAGGTTTGGTGGCCGCGCATGCGTCAAGACATCTTGGACCTCCTCAAAATGTGCGTATTGTGCAAAAAGAACACGTCCAAACCTGCACCCCCAAGTCTGTCCTGTCCATCAAGGCCATGGAGCCCTTTGAGCAGTGGGCCCTTGACATTGTGGGGCCACTCCCCAAAGACAGACTGGGAAAGAAGTACATTATCACTGCCATCAACTGCTTCACTTGCTGGCCAGTGGCCTGGGCAACAACCAACCACACTGCCACCACCATCACCCGCTTTATTGGCAAGGAAATTGTGGCTTGCTTTGGGTAATCCAAACGTCTCATCACAGATGGCAGCCCTGAACTTGTTGGGCATGTCATGAAGGCATACTGTGCCAAGAACGCACTCCAACATATAGTTACAACCCCCTATCATCCTCAAGCCAATGGACATGTGGAACAGTTAAATGGCTCATTGGTTCAATTGATTGCCAAGCTCTCAAAAGAGCACCCCAACACCGCATGGACTGAACACCTGCCCACCGCTCTACTTATCCTACAAGCAAGAATCAACAGGGGCATAGGGTTCAGCCCCAGCACCCTGGCCTTTGGAACACCTGACAGTCTGACAGGGGTTGAACAGGTAAAACTACGGTCCAAGGTTCCCGACAAGCCTCCCCTAGTAACAACTCCATCCCTAGACCAATGGCATACCAAAGCCCAGGAAATCAAACACAAGCAGATTGCAGGAGGGACAAAGCACCTCAAAGCTAGATACGCCGTAGGTGCTCCTGTCTACACCCTCAATCCCAATTCTGCCAAGTTGGAACCCAACCACCTGGGGCCCTTCAAAATAGCTGCAGTCTATGACAATCACACTTATCAACTTGAAGATGCCCAAGGAAACACCAAGAAGCTTCACCATGATTGCTTGCGCCCCTGCCGCGCCATCCCCACACAAAAGTTGTTTGTGCGGACCTTCCCAGACCTTCCACAGACTCTGGTTTTGGTGTCTGATGACAAGCAGGGGGCAAGGGGGGGTGTTGCAACCAAGTTTCCAGACTTGCCTGCTAATGTATCTTATGATACACAGGGGGCGCTTGATGAGTTGCCTCTTGACGTGTCTAACGTTATGGATTAATCTGATGGCAATATCAAATGTCGGGTACTTCATCCTAATTAGGAGCGCTATCAATTTGACCTGCTGATCTCCACACAAGTTATTCCTTGGCTTCAAACCTTACATGGAACTTCCCACTGTGCCACCCCCTTGTGGCCTTGTGGCTTTCCCATATAGTATATTAATCACAATATTCTACAATAAACAATACCTTATTCTTATTATTATGTCCTTTCCTATTGGACTGTTGTCTTCCCCAATTCCAAATACTGAATCCTCATTGGTTCAGTTGCAACAATAATTCAGTGCATTGGCTTTTTTAAAGCCAGAGCACACTGTGCAGGGGTTTGAGGTGCTCTCAAAGGATCCCTACATAGTAAAGCATCCAGAGTTCAAGCCTTTCCTTGAGTACTTTGAGCCCCAGTGGATTGGGAAGGTTGTCATGCAGAGGCAAGGCAAGGCCTGTGCCAAGGCCAGCTGGAATGTGTACCGGGCGGCAGTGAATGGTGAGCTCAAGACTACCTCAGCACTAGAGGCTTATCACAAACACCTCAAGGCCAACTTTGGGCTCCACCCAAAATTCAATTATTTTTTCTCCCTCTTGCAGCATGAGCAAGAGAAAACCATCTCCAAGCTCAGAGATCTCGCCAACCGCATCCCCCCACCAAGCCTACAACCTGCTCCACCCTCTTCACCAAGGCCATCCAGGATGCAGCCAAGCACAAGTATATGGCATCTGAGCTTAACCAGCAGCTTGAGCTTATTGCCACTGCCCTCCTGGAAGGAGCTAAAATGAAAAGGGGAAAGAAGGATGAAGAGTAAAATTGCTTGCTTGCTCGGTTATATGATTTTTACTTTTAACTTTTAACTTTTTAGCTTTAATTTTTACTTTTTAGCTTTGATCATTCAGTTTTTAGTTTTAATTTTTAATTTTTTGATTTAATTAAATAGAAGTGATTTTTTTATACATGGTAAGTTTGAAATGAATATTTATAGTTGAAAGTAAGTGAAATAACTAAATTTTTGTTAATTTACTAGTAAAACATAAGATATTCACATTTATACTTATATGAACTATATCAAATAAATATTAATATTTCTTCATATTTTGCATAAATTCTATTTTTGTGCTTATGTTTATTCTTGGCTCATTGGAGTTTTATTTTTTATGGTAATCAAAAATTTTCTTATAATAAAGAGTGTAAATTACATAGTAAAATGAGAAAAAATTGCTTATTTCTCCTTATATACATTAATTAAGATACCAATTTTATTGCATTTTTGAGCTCTCTCAAGTTACTTTAGTATACCATAGCTGTAAGACTTAAGTTTATATATTAAAAATTTCAGTACATCAATATTTGTTAATTAAAAAAGTGTCAATTTCCAGTTGTCAATCAGGGAAAAAGATGAATTCTCACTTTACTATAGTGTTGAGCACCAGGGAGCCAATCACCAGGGAGTTGAACTTACCACAGTTTCCTATTTACTGGTAACTGCTACAACTGCAGCAACCAATACCACAACTCAAAATGGTGCTCCAAGCCTTGATCTATCTGCAAAAGTGCAGATCATAGCAAATTCAGCTGCAATCACGCTTGTGAGGTGGTACCCAGCAACCTGTGACCGTCATGATGGCAGAACAGCTCTACCAAAATGAGAAGCACCCCCTCTCCACCCCTGAAAGTGCATCTCCTTTGAATAAAAAGAAAAATTCCAATTACATTATTGATCACAATGGCCCTACACTTTCCCCTTTGATTAAGGCCAGAAGAGTTAGATCTAGAGGCCCTTCCCCTCTCCATGACCAAACTCCACCCCCACTCAACCACCATGAAAGAGAAGCCAACCCCTCACCAGAGGAACACCCAGTTGAAAGTAGTTCTGCCTCCTTCCCAGAAACTCAGTCTACTTTTGAGTTGTATGGTGAGATTTTTGAAGAAGGCACTCACACGCCTCCCACTACTCCCTCACTGCCATCACCTCATCCCAATGCCATCAACAGCAAATGGAACCCTGAGCACCCCAATCCCTTTGCTGCCTTGGAGGAGCAATTGGACTTTGATGACTCATTGTTGGCTGAGGAAGACCCCAGATACAATGTGTTCACTGTGGAGACAGTGCCTGAGACTCCAGCCAATCAGAGCAACCACTACAATGCTAATGAGTCAAATTTGGAAATTAAAGAGGTGAACCCATCTAGTAGTCATGTGTCTGATATGGCATCAGCACCTGGTGCAACCTCTTTGGATGAGGTACATCCAATGAAGAGTGAACTCCCAGATGAATCAGCACATGATTGCAGCAACCAGCTAATGAAAACATCATCATTGGTGGATGATGAAATCATGTGCAATCAGCCCATATAAATATCACTATTAGTGGAGTTTGGTGTCACTGACTTCCAGCCATTAGGCACTTTCCCAACTGTGATGCATGAAGCCCCAGGTTACCAACCCATGGAAACTTCACCCTTATGTGACACCAACCCATATATGGGACCAGAGCCTATGAATAATTCACCCATGGACACTCACAACACACTTGAGGAAGTGAAGAAAGCCAAACACCAAAATCCAACCCTTTCAAATGCAGCCTATCCACCCATTCAGCATGAAAAATCCAATCCTGTAATCTCAGGAACACAGAGGAATCAACCAGTGGCATCAAACCCAGGAATAAGGTCTAAAACACTTGGGATCTCCATGAATCAGCTGTTTGAAGACACAGCAGTGATTATCTCATTGGCTGATCTCTTTGGTGAAAGCCCTAAGCTAAGGCAAAAAGCCCACAGGGCAGTTTCAGCCCTCCAACCACATAGAAGGGAGGAACTCTACTTGGCTGGCACTGGCGCACCCAGAACAGAAGGTGCCATAAATGGAAGGATGACTCATGTCATACTAGATGGTAGAGCATACAGTAATTTAGTAACAGTCAAATTCCTTTAATGCTTACCTAAAATATGTATTGCTCCATCTGACGTCACTTTTATCATGGCTGATGGGAGTGAAAAATTATGTCTTGGGATTGCTAAAGGGTTAAACTTGTGGATTGGTGGTGCAGAAATTACCATTTATGCAGTCATTTTCAATCACCACAAATATGACTTCCTATTGGTTAGGAAGAGAATGGCTGATCTGGGCATCACTACTCAGTATGTAGGCAACAAGTGGACAATCAAATACAACTAGGTGGTTGCCCCGTCCAAGGACAGAATTAAAGTTGAATTTAATAAATCAATTAAACTTATTTTATTGTCTTTTTAGGCTTGTATTACTTATTGCATGTTTAATTAAACTTTTATTTAATTGCTTTATTAAAAGGTGATTTCAATTCTATTTATTTAAATTTAAAATTAAAATTGTATACTCCAAGTATAAATAAAAACTAAACCTAAATAAGTATAGTATCACTATTAAGTTTAGTAAGGCTAAACTAATTATTTTAAAATTTAGTAAATGATTTTTAATGTCTTTAAAAATGTAGAGCTGATCTGCAGCTTTTAAATAAGCTATTGGACATCAAAATCGGCTTAGTATTCACTGAGATGCATTGATTTTAGCTTTTGTAGTGTGTATCAAAAGTAACTTTAGATAATATCAAATCGAGTCTGAGTCTTTGACTATGACGTGAACCCGATTCCAGCACTTAACTATATATCTCAGCATCTAGAGCAGCTAGAGCTATCATGTTTGGTACCATTTTGATTGGAATCATCTGAAAAATTGATCTACGTCCTCTGAATTTCATGAAATTCATTATATGGAAACATAATACTATCATAGTTTGTTTACTCCACTGATGTTCTTTTGGGATGAAGCTGTGTCAAGCAAGGTTTACTCTGAACAATATACAGCCACTTGGATCAGGTGATGCATCCAGTTGGAATATTCTATTATTTCACTTGAATAATAACAACTTCGAAATGTCCAAGCCAACCATCTCCTTCTTTAAACTAATATTTATATTTATAATTTAAACTGCATTGTAAGATTACACAGCAAATGTGTTCTTTTATAAGTCAAGTAGGTTCAAAAGACAAAGGTAATGTTCTTCCGCTTGTTATTGTCTGGATGGCAAATTCAATGCAAAAGTTGTGATTTACTCAAAGCGACTGAAAAACAATAAATGGGATATGTGAATTTACTTGTATTGAAATATTGAATAATCTGGCCAAATATATAGTATTTGCCAACAGTTAAAATATGGGGGTTTGGGGGAGTTGAGGGGGTTAGCCATGAGGCTGGTGCGTAACTGAAAAGCGGGGATTTGGGGGGTTGTTTAACTGAAATCTAGTTAACTGACAGTTATATCACATTTCCCCCTTCATTCATTGGCTTGGTGAAATACCTTCATTTGATTGCTGTTAATGACAAAGTTGAGTGACTGACCTTCTTGATCAACAAGGTAATAATTGTTGGATGTTGTGTGGCCAATTGCCTTGTAGGGACCGGACCACTCAGATAAGAACTTCTTACTAAGCAATTGTGACACTGAATTTTTAAAGACTAAAACTTCAGTTCCAATAGAGATTTGATCAACAGTGGGCGCTGCACGCGCTTTCACTCTCAACTTTTCAGCGGTGTTGAGGACTTGAACTTTGGCTTGGTCACAAGCTTTTGACGTGGTAAGTTTGTCAAAGCTTATATTATTAACGTCTAAGCATTTGATAGGGACTCCATAAAGTAGTTTGTACGGTTTCAACTTTGTTGTTGCTTGAACTTGAGAGCAGTAGTTCCACAACACCACGGGTAAGTGGACGTCCCAATGTGTTGTGTCTTCTGTTGCAATCTTCTCCAAGCTCTGGATCAGGGTTTGATTGAAGCGTTCAGTTAATCTGTTGCCTTGTGGGTTGTACACAGAGGTAAGTTTATGTTTGGTACTAACCATTTTGTAAAAATTTGTCTACCAGCTTGTTTTGAAAGTGATTTCCTTGATCACTCAGCAGGACTTTAGGAGGTCCATATACAGTGAAGATCTCTTCATACAAAAACTTGGCTTTGTCTCTGCGTTGTGCTCCTTGGTTGCTCTGGCTACCGGCCACTTGGTAAAGTATCTTGTTGCGACAATAATGTATTTGTTTTTATTAACACTCTCTGTTATAGATTCAATGTAGTCAATGCCCCACATTTATGAATAATCTTCTCACTGTGATTGGGTTGATAGGCTTTGATACTGGGTGTTTCTTTTTGAAGATCTGGCACAGGTGACAGCTCTTGATGTATGTTCTGACATCTTCAAAGTAATTTGGCCACCAATACTTTTTGCGCAAATTGTCTGCTGTGGTAAGGATTCCATAGTGTCCTGTTCCTTTGTGGACTTCACAAAGTATCAGCTGGCATTCTTCTTTCTTGGGGACCTTCACAATGCAACCACATATACTTCTGTACAGGGATTCCCCTAGGATCACATAATACCAGCTCTTCTTGAGCACAGGTAATTTTGCGTTCATTTCTCCTGTGGTAAGCATTTAGTATACTGCATATAATTTTGTTCATAAATTTCTGCTTATGTTTCCATCAGGTATGACTTGTGGACTCCTTGCCTTGAGAGGCCATCAGCGACAATGTTTTTCTTCCCAGGTATGTGTTTTGTATTCATAAGATACTTGGACATTTCCATCACCCAGTGTATATGTCTGCTGTTCCCTTGTTGCTTGCTCAGGATGAAGGACAACACCATGTTGTCTGTATACAAGGTAATGCAATTTCCTAGTATATAGTACTTGAATTTGTGAAGTGCTCTAATTACTGCTAACACCTCTTTATCATAGATGCTGTAAAGTAGCTCTGGGCCACTGAACAGCTTGCTTGTGTACTTGATGGGTTTGAACATACCTTCATGTTCCTGTGCAAGGACTCCCCCTGTTGCTTCTTTTGAGGCATCAGTAAAGATGGAGAACTTCTCCTGGAAGTTTGGGTGGATCAGAACAGGCTCCTTCATGAGGCACTCTTTCAATGTCTGAAAAGCAACCTCCTGTTCAGGGTTCCAAGTAAACTCTGTCCCCTTATGGATTAACTTAAACAGAGGTCTAGCAATATTGCTATAGTTCTGTATAAAGCGGGAATAGTACCCAATGGTACCAAGAAAGGACTGTAGGTGGGCAACATTGGTAGGTACCAGCCACTTTAAGATTGCTAACACCTTGTCAGCATCAGGATTCACCCCCTCTTTGTCCACTACATGTCCTAGTACGTGAAGTTTGGTCTGGAAAAACAACAGCTTGGATTTGTTGATGGATAGCTGTGCCTTGAAAATACAGCCAAAGACCTCAGTAAGTGTTTCCAGATGCTCTTTGAAAGTAGCACTAAACACTGTTATGTCATATAAGTAGACTTTCACCTTCTTGTAGAGGAGATCAGCAAAGATGGAGTTCATGGCACGCTGGAAGGTATGTAGGGCTCCACAGAATCCAAAAGGCATGCACTTGTACTGATATTGACCTTGTTTAGTTACAAAGGCCATCTTGCTGATACTTGCAGGCTTCATTTCCAACTGGTGATACCCCAAAAACAAGTCTATGTTGGTGAAGTACTTGCAGCCGGAGTACCATGTCAAGATCTTACTGATAAGAGGCAGAGGATAGTTATCAGCCTTGGTGACTGAGTTCAAAGGTATGTAATTAACACACATACGTAACTTTTCATTCTTCTTAGGCACAATGACTACTGACAAAGACCAGGGCAATGTGGACGGCTCAATGATGCCCTTGGACAATAGGCAGTCAATCTCCTGCTCAATGTAGTTCTCATACTTCTTGGCCAGACAGTAAGGTGCCTTACGGATAGGTTTAGCTGTTCCTGTGTCTATAACATGCTTTTCTAGGTTTGCGGGTGGTAGAGGATCATCCTTGTTGCAAAAAAGGTCCTTGAACTTGCTCATGAAGGCGGAAAGCTTCCCCTTCTGACTGGCAGAAAGTCCTTTGTTCTGTTCCACAGCTTCTGCAACGGTAAGGAAGGACCCCCCCATCTTCCTGTAGCTTAGAGTAACTGACATCTATAGAAACCAGCTTGTTGTTATTCTCAATAAATCAATTGTGGCAATGAAAAGATATAGTGACTCCAAAGTCACTTAGAGCATGGCAATCCAGAAGAATATTGTACCTGATAAGCGCAAAGATGGCTTCAGAGATTAACACACAGACACCACAGATTTCCACTATGATTTCATGCACAATCCCAAGGCACTCCTTGGTTTTACCATTTGCAAAGGTAAACTTTTCTTTGACTTTACTATATTCCTGCACTCCCAATGATCTTAGGAAGGACTCAGATATGATGTTGGACATAGATCCTCCGTCCAAAATAATGAATGTGGGGTGACTTTCTACTGTGTCATAGTTACCATAGACTAGGTCCTGGTATTGGTTAAGAAGAGTGTTTAATTACTCAATAAACTCCTCTGTTGTCTTGTAGTTTGTTTGGTCTACTTCCTTTAGTTTAGCAATAACTGTTTCAATGCCACCTCCAAAACGCTCAAATGTGGCCAATTTCCAGTATGCCCATGTATAGTTGCCTGTCAGTGAGCTATGCCAAGTGGCAGCTCTTCACTCTAATAAGTATTGTACTTCCTCAAAGCGGTCACTTTGCTTAACTCTATGCTTTTTGCAGTAGAGTTCAAAACGGTTGAGCCAATTGGGTAAGTCAGTTCCATCAAAGAAAGGGATGTTCTGGGTGGCAATGGCCTTCAACAGGTCCAGGGGATTAAATTGAAAGCTTGCAGCCTCTCTAGGTGGATTGTTGGAAGACATTTCAAAGACTTCCCTGGCAGGATCACCAATGTAATATAACTGTCCTGTTTAGCTACATTATATATCTGAGGTTCAACAGGTATGGGGTTTTACAAGTTCATTTGTGTTTTATCAGAATGCAAATATGAGACATAAGTCACAATATTGCTAATAACCACTAGAATAGGGAAACAAGTGAATTGGAAACTTGGATGATTTATTTATTGAGTATTTGCCAGTTTATATACTGTGCTGGATAATTGATAAATGTCAGTTAAGACAATCTGTTTGATTGTTATGATTATCAGATAATCAGGAGTTTCAGTTGTTATTTAACTGAAATCTTTCTGATGTGATCCGTTATGTCACACTATCCCTATAATCATCATGTCAAAACCGCAGGCTCAACCCGCCAGCAAGGTTCCAACCAAGCAGGTTTGTGACCCGCAATCTGATTACCCGGTCACCTGAAGCCAGACTAGGAAGTCAGCTCAAATTACCAAATCCAACAACATGAACAGATGATGATCCTTCATGGTGGATACCTTGTTTTGGCGCTTGACTCATTACCAGGATCAAGCCACCCCCCTTTATCATCCAGCCATGTGATCACCAATCATGTTCCTGTTACCCTTGATTCACATAAACTATATAATCAATATCTCACAATAAAGATTATTATCCATCTTATAAATATTTTCCCTGTGTAACTCTGCTAAAACAGCATAGTTACAACATTGGTAGCACAGGTAGGTTCTCCATCCTACCTTATCTTGAAAAATTCTGCTTGTTGCCCGCACGCGCTGCGGCCAACAAATCCTTGACAGAATTATGTCTGGCCTCCTGTCTGACTGGACCCCGTACACTCCTGGTACCGCCATACCTGATGGCTTTGTCCTGTACCAAACATGATGATCCTGCTACCCGCCTTAAACTCCATGTCTGCACAAGATTTCTTTCAGGCTCCCTCCTTGATGCCGCAACCAGCCAACAAAACCACCATGTCCGCCTATGTAGCTCAAAGACTACAGAGCGCCGCCTTGGAACCTTTTGCCAGGACTAACAACGACAACACCGCCACATGGATCCAGTCTGCCCAGAGCAAGCTGGCTCAGATGGAATGTCCACAGCGGTTTTGGATTGCAGAAATTTCTATTTGCCTAAGTCACAACACTAGCATCTGGTGCAACAAGTGGCATGAAGAGCACACCAACAAGAACTGGGATACCTTTAAGCAAGACTTCCTGGCAAGATTTGTGCTTAAAGATACAGCGCTCATGACTATACGCCAAGTGAATAACCTGACCCAGACAGGCACTGTGAAGGAACTCACCCGCGCTTACAAGGAACTCTGTCTTTGTGCACCATCTGACACGGCCTTTGACACCCCAGCCACACACCTCATGTATTATGACGCTCTTAAGTCACATGTGATGAGGCATGTGAACCTGGATCAGGTGACCAACCTGCAAAGCCTGTACTGTGAAGCAGAGAAAGCAGAGCAAACCTCCAACACACTTCATAAGGCGCAAACTAGGAAACAAGAAAGACCCAAGGATTTTCATCCAGGCAGGCGCTCCTCTTGACCACCTCCTGGAGGCAATGGGAACAACGCCAACCACAAACCCACAGGTTCAAATGGACAGGGAAATGGAAACAATGGCCAGTCAAACCGGACCCATTTCTGTGTCACTGCCACACAAGGCAACCAAGACAAGGGGAAAGCCCGGGGAGAGCACTAAGCAAGCCAAGCTCTCCCCACACAACCCCTGACTCACCCAATGATGAGTACTGACCTGAGGACGTGGACCAATGCCTAATGATCCAAGTGCCCTCAGAGGACCTGGTACTGTACACCATTGCCAGACATCCCAATAAATTGATGTACTATCCTTTCTGCTTTTGCAGTTACACAGGCTCAGCACTCCTGGATTCAGGCGCAGATTGAACCCTGTTCAACAGTATCTTTGTGGATAAGTTCAAGCTGGCCTCTAATCCTTTGCAGATTAAAAATGTGGTCCTGGCTGACAAACACCACATTGCCATGACAAAGGAAACTGCCCCTTCTCTGTCATGCTTGAGAACCTCCACTCCACCATTCAAGGTCCCATCATCAACTTTCGAAAGTTTGACATTGTGCTGGGCCTAGACTGGCTGTAAAAGAACTCACCCACATAGACTGGGCAATCTCAGTGTTGGCCATTGAGCACAAAGGTGTCAACCACCAGATCTACCCTGACTCTATGGACCAACTTCTACGTGACCATGTCTTTGTGTGCATCACAGAGACCCAGGACAAGAATAAAAACTTGAAAGCAATTGATTGGGACTCCTGCCAGTACTAGATCATACATTTCAAAGATCACCAGGATACCTTCACACCACAGGACTGCAAAAGTGTGGCCTGCCATCCAGAAATCTTCAAAGAAGCGCTATCTGGACTGCCCCCTGAGAAACACATCCAACACTTCATCCAACTCAAAGGGGCTGTCCCCAAGGCGCGCCCTATCTACAGGCTGACCCCAAATGAAGACAACTCCTTACATGCCTACCTCAAGGAGGCATTGGAAAAGGGACTTATCTGCCCCTCACAGTCTTCCTTTGGGGCCGCCATATTATTTGTGGCTAAGAAAGACGGTACTTTACAACTGGTCACAGACTACTGAGCCCTAAACAAAGTTATTATTAAGAATTGTTACCCACTACCACTGATTGATAACCTCTTCAATGCCTTGGGAGGAGCCAAAGTCTTCTCCAATATTGATCTGATGGCAGGCTACAACCAGATTTGCATTAAGGAGGAAGACATCCCCAAAACAGCCTTCCGCACTAAATATGGCTCCTATAAATATGTGGTACTCAACTTTGGAATGACCAATGCTCTGTCCACCTTTGTAACCTTCATGAATAAAGTATTTTCTCCATACGTAGGCAAGCATGCCCTAGTGTACCTAGACAACATCATTGTCTATAGCCTCTTGGTGAAACAACACCACAAGGATCTCAAGGCAGTCTTTGCCAGCTTGGCACAACACAAACTGTTGGCCAAGCCCTCCAAGTGCCAGTTCATCTTTGAGCAACTACCCTTACTGGGACACATAGTCTTGAAGGACAGCACAAGCCCGACAGTCAAAAGATACAGGCCATCTGCAAGATGCCACCACCCAAGGACAAGTTGTAACTCTGCACCTTCTTGGGAATGGTGGCCTATTACAATGCTTCATACCTGAATGTGGTGTCTTGACTGCCCCCTTATCCACCATAAAAGGCACCAAGTCCAAGTTTGTGTGGACCCCCCAACATGACCTCTGTTTTAGACACCTCAAGGAGAAACCCACGACAGCTCCCATCCTACAATACCCCAAACGTGACGGGGAATACCAAATGGAAACTGACGCCTCAGATGCATCCATTGGAGGAGTACTACAAATCAAAAATAATGACGGTGACTTCCTGCCTGTAGCCTATGAATTGCAAAAATTGACAGATGGCAAGTGTTGATACCCTATCTATGACAAAGAACTGTTGGCTATTGTTCACTGTCTAGCCAAATGGCGCTGTTACTTAGAACAGCAGGAAGAATTCACAACATTAACCAATCACAAGTTGCTCATCTATTTCAAGTCTCAAGCAAATCTGTTGCGCTTCCAAGCCCAGTGGATGGAGCTATTAGAGAGATTTAACATGCTCATCTAGTACAAACCTGGGGCCGAGCTCACCATGGCAGACACCCTGTCCTGCCTGTATGTCTGTGCTTCAAGAGGAGAGAATGGGCTTGACCCAGACTGTCCTCTCTTAGTACTACAAACAAAGGGAAAATGTTTCCCCCCTGGCACCACCAACATAACAAAGGAAACAGTCATCAAAAATGAACACCTCTTCACTGACGTATATGGGACTCTACACAGAAAGATGACTGACGGCATAACCATTCCCTACATCCCCACGCATCAGTGAGTTGACACTACCCTACACTATCACAGAGACCTTGGACATACCAAGAGCCAAAACCTATATGAGTTACTCAAGTACAAGGCCTGGTGGCCAACCTTATATTGCAATGTTCAAGAAGTTCTAGACCAATGCAAGGTATGCAAAAAATTTGCCAAAAGCAAAACCCCTCTAAAGTCAGTACTTTCCATCTGCACAAAACTACCTTTCAAAGTATGAGCTCTTGACATTGTGGGCCTCATGCCAGGAAAACACAATGACAATAAATACATCATCACCGCCATTGACTTTGCTACAAGATGGCCAGTAGCCAAGGCAGTAAAGGCACACACTGGCAATGATGTACGGCAATTTATTGGCAAGGAGATAGTCAGCAAGTTCAGAAAGCCAGAACTCCTGATAACTGATGGAGGGAAAGAATTGACCTCCAAAACCACCTATGTATACCTCACAAAAAATGGGGACAAACACACCATAAAAACACCATGCCACCCACAGGCCAATGAACGTGTAGAGCAGCTTAATGGTAGCCTCGTGCAAGCCTTAGCCAAACTCACCACTGGGAGACCTGAAGACTGGTATAAGCAGCTACCAACTGCACTACTTGTGTGTCAAACCCAAGTGAACAGATCCACCGGAAAAATCCTGTTTGAACTGGTATACAGCACACAGCCAAATATCATTCAAGCATTGACAGGACCTAAACTGGAAATCCCAAGTGAAGTCCCTCCACGCTCAGACCCTCACATTGTAAAAGCTAACAGCAAACAAACAGTGAAGGAGAATGAATGTCTACAAAAAACCTTTGTCCCCATCCACAATAGACATGAGGTTGGGGACAAAGTTTGGGTCATGAATGTTGACAAGAGCAAGCTACAACCCAAGAAAGTGGAGCCAGCAATCATCCTGAAGGTAAACAACAATAACACTTACCTTGTGCAAGGGCTTAGAAAACAAAAGCAAGACAAGACCCTATACCATGATTGCCTATAACCCTGCAAAGCAAGACAGAAACCACCCTGCCCGCCACAAAAAAGCAACTAGTTCAATACGGCGCCTGAGCTCCTGACAACCTCCCTGACAACCTGCCCCCAGAGGAGGCCGACCTTCAGTCGGGGGGGTGTGTGTCAAAACCGCAGGCTTGACCTGCCAGCAAGGTTCCAACCAAGCAGGTTTGTGACCCGTAATCCAATTACCCGGTCACTCAAAGCCAGACTAGGAAGTCAGCTTGAATTACCAAATCCAACAACATGAACAGATGATGATCCTTCATGGTGGATACCTTGTTTTGGTGCTTGACTCATTACTAGGATCAAGCCACCCCCCTTTATCATCCAGCTATGTGATCACCAATCATGTTCCTGTTACCCTTGATTCACATGAACTATATAATCACTATCTCACAATAAAGATTATTATCCATCTTCTAAATATTTTCCCCATGTAACTCTGCTAAAATAGCACAGATACAACAATCACAAGAAAATCCTGTTGAGTGGTGTCTTTTCTGTACCCTAAAAGTGCATAATCTTCATCTGGAGGCCTTAGGTTTTGGTTGCCACAGTTTCTTCTGTACCATGGATACATGTATTTGTCGGAAGGCCTTGGTTTTTAAAGTGCCACAGGTGTATACTGTGCCCTGGTAAATAATGCTCCATTTCTGTTTTAGGTCTTATGTGCCACAGGGACAACTCGTTTTTGGATACTTGCGCAGTGCTCTAATTACAGCTAACACTTCTTTGTCATAGATGCTGTAAAGTAGCTCTGGGCCACTGAACAACTTGCTGGATTGATAATGGATAGGCATGTGGATTGGGCGGAACACCTTCAACTTCTTGAATCATGGGTAAGGATTTGGATAGCATCTGGATGCTATTCCCTGGCAGGATCACCAATGTAAGATTACACAGTAAATGTGTTCTTTTACAAGTCAAGTAGGTTCAAAAGACAAAGGTAACGTTATTCTGCTTGTTATAGTCTGGATGGCAAATTTGATGCAAAAGTTGTGATTTACTCAAAGCAACTGAAAAACAATAAATGGGATATGTGAATTTACTTGTACTAAAATATTGAATATTTGACCAAATATATATTATTCACCAACAGTTAAAATATGGGGGTTTGGGGAAGTTGAAGGGGTTAGCCATGAGGCTGGTGGGTAACCAAAAAGCGGGGATTTTGGGGGGTTTGGTTAACTGAAATCCAGTTAATTGACAGTTATGTCACAGTATCACTTTAAATTGACCAAGCTCTCTTTTTGTTGTCAATTCAATCCTCACACAGAGCATAACCATCCAATCATATAAAAGGATCTTAAACAATTGCTGCTTCTCTTCCAGTTTTAATCCACTCATTCTAGAGTTGGGTAATCTATACAGATAAGCCAATTTGATATGGTTGAATAGGGTTAGCCACTAATTTAAAATGCAAGTAATCAAATACAAATTTATTAAAGTTTAAGTGGCTTATATTTTAGTTAAACATGATTTAGACCACACTCCACTGAATTCAATGTGTACTTTCAAAGATACATGTCAGGGATTGAATGTAAGGATGAGCCAAAAGCTCAATTTGGCTCATCCTTACATTCAATCCCTGACATGTATCTTTGAAAGTACACATTGAATTCAGTGGAGTGTGGTCTAAATCATGTTTAACTAAAATATAAGCCACTTAAACTTTAATAAATTTGTATTTGATTACTTGCATTTTAAATTAGTGGCTAACCCTATTCAACCATATCAGATTGGCTTATCTGTATAGATTACCCGACTCTAGAATGGGTGGATTAAAACTGGAAGAGAAGCAGCAATTGTTTAAGATCCTTTTATATGATTGGATGGTTATGCTCTGTGTGAGGATTGAATTGACGACGAAAAGAGAGCTTGGTCAATTTAAAGTGATACAGTTTAAATTATAAATATAAATATTAGTTTAAAGAAGGAGATGGTTGGCTTGGACATTTCGAAGTTCTTATTATTCAAGTGAAATAATAGAATATTCCAACTGGATGCATCACCTGATCCAAGTGGCTGTATATTGTTCAGAGTAAACCTTGCTTGACACAGCTTCATCCCAAAAGAACATCAGTGGAGTAAACAAACTATGATAGTATTATGTTTCCATATAATGAATTTCATGAAATTCAGAGGACGTAGATCAATTTTTCAGATGATTCCAATCAAAATGGTACCAAACATGATAGCTCTAGCTGCTCTAGATGCTGAGATATATAGTTAAGTGCTGGAATCGGGTTCACGTCATAGTCAAAGACTCAGACTCGATTTGATATTATCTAAAGTTACTTTTGATACACACTACAAAAGCTAAAATCAATGCATCTCAGTGAATACTAAGCCGATTTTGATGTCCAATAGCTTATTTAAAAGCTGCAGATCAGCTCTACATTTTTAAAGACATTAAAAATCATTTACTAAATTTTAAAATAATTAGTTTAGCCTTACTAAACTTAATAGTGATACTATACTTATTTAGGTTTAGTTTTTATTTATACTTGGAGTATACAATTTTAATTTTAAATTTAAATAAATAGAATTGAAATCACCTTTTAATAAAGCAATTAAATAAAAGTTTAATTAAACATGCAATAAGTAATACAAGCCTAAAAAGACAATAAAATAAGTTTAATTGATTTATTAAATTCAACTTTAATTCTGTCCTTGGACGGGGCAACCACCTAGTAATTGAAATATTTGTTTGAATGTCACCTTTGACAACCCTCAAATCACTGAATTCTTATATGAACCTATTGAGGCAAACATTAGTAATAATGAATGGTTGACTGAGAAGCAAAAGTCTGAGCTAACCAAAGTCATGCAATAGTATGACACCTATATTATAGGGGACTCTGAAAACTTACCTGAAGCTTCTGGCTTCAAACATGAAATTGGTACTGGTAATGCTCACCCCATCACGTCAAGGTTCTACCAGCTACCCTGCTCTAAAGAGGAGTTTGTTAAAAAGGAGATTAACAGGCTACTTAAGAAAGGCTTAATCAAACCTAGTTCCTCACCTTGGGCTTCTCTGCTGGTGGTTGTCCCCAAGAAAGGAGGCAAGCAGAGAATGTGCATAAACTATATTTCTCTAAACAAGGTTACAATTTGTGATAACTACCAGTTAATTCACATTTTGGACATCTGGCCTCCTTTGAAGGAGCTAAATGGTTCTCCAATATTGATCTCTTCAGTGGCTTCCATCAAATCCTGGTACGCAAGGAGGATCAACCTAAAACAAAGTTTGTTAGCAAGTGGGGTCAATTTGAGTATACCAAAATGCCCTTTGGCTTAAAGGGTGCACCATGCACTTTCCAAAGGATCATGAATAATGTGTTCACTGGCCTTATTGGCAAGTTTTCCACTGTCTACTTGGAAAACATCACCATATACTCAAAATTCTTTGAGGACCATATAGAACACCTAAGAATATGCTTAGAAAGAATTAAAAACACTAACCTTAATGTTAACACTGAAAAATCTATTCTGGTTGTCCAGGAGCTCAAACTGTTGGGACACATCATTGAAAACAAGGAAAAGCACCCAGACCCAGGAAAGACCAAAGCTAACAGTAAATGGCCTACACCTACAAATGCAAGCCAGGTTAGATCATTCCTAGGAGTTGTTGGGTATTACTATCAGTTCATACTCAACTACAGCAACATTGTGGTGCCACTGTTCAACCAAACACACAAGGACAGAAAGTTCAAGTAGAAATTAGAGAAAGATGATGCTTTAATAAATTAAAGGAGATCATCACCTCTGATACTGTGTTTATCTACCTAGACTTCTCAAAGCGGTTCCACGTCTTCTCAGATGCCTGCAAAAATGCCATAGGAGCTGTCCTATACTAGAAGTGAAAAAGAAAATTCAAACCCATAGAGTACATGCAAAAGAAGTTCATAGAAGCATAATACAACTACTGAATCTATGACAAGGAATTACTGGCTGCTGTTAGAGCCCTAGACAAGTTCTGTTATTATGTGCTAGGGTATCTGCTTATCATTCACATTGACAACATTGTGGTATGCTTCATAGCTGACAACCTGGGCACCAACTCATGGAGAATCTGCTGGTTACTGACCTAATTGATTACAACTTTGACATACATCATGTACCTGGGAAGCAGAACACAGTGACCAACAGACTGTCCAGGCAGTTCTCACTGCTCACTGAGATAGCAGACTACAAAGCCAACTTGCAGAAGTTTGTGGACTTTGCCACAAGGAAGGTTCACCCAATGTCCAGGGAAGACATCTCATAATTCATAGCAAGCTCCCTAAAATTTACGTTAGTAAACGGGGAATTATTTAGAAAGATGGATTATGGGCAAGGATGATACCTACCAAGGGAAAAAGAGCCGTGATACTTGTGAAGGCCCATAAAGGAAACAGCCACTTTGGCCAATGTGCAACAGTGGAGAGACTCAAAGCAATGTACTGGTGGCCTAAGATGTACAGCAAAGCTATTGAACACATCAAGAAATGCTAACCCTGTCAAAGATTTAGTAAAAAGATTGAGCATGCAAAACTAATCATACCTATTGTTGCAGAGAAGATGTTTGACATCTGGGACATTGACTTCTTGGGACCCTTACCAACATCCAAACAGGGGAACAAATACGTTTTAGTAGCAACATAATATTATTTGCAATGACCAGTAGCTGCTCCTTACCCAGACAACACGGCACTTATCACGGCAAAATTCCTGTTTGAAGAAATTATGTTGCAATTTGGACATCCTGAAATCATACTGATAGACCAAGGATCCCACTTCTGGAACCAAATGATTGCAGACATAACTAAAATGGCTAGTATTAAATACAAATTTGCAACAGCATATAACCCACACTACAACATACTTATCAAGAGATTCAACAAGACATTGATAAAAATCCTGGAGAAGAACACCAAGTACCAACCAAGTACTTGAGAGGACTCTTACCTGTTTTATTGTGGGATTACCAAACCAAAGTACATGCAACAACACAATTGACGCCATTCAAAATAATGTATGGTGTGAAGCCACCAATTGTAAAAGTGCAATCTTATCTACAGAAAATGATGCAAACACTTACCGCCAGGTGGCCAGAGCCAAGGCCAAGAAAGCATTTGAACTGAAAGCTGGAATAACAAGGGACACAAAAAAGGAAACCCAGTTTAACTTACCTATATTCAAAATAGATCAACACATCTTTAAATTGAAAAATAGCTTAGCCAAAACCTGCTCTGGAAAGTTTGTCACCAAGTGATCAGGGCCCTTTACCATCTATCAGCTAAGCAGTAATAATAATTATTACCTTGAGAATCAGGAGGATGTCCAGTTCATGCAGCTAATCACTGGTGCCCATTTGAAACAGTACAAGAAATAGTTTAGTGGCAAAGTGTGATGCTGAATTCAATTGGGTGACAATTATCTAATAATTGTGTATCTGATGATGACAACTATATAATTCATGTTTCCCCCAATAAAGCTTCACTCTTGATTTGCTAAATATTATATATCTGTAATTAATAATTACACTACCAGTGATGTAGGACAGATATGACTATGAGAAAATTGTGCCGGATGAAATTTTCCCAGAATCATTTCCTACTCTGAAATGCAATGACTGCTTTTTTATAAAGCAGTCATTGCTTTATATCCACTGCAGCCCTACAATTGGGGTTGTAGTGGATCAGCTCTAGATGGCTACTGTATCCAAGGCTGTGGAGGATATGAAATGATGACTGCTTTTTTATAAAGTAGTCATTCCATTTTAGAGCAGGAAATACTTTTGGGAAAATTGCATCCGGCACAATTTTCTTATAGTCATATCTGTCCTACACCACTGGTGGCAGATCTAATTTCATATATTTTTTATTTTAAAATCCAAAAATATATAAAACTTAAAATTGAAAAGATCTTTAAAAATTTAATTGGAAAAATATTTGCCTATTCTTTTTCTTCTGGAGGAAGAAAGCCTTTCTTGCCTTTGCACATTTTTAAAGATTTCAAACTCCCATAACTTAGGGGAATCCAAAATCCACAAATGATATGGGCAAAATGAACCACAGCCCTAACCAGCTCTTAGTTTGGTTGAAAGTTCAGAGCTAATGTCCAGTCTGAAACTAGGCTGCCACAGCTAACACAGTTTTGAAAATATATTTTTTATATACTTAGCCAAGTTTTAGCTTTAAGCATAGTAAACTTATTTTGCTAAAAAATATGTATTTTGGCTGCAGCTACCTAAACTTTGGCTGAACTTCTCTCTAAGCTTTTGATAAAGCTCAGATCTGGTACCTAACTGAAGGTGGTCAGCCACAGCCCTAGTACACATTCATTTATTATATCAGTTTATAAGCCAATCATGAGTGGTAGTTCTAATGCAATATGAAAGTTTAAGAATAAATCAAAATTATGCCTGATAATTCCATCATAATGTCAGGGATGGCATTTCCCCCATTTCAAAACCTAAGTTTTGAAACAGGAATCAAACACTGGTTAACTTGGGCTTTGGACTACCAGCTCTAAGGACCAGGTGCCTGTCTACTCATGTTTTTTGGGATCAAATCCTCTCTGATTTAATTTAATCATGTCCACAATTGCAAAGATTTTCTCACAGACGCCCCTGAAGTTGCCTCAAAGAAGCTTTGCAGCCATTGACCTAATGCAGAAAAAGAGGCCCCAATCATGAACATAAAGATTATCACATCAATTGAGGCAGTCAATTAAATAAAAACTGGAATCTATGGACCCCCTACCACTGATGATGATACCTGCTACCAGGCTTCCCCCAATGATGCCATTTCAGACCAGAAGGTTCAAACAGCCCTTCTACTCAAACCAGCCAAAGAAAGTCTTTCCTGCCCTGGTGTCATTTTCCCACCAAAAAACCCAGGCAACTTGTCACCCAAATACCTGATTCCTGTCTATTGAATTCCCAATCATTAGAACTAAATCCTGGTAAGAGAGGACTATATGAACCCCCAGGTCCTGCACCAGACTTTATTGCCATTTTGAAATAAAATGTGTTATAAACAATTGGTTTACCCAAATGTTTTCATATTTCATTCTAGTCCTCAGCTATCTGAAAATTACTTCTTCTGGCCTTCCAGCCCCTCTGCCCACAGTTTTCTGTCTGCCTGGTGTACCTTACAGACCTGTGCATTTTACAGAATATTGTCATGCCCTGCCCCAAAGGGCAGGCTCTTTAGGTTTAACATATTTATTATTTTTGTTTGTTTTAATCTTTCATTATTTTAATATTTGAAATTTTAAATTGAAAGTTAATATTTAAGTATTATAAGTTAATTACCTTGTTTTTTTGATGCTTAATGCGTTTGAATTGTTGTTGTTTGCTCTGCCGTTTGCTCTTAATTTTATATATATATACTTTTAATCTTAGATAATTTTCACTCACTTACCTTAAAAAACCCCTGCTTGCGTTGCTGCTGCTCCCCCATGTTTACGTTGTTGATCTGCAGGTTTACCGGGTTTCTGTTTCCTCATTTTCCTCCAGGTTCTTTCTCAACTTCTCCAGTTCTCCTGTCCTTGGCTGTTGTTCCCCTATGCCAATCAGTTTTAACTGAATAAGAATTAACTATAAATAAAGAGCTTGTGAAGAGTAGGCTTTAAGCTGAAATTCTAAGTGATTTCTTACCTTTAACTTCTACAATTTTTAACTTCAGATTTGTAATTTTTAAGAAATTTGTTTTTTTAATTCATTTTTTTAAGTTTAGCTTTCCCTTTTCTTAACTCCAACAGAACTTGTAAAACAACAAGCCTTAGGCTTGTTGTATCCATTTTTTCCCCTTAAAGAATCTTTCAATAGTTATATGTATCAATTTGCCAATGGTAAATATCCTAATATTGATATTCTCTTAGTTACAAACCATTCACTATTGAACACTTTATTTTATCTTCTTTGTTTAGGGTTTTTACACTCTATTACTCCATTTGTGACACAATATAGGTTTTTAGCAGGGTTCTGTAAGATTATCTTACAGACAGTTCCTACGTTCTTATATCTTTTAAATTTGAATCCTAATGCCTTGCACGCTTTAGGCTATAACCTTGAACCATTATGGGCAAGACCTTACAAATACCCTCTGAAGCCCAAGTTTAAAGACTACACACTCAAAAAATACTGTTGACTTTTAAGGAACTAACCTTGGGCGGCTGACCTGTATTTTTCTGGGATTGGGCAGGCAAAGCCCACTACAGGGTTGATGCTAATGTTGAAACAGAAGGGTCAATCCCCCAAAAAGTTCTGCACAAGAGACCCTGTGCAACTCAAACTGACTTCCCCATAGCCCAAAGCTAAATATCAAGTTCAACTCAAATTACCAAACAAAGCAACAGGACTCAGTGACAATCCCTACTAGATAGACAGCTTGATCTGGAACTTGACTCATTACAAAGATCAAGCCACAACCTGTCCAATCCAATTGACTGATTGTCACAATCATGTTCCTCTTAAAATGATTCCCTCAAGCTATATAAGCCATATCTCTTAATAAATATTATTATCTAGTTTCCAAATATTTCCCCCTTATAACTTGCTAATACAGCACAGTTATAACACTAACTTAAAATTAATACAGCTTAGATTTCCCACTCAAGACCACAGCCCAGAAGCCAGGATGATAGTGTCAATCACCCCCAAAATAATGATGTACACTATTTCAAATAACTTATTGTTATTGTCTAGGGGGCTCAGAAGTGGATGGAGGCATCAGTTTGAGGGTGAGAGATGGCTCCATGTCCAGTTTATAGGAAGGAAGGAAGCTATATTTATCTTTAAAGAGCTGGGGCTCAATGGTAAACCAAGATCCCTTTCTATTATATCAGACCAAATATTTATTATGAGTCAAGTGGTCACATGCTAGTATATTATTAGTGGTGTATTCTTGATATTCATGTTTCAAAGGGTACTATGTAAATTAAAAAGGACTAAAAGAGGCACCTGGAAGATAAAATCTTGAGGGCATGGTGTCCAGAAGAATTAGAGTTGAACTGGCAGATTACTAAAATAAAATACAGCAATAGTTAGAAAATCAATATCTCATAGCTTTTACTAAATAATGGTGATTAAATCTGGTGCAGGGTCTAAGGGTTCATATAGTACCCCACTACCAGACTTTAATTCTAATTAACAGGCTTCAGTTAGTTGAGAAATTAGAATTTGGACAGGAAAGTGGCCTGGGTTTTGGGTGGTAAAATAGCACTGGAGCAGGGGTGTTCATTGGTTGAATCTTTGAGAAGGGTAATACAACCCTTTTATTCTGAAGCAATATTTTTGGGGGAGGCCTTCTGTACCGTGTTGCCCTCAGATGTGGGGCTCTTATTGGTTACCAGGGAATACATCAGGCTCATCAGACCAATGACAAGAGCTTTTTTGCCTCCATTAGGCTATTGGTTGTATCTTTTGGTGGGCACTACCATTTTCAGATCAGCACTGAATCCTTCAATTTTACTAACATCTGTGGTTTGAATCAGAGATAATTTGATACCAAAAAACACAGGCATGCTTCCCCCTGGTCCCCAGGACTAGCATCCTGCCAGAAGACTTGACCAGGGTTTGAATCTTTTTCCAAACCTTGGGTTTTTAGAGGAAAAAATGACATTTCTGTCAGGGAGCCTGATTATTGCCCAGAGGCAAGGGGATAAGCCAGGTGTGATATATTATTCTGGATTTGGCTAGCCTGTAGGGTTGGGTTATCCAAGTGTACCTGAAAGATGTTTATAATGTTCACCTTGGGCACTGGGCCAATGCAGGGGGTTTGGCCAGGAGAGGGTTTTTTATTTGAGCTACTCTCTCAAGCTGAAATCTAACCCATGCACCACAATCCCAGATTCAATTTCTAGTGTCTATTTCAAATTAATTGGCCAGAAAAGGTTTCATGTGCAGACTGGGTGGGTTTACAAAGTCTCTATGGTCTACTTCCCTAAGATTTCCCCATCCCCTATATATGTGCCAGTTCTAGTTTCCCCATGGGGTGCTTATTGTCAGCTTCCTGGTGGTGAAATTGGTGACATCATGCTTGAATGTGGGTGCTGCCAGGTACCCTACTGGTCTATAAGTGTAAAGTTACTCTCCTTTTGACCCTGGATAGAACAATATTCCCTTGTTGCACCAAGAAAACCTCCCAAAAGCCGGCCAAATCACTTAATTCTTTGGATGATTTGGCACATACTGTGGACAAGAGATTTGTATTGACGTACCTCACACAGCCTTCTGTTCTATTGTGCCCCCCTGGGATGAAATGCTGATCATTTTGGACTATTTACTGGCTTGGTGCCGGCTGCTCTTGAAAATCATTGGGGATAACCAATCAGAATTGGCCACATTGATGTCCATAAGTTCAAATTCATCTGAAGAAAATGGGTCCTCAAATAAATTCAAAAGAGCTGGCCAATCAGAAGGCAAGCAGGAAATTATTGAAAAACCTTTCAACCCCTCTGACTTGAGTTTGCAAAAATTCTCCTCCAGCCAATTGGATTGTCCAGTTCTGTCATGTGATCTTTCAAGCCCAAATCTGGTCCCTTAAATTTAGCAAGGGGGACTTTTGGTCCCCTGGTTGCTCATTCTCTATCCAATAAAAGTTTGGTAGAACTTCAAATCAATTTTTCTAGTAGGACTCCCCTTTGAGTCCTTTACTTTAAAAATTATTAGTAAGATTTTTTCTCTACTACCTCTACTTTCCCTCCTTGGCCTGATGCCACTCTTTTGGAGCCTCTAAAGTTAATTTTAAGGCTTACCCTTTAAGCTTTTGAAATTTAAGTTCAAACCTGAGTTTTAGTAATAGACCACTATATTTTCTTACTTCAAGTTGAAATTTTCAGAGTTTTTGCCCAGCTTCAAACCTGTTATCTATTCTAACGCTGTAAAAGCCTTCCCTTTGTGTTCAGCAAGGGGTTTAAGATTTCTGGGTCCCCTCTTGCTACTCAAAGCCACTAAATATATCCATGAATTTCTGTTGGCCACCTGTCTACTAGGGCAATTTCCTTAGGTCAAAGTTCCTAAGGTCAAAAGTGCAAAAATCAAAACACTATGTAGGGTGCAAAAATTGAAAATATCAAAGATCAAAAAGAAAAAATCAATTTTCTGGAGGTTAACTTTGAAGCAGAATAAAATAAAGTTTTTAATATAAAATTATATATTTTAAAATATATTCTAGACTAAAGAGACCCCAAGAAATTCATTTATGCAATAAAAATTTTATATGCTAGAAAATTAAAAGATTCTTAAGTTAGTTATTTTTTAAAGAAAGTTTATTTTAGTTTCAAAAACAAAATTAGACTATAATTTATATCTAACTGTATTAATTTAAATATAAAATATGAAACTAAACAAAAATCTGTTTTATAAATTATTTTTAAATAAAAAAGATTAATTTCATTTTCAGCTTATATAAAGCTATAATAATACTTCAGTATAAGCAAAATAAAGGATTTTTCCTGCAAGATACAAGCATATGATTTTGGGTATTTTGGGTTATTAGTGATATTATTTCAATGATAAAAGTTATATAAGTCTATCATTAAAATAATATAAAGTACATAGCTTCTTATTAAAGCTATACTATACAATTTTATACTTAATAAAAGATATATTCTTATAGCTTATTTATAAGTCACAATATTCAAAGATATCAAGAATCTGCCACTTACATAAAATAAAATTAAGACTTGAATATTTTTATGTTAAAAACACTGTACTTCCACTAAAAATGATATAGATAGTTCAAAGTTGTATATCAAAAAGAAACATTTATTTATCTTATTCTACTCTAATACATATAGTAAAAAGATATAGTAGAAGATAGTTGAGGGTAATAATGGAGAGAGAATAATAGAAGATAATCAAGGGTAAGAATGGAAAGAGGATTTTAGAAGATAATTGAGGGTAAGAAAGGAGAAGAATAGAAAATAATTGAGGATAAGACAAGAAAAGGAGGAGAGCAGAGAAGAGAGGAGAAGAAGAGAAAAGAAAAGGAGAAGAGAAGAAAGAAAAAGAAAGTTTTTTTCTACTTGGTATCAGATTTTATATAATCCACCCTCTTGACAACACAAAATTTTTTTAAAAGTTTTTTGAGGAGGAATGAGAGGTGGGAAAGGATAAAATTCAAAAGAGAAACCTTCAAAAAAACCAAGAGCTTATTGCACTTTGATTTAGGCACTTTGATTTTTGCACTTTCTTTTTGTGCACTTTGATTTGGGCACTTTGATTTTGTCCCCTGAAATAACATAGGGAAACATAGTACAATATTATATTAATTTAATATTTTTTGAAATTTCCTCCAAAACACACAAATTTATTAATATTGCAATAAAATAAAAACCTGCCAAAAAAACTTCATTTCTTTTTTATATATTTAAATATCAGGTCTTAAAGAATCTACATGAGGAATTTCAAAAGTTTTTATTAATTATTTAAAATTTTATAAGCTGTCAAGATTTTTTGGTCTTGAGGAAAGATCTTTATTGTTTATTATAGTGGGGATGTTGATATAGATTGTATAAGGACAATCTTTGCTACCAATCAGGTCTAGGTGAGGCTACGGCCTGGCAATATCCCAAGTCCGTAGGAGAAAACACACGGGTCTGCAAGTAAACGGTGGCATGTTCTACTTAGATACTTCTGATTACTAGGTGCCGGCTAGTAGTGATACAACAATAGAGATCCTTTAATTGCTATCTTCAAGGGTGAATATTCTGCTCAATCTCTAATAAGGAGAGAACCTTATATAGGGTGGATAAGCCCTCTTGCCAGATTATAATCTGACGCTTCCAACTCTTACTAGTCAGTCTATCTATTCCCCAGACTGCTAGTTTCAGCCCCCAGAGTTAGGCAGCCATGTTGGTCTGGCATGGGCCTTTGATAGATTGCCGGACCTCAGCTTATCTCCTCAGCGTATTGGTGTCATCTGGTTTGTGGTTTATGCATATGCAGGTTTGGTTCCCCTGTCAACTAGGTTTTTGCATCATGTATTATCCTTTTTAAATGACCTTCTATATTGATCATAGAATTTGAGGTGTCTCCAAGCGCAATGTTTGGCAGGAACCATCTTGCGTTATTATCCTTGGGTATTCCATCTTATTGACTGTGGGACATTCTGTGCTTGTGGTTGGGAATCATCAAGCTTATCCAATCAGTTTTGATCCAATGGGAGGACCAGTATTGGATCAGGATCAATCTTCAGAGTAATATTCAATGTACTGATTAGCCAAAGCCAGGAGCAGGATCAGCTGATGCTTCTTTAAACTGGCCAGTTTTATGGAATTAGCTGTCTGACCAATCAGCCAGGGGAATAATGATCAAGTCTACCATATTATTCCGGAGTCCTGACATTTCCCCTGGCTAGACTGGACCATATATTCTTCTCTGGCCTAGAGATCTTATGCATATGGATAATACATCAAATTACTCAGGATATACCAACAAGACAGACACCCGTCAGTATATTGCCAACATGTCTGATGAGGACAAGAGATTATTTTATTGTCTGTCCCGCAAGGCGCAATGTGCATTGATCCGCAGAACTCAGGATGGGGATACTAAGTCAATTTTCACTGGTTTGGATGGTTTGACTCGTGCAGAGGAGCAGCAGGGAAGCACCCTGCTGAGGCTTTGACGTCAGACACATCTAAGTGTCAACCACCCATTGTGCCCCAAGAGACGCACCCAATTTCAGGGAAGTGTCCCAGTAACAAGCCGGAAGAATCATGCCCAAAGAAGCCAGTGGTTGTTCCAACGTAGGAGACTATTAGTGAGCAAGTCTTCAATATGTCTCCATCACCAGTAGTGGAAAACTCAGGGGTGACGCTTAGTAGTCAACCTATAAGTCTGGCGTCTGCTGACCTATTTGAAAATACCCAAGAGCCCTTATATCACCAGCATCAAATTGGCAAAGCTGGATTTTCCTTCTTGGGTTTGTTTGTTGGGGAGGATATTATTCCTCAGTTCTTATTTCTTGCCATGCAGGGTTATCCCCGTCATGACTTGAAAAAGAGGGTTATGCTGTCTTCTGCCAGCTTCTGTTTAGTCTCTGAGCAAGAGAGGATTGAGGAGCTTAATCAAGGATTAGTGAGCATTGTCTTGGACCCAGAAGTGGTTTGCTCAGTAGATAGGTCTATCTCTGGATTTGTACTAGAGTTTACCATGCAAGCAATTTCAAGCTGGTTCTTGCCTTTGGGCCCTTATCCTGAGCTCTACTCATTATTGGGAATAACTAACTCAGATGTGCAAGATAGTTGTATAAGTAGGGCAACTTGTCAGGCCTGGGAAGCACTTCATTGCAGAGATAGACAACAGGCAATCCGCGGAATGATCTTGTGCGGAGACCTTCTTCTTATGCCAGATCTGCGTTTGCCTATGGGTATGTTTGACAACATGGTGGCTCATTGGGAGAAGCTTTGTAACAAAATAGGAAGTATTCAAGCTCTGCTTCCTCAAGAGTACCACTATATTTCTAACTTCATGGTTGACTGTGTAGTCCTGGCTTGTATGTATTCTCTTGATTATGGGCTCTGGCGGGTTGATTCCAACTATTTGATGATACCTATTCATTTTGTTAAATTCTCACAGCAACCAATTGCTGTTTGCCACTTATATCTTCAGGTGGTCACTTTCCTCTTTGCAAAGGGTTGTCAGTTCCCATTTTTATCCCTCTTTAACCAACAGAAATCTGGCCAACAACCTGTGGTTAATCCCAAGAGCCAACAAGGGAGTGGCTCAAGTAGTAGTGAACAGGAAGAGAGTGATCCCAAATACTAAGAGGGAGATCCTTAGTGGCTTAAATAAACACCTTATATCTACAATTGTATTTTAGTTTTCCATTAATAATTTTCAAGGTTTAATTGTTGCCAATACTAGGCAAAGAAAAGAAAGGTTTAAGGAATCTGGAATGTACTTGATTTATGAGTTGTCCATCTGCCAGATTCTTAATAGTATATGCGTCCTGTGAGGTTTTTTGATAACCTTTAAAGGACCCTTCCATAAGATATCCAACTTATGGGATCAACCCACGACCTTGTTGTGGTATAGAACCTGGCTTCCCACTTTGAATTCCATCAAAGGACAGCGCTTTTTGTTATTGGCTATCTGGCCCTTTGCTCTGGACAGGGAGGTTTCTGTGAAAACTTCATCTTGAAGATTGGTCAGTGTTTTGGCTAACTTAGTCAGGTATTCCTGATAAGTCATGTCTTCAGGATTGCCCATGGCAGAGTACAGGATTGGAGGAATGGCAGGGTGGAAATCATACACCAACTGGAAGGGCAAAAACCTGGTAGTACTGTGGATCAATATGTTGTAGGCAAAGACCACAGAAGGCAGGAACAGATACCATTCTGAGGTACGAGTATCTGCCAATTTCCTTAGGATAGATATTAATGTTCCATTCACTCTCTCCACCATATCATTTGACTCAGGGTGGTATGGAGTGGAGAGGACTCCCCTCACGCCCATGAGCTTGTCCAGCTTGGGAATGACATTGGCAGTAAAATTAGTGCCATTGTCTGTGAGGATGAACTGGGGACATCCATGCCAATGGATGATACACTCTAAGATGAAGGTGGCTGTGGACTCAGCACTTACTCTCTGTAGTGGCTTGGCTTTGAACCACTTGGTTAAGTGGTCAATGGCTACTTTGATATATCAGAGGTGCCCTACGCACATTGGAAGCGGACCTACAATGTCTATGCTCACAGTGTGCCAAGCAAATTTTGGTTCTACTTTTTTGTACTGATGGCAACCCACAAATGGTTTCTCATTCTGGCACTCAGAACAGCAAGTAAGGGTCTCTTTGAATTCAAAAAGAAGATACTCCCAATAGTAGTGGAGTTGCAGCTGGGTGACAGTCTTATGGAATCCTCCGTGGCCCGCTGCCTTGTGGGCAGCGAGTATGATTTTGAGCCTTTCTGACGGACAAGGGAATAAGTACTTTTTACCTTTGTGATATTTATAGAGTTTGTTGTTCTCTACTAAAAAGTCCTTTCTCAGCTCCCTCAGGATGGCCTGTACTTCCTCTGGCTCATTGTCAAAGGTGGTCTTTACCATTTTATCATACATGTTGTCTGCTTGGGATGATACCAATGCTATGGTGGGCAGTCAAGACAGGCAGTTGGCATTCTGGTGGCTAGCTCCAGGGCAATGAACTATCTTGTAGTCAAAGGCTTGGAGTTTCTGTGCTTATCTGGAAAGACGTCCTTCAGTCTTGTGGAGATTCTGTAGCCAGCTGAGACTGGCATGGTCTGTTACAACGGTAAAGTGTACGCCATGCAAGTATACCCTAAACTGCTTATAGGTGTATATTACGGCAAGGCATTCTCTTTCTGTAACAGTGTAGTTTTGCTCATGGACATTAAGGGACCTACTGGAATAGTCTACATGATGTTTGGCCCCTTCATTGTTGATCTGAGATAGTACTGCTCCTAGTGCTGACAACAATACATTGGTGTGAACAATAAAGGGCTTGTTGAAGTCCAGATACTTCAGGACTGGGCTGGATGAAAGACTGGTTCTAAGAGAATCAAAGGCAGTCTGGCAAGCCATTGTCCATTCAAAGGTAGTTATGTTCTTTAGGAGATTGAACAGTGGCTTTCCAGTGCGGGAGAAGTTCAGGATAAAGGGCCAGTAGTAGCCAACCATTCCTAGAAAGACTTGTATATTCCTCTTGCTCTCTGCTCGCTTCATATCTGTGATGGCTTCAACTTTTGCAGGTTGAGGGCAAAGTCCAGTTGTATTCACAACAAAGCCAAGTTACTCAAGCTGATCTTTGAAAAACTGGCACTTTCAAGGCTTTATCTTCAGATTGGCGTCAGCCAGTCTTTTGAATACAACTTCCAGGTGATCCAGATGTTCATTGAAGGTCCTGGAAAATATGTTAATATCATCCAAATATACCAGAACGCAGGGCAGCTTGAGGTCTTCAAGAATCAAATCCATGGCTTGTTGGAACATGACTGGGGCGTTACACAGACCCTGGGGCATGTGTGTTGGCTATAATAACCCTTGAGAGGTTATTATTGCACACTTCTCCTGTTCTTTGGGCGGTAGCTCAATTTGCCAATAACCAGAAATTAGATCCATGGCAGAGAAATACTTGGCTCTGCCTAGTTGGTCAAGGGCATCATCAATCCGTGGGAGAGGGTACAAATCCTTCTTGGTTATCAGGTTGAGCCAACGGTAAGCAATCATAACCCTATTGCTACTGTCTTTCTTCTTAACTATGAGCATAGGAGATGCCCAAGGGCTCTTAGATGGCACAAGCATGCCTCTATCCAGGAGCTCCTTAATCTCCTTGCTCACTATCTCCTTGCTGGCTTTGGACCTTCTAATAGGACGGAGGCAAATAGGTTTTTGGTCACCAATGTCAATATGATGGGTGACATCAGTGGCGCATCCTAGATTGAAATCATCTTCTTCAAAAATGCAGTGATACTTTTTGAAAAGCGCGCTGGCTTTCTTGCGTTCTTCATATCTCAAGGACAATAGGTTGGCCAAAGGAGTGGTTGCATAAGCAGAGGCTTCTACTTGATCTGGCAGCCCCATGTCAGAGAAGTCACCTATACAATGAAATGACTCTATCTCCATGACAGGGAGGAGGTGAACAAAGGAAACTACCTGTTGCTTCTTGATCTTCAGGTCAAATTCCTGTAGATTAGCTAATAGAACATGAATCTCCTGTTACCCAGGAATGATAATTCCAGGGGCAGCACATGGTTCAAAACAGGAGCAGCTCTAAGGCTGATGGATTTCACCATAGAGTCCTTCTGGTATATCTAGGGTCAATCCAGAGTTGATGACCATCTGGATGCTGCTTTTTAGTGTGAAGGTTGCCCTTGATTGAAGGGGATTGCCTTTGTGTTCCTTTATCTGTGTAGGCAACAATTTGCCCTTCTTTCCTTTGATTTTCTACGGTATTGCTACTACTCTGTCCTTGTAAGCCAGGTGAATGCTCTTGGTCTCTTTTGGTGGCATCTTCTCCTTGGAGTAGTACAACAGAATTGTCTTACTGAGAAGTGACAGGGTGTCCACTTCCATGTCCAGCTTAACCCCATACTTGAGGAGGAATGCTGTCACAATCAGTATATCATAGTTTTGACTGGGTAGAACAACAACTGGCAAAGAGACTGCAATAAAACCAAACCTCATTGGCAACAAGCTGTATGCTCCAACTGAAGTGGTGATGTGAATCCCAGCAGTACCATAGACTTTGGAGTGGGCCACATCTGGAGACAAACCCAGCCTTTTCACCAGGCGGGTTGAGACTATGTTAATCAGGGCCCCGCTATCTATAATGACCTGTACTTTTATCTTATTTAAAGAAATATCAGCATAAGTACATTCTGTGTAAGATTCAGATTGAAGATTTAATAAATGGATACCCAGAGGTCCTGGGGTATTGAAGTATTGGCAGAGACTTTGGCCAATCTCAGGAAAGTTGGCTTCTATAGTTTCCAGCGGCATGGAGAACTGTACACCTTTCAGTGGCGGCAGATTGCTTGACACGTTTGGGTTAGAACCAGTACATACCTCCTGAACTTGAGCAGTGTAGGGCTTGGAGACAGTCTTTATTGCATTGGCGTCAATTTTCTTGGGGCAGCCTCTCCCTTGGGTGGGGATTGCATACAGGTTGTCTGCTACTAGCTTATGGATAGAGTCCTCCTCAAAGTCTTTCTCTGGTAAGAATAAGTCAGGAAGGGGCTGGCTAATGGCCGTAGACGTGCCTGGAATTGTTGCCTAGGGAGGTGTTGTCTTCATGCTGGTAGGCAGGGGGTTGGTTTCACTGACCTCAGGGCGCTGACTGGCTGTTTCACAATTGGGGTACTTTGGAATGGGAAGGGGATTGGCGGGTCCAGTACATTTCATTACTGGCCCACCTTCCCTTTTCCCTGCTCGGCAGGTTTGGCTACTGTGATCACGTTGACAGAAGGGGAACTAGGATTCCCTCATTGGCATTCTTCCAGAAAGTGGCCTTGCTTTCCACACTTATTGCAGTTACCATAATTATGATAGGATTTATTTTCTCCTTTTGACTTGTCTGCATCAGGTGTGGATTTGGCTGGCTTGGGAGTTTGGGATTGCTCCTTAAAGTTGTTAAAACTTTTACCTGACTGTCCCTTTTTTGGGGCCTCAAACTGCAAACCAAGTCTGCTGAGATAGCTGGTAATCTTCTGTGTATCATTGGACTAGTCAAGAACAGGAAACATCACATTGGCAAGCTCACAATAGGGTTGTAAAGCTCTGCTCATAGTGATACAGCAATTGAGATTGAAAAGTACCCCAGCTCCAAGGAGAATCTGTGCCTCATGGTAGAATCAATCAGCAAAGTTGGAGACAGTCTTGTATTTCTTGAACGAGATATTGCTAAACTCTGCCTTTCTGGCCTGGAGTTTAGTCTTGCTGCCAAATTTATTGGTGACCGCCTGTTTGGCGTCTGTGTATGTCCACTCTTCCTGTGGTAGACATGGCATGATAACGTCTACACTGGTGGGGTCCAGGGCATGAATGAGGGTGGTGGCCTTCATGTGATTTGATGACCCTCTCATGGACATCTCAAATAGCCGTATGAACGTTCTAATGTTTCCATTATGATCAAATTTAGGTAAGTTCAATAGTTTGAACTTATGGTTGTGTACCAAAGTCTCTTCTATAGGAGTGGCCATTGGTCTTCTGGAGGGAATAGAAGGAAGCCTGGTGGAGGTCATTGGCGTGAGAGGAGGCAGTGTCGCAACTCCCATGGGCACATTACATGTGTAATGAGAGCCGTTACTCTTGTGATTGGAACCTACTTCATGGAAGTAATCAGGAGAGGAAGTCTTCTGCCTTTCTGAAGAAGAGGCAGGGAGGGGTAACAAGCCTTGGCCAGAGCTGCTACTGCCTGCTCTGCTAGCCTGAGTCTCAAGCTTGCTTAGTCTTGTAACAAACTTAAGTTCCATCTCCTTCCTAGCTGCACATTCTTGTACCAGCTGTTCCAGTAGGCTGCTATGGTTTTCCTCCAGCATAAGGACTGTAGAGGTGAGCGTACCATGACGTTGCTTGTCCTTCATGCAACCTTCCTCCAGGTGGACAATCTGTTCATGTATGGACTCAAGATCCTTGTAAAGCAAGCTGGCAAGCTCTTGTACACTTTCAATGGTCTCCCAAAGATTGTTTTTATTATCCACATAGGTGTTGTGGTACAGGCAAAAGTTGTGGGGGTCAGAGGAAAGTTCCTGAGCAGCGGTGCCCAGCAGGGTAGGGAACTTCCCATTTCTCAGGCCGTCAAGCTTACTTGCCAGCTTGTTAACGTAAGCCACTAACTCATTATATTGGTTGGTACTTCTATCTTCTGCGTTGTCCAGCATACAGCAAAGAGTTTCTTTATCAAGAGACTCTTTACTCTGATTTGGTTGCTGGGCCAACTTGTCAACCCTACGGGTAAGGATAATACAGTGAGTTGTCACGTCAGTGATCCACTGTAGAGTTATGACAGTGCTCTCAAAGCAATTGGCAACAATATGTCCAACTTGAGAGTTGAACTGCTGCACAATCTCATTCACCCTGAAGTAGGCATGATTAGTGGTATTGAACAGATTTCTCAGGATACCCTGCAATGAATCAAAGCTGGTATTCAGCTTATTGATTGTAGCCAAGTGGGTTTCCTGAAATTCATTGCAGCTAGCCCCCAGCTCAGTAAATTCCAAACTTTGTCTTGCAACAAGTTGCTGCAAGTTGCTGCAAGCGCTTAATGCTCAGATGAACAAAGTAAGAGAGGAAGTCTTTGACTTGCCTCTTCTCCTTGTTCAACAGCTGACTGATTTACATGCTGTTAGCTTCCTGGTACTGGTGGTATGCAGTCCAAAGGTTGGCAGCATTAAGATTATAGCTGAACAGAGTGAACTCTGTCTCCTGTTGGGCCTCTTCATGTTGTCAACCATGCAGGAGTGCGCCTAGCATAGTGCAAACCTCTTCTAAAGAATACTGGCAAGGTTGGTGAGGTCCTGGAACATTGGCAGGGTCCAAGTGGAGGCAGTCATCTTGGAGATCAACAGCTTGGTGTGGCATAAGAGCCAAGCGGAGACTAGTGTCCCTTTTGGTGTCACTAGTGTTCATGCATCCCCCCATAATTATCAACAAAGCTGGGGCGGGAAAGAGGTAAGGCAGCGCCTTGACTTGACACCAATGGCAGCTTGTTTTTGTAGTGAGCACCACTGTCAAGATTTTGTGGTCTTGAGGAAAGATCTTTATTGTTCATTATAGTAGGGATGTTGATATATATTGTATGAGGACAATCTTTGATACCAATCAGGTCTAGGTGAGGCTACGGCCTGGCAATATCCCAAGTCCGTAGGAGAAAACACACGGGTCTGCAAGTAAACAGTGGCATGTTCTACTTGGATACTTCTGATTACTAGGTGCCAGCTAGTAGTGATACAACAATAGAGATCCTTTAATTGCTATCTTCAAGGGTGAATATTCTGCTCAATCTCTAATCAGGAGAGAACCTTATATAGGGTGGATAAGACCTCTTGCCAGATTATAATCTGACGCTTCCAACTATTACTAGTCAGTCTATCTATTCCCCAGACTGCTAGTTTCAGCCCCCAGAGTTAGGCAGCCATGTCGGTTTGGCATGGGCCTTCAATAGATTACCAGACCTCAGCTTATCTCCTCAGCGTATTGGCGTCATCTGGTTTGTGGTTTATGCATATGCAAGTTTGGTTCCCCTATCAACTAGGTTTTTGCATCATGTATTATCCTTTTTAAATGACCTTCTATATTGATCATAGAATTCAAGGTGTCTCCAAGCGTGAATGTTTGGCGGGAACCATCTTGCGTTATTATCCTTGGGTATTCCATATTATTGGCTGTGGGACATTCTGTGCTTGTGGTCGTGAATCATCAAGCTTATCCAATCAGGTTCAATCCAATGGGAGGATCAGTATCAGATCAGGATCAATCTTCAGAGTAATATTCAATGTACTGATTAGCCAAAGCCAGGAGCAGGATCAGCTGATGCTTCTTTAAACTGGCCAGCTGTATGGTGATTGGCCGTCTAACCAATCAGCCAGGGGAATAATGGTCAAGTCTACCATATTATTCTGGAGTCCTGACATAAGCTTATAAGAAGTGTGACTAAATCTAAAAAGTCAATTTTTGATTTCCTCACTTTTGTTTTGAGGAACTTAATAAAACATAATGAATAAAATATTGGTTTTTTGAAAAAGTTTAATATTAAATGGTCCTAAATTTTTGGTACCTTTTTGGATTTTGATTTGACTACTTTTTGATTTCTGCACCCATTAAGAAACTATATGCAAATTTTTAAATAAATTTTTATGAGACAAACTTTTATTTTTAAAAAGAAAGAGCCTATAATAATATTTTATATTAATATTTTGCCAAAATAAATTAAAAAATTTGCCTAAAGTTAAAAAAGCTTTTTTTTAGCTCTTGATTTATTTTTTACATATAGAAAAAAGTTCTAAATTTTAAATTTTTTAATTTTGATGTATCAAATATTAAATTGAAGAATTTTTTGCACTTCAATTTTTGTACTTTCAATTTTTCCCCCTCTATTCAAAGGGGTAAATAAATTCTATTTTTAAAGCCAAATTAAATTAAGGTGTGTTTTAAATTGCATCAATTTGGGCACTTTGAGCTTGGTTTTTCAATTTTAGCTACTAGTAAAAACATTTTAAAAAAGTCAAATTTAAGAAAAGTGTTAAATTTTTTAGGGAAATTTTTATTGAAAAAAGTGTGGAGATTAAAAAAATCATTGATTTGGAGATTTTGGTCTCCACACTTTGAATTTAGGCACTTGCCTGTCTACTACCTCCATCCACTCCCAAGGCACCCAAATTCCCTGGTAGTTTCAGAAATGCTGCCCCCAATGCTGAAATTTGTGGTGTTCCCCCTGTCTCCAGCTCTAATAATGATTGGGTCTACTTCCCCAAACCTCTGGTGACAAATATCTTTTTCTGCCCATCATGTGAGAGACAGTGTTATCCAAATCTTGCACCTGCTCAAGGACCTTCCTGGCCAAGCCCAAGATCTACTTGTTACTGGGGAAAATATAGTCAAAAGTCTCACTTGTGATGACTTATAGCTGTTCTTCCCTGAGCCAGACCTTGTAGCCCCCCATGAAGTGGAAACTCTGGGATTCTCCTCCATTGCGGAGGAGGACTCTCTCACTCCCAAGAATGCACCTATGATCTCAGAGCACACTCCCAAGCACACCCCTGGATACTTGGTGCATGGTGCTGATGGGATCAAACCCCTAATTCCTTCAACTTCCCCCTGTGTCCTTTCTTTGGACACCTGTTCAAGCAGCCATACCAGTTCTGCACTGGATGGTGTCCTGGTAAGCCATCCCCCAGGACAGGAGCCAAACTTAGTTAGTTTAGCCACCTCTCTCACAGTGTTGATGAGATGGGGTAGACTTGATTGATGTAAGTGTGAGAGAGAGGGGCTAGACTAACTAAGTTTGGATCCCATCCTGGCAAGATGAATCACCAGGATACCGCCCAGTGGAGTACTGGGATGGCCGCTCAGAGGGGGGACCAAAGAGAAGACGCAGGGGACAGCTGAGGAAAGTATGCATTCAATCCCATCAGCACTAGCCCAGTGAGTAACCAGGGTGTGAGGGTGAGAGCATGAGGCAACCCTAAAGGAGCTAGGAGGGATACTGGAGGGCCTTTGTCCAAGCCAAGAGTAGTAGGCGCTGACATCACCCCCAATGTGGGGGCTGACACAGCGTAATCTGCAGCAGAGAGTTCTAATTCATCACAAGTCAGGCTCTTGAAAATTGTCTTGCCTGAAACAAGAAGCTCACCCAGGAGGCGCGAGAGACTAGAGGGGTTGTCTCCCATAAGGCAAGCAGAAGCAGAGAATTGTGACCATAGATTGGGGGCAGTTGTCCAGAGTAGAATTATAAAAGGAGCCAAAGTGAACACCACAAATTTTACAACAGGGAGGATCATAATTGAAGAGCCCGCAAAGTTTGGAATTTTTGGGTGTAATTTTTAGATCTCCAAGTTATAGAAAATTAAAGGAGAGGGCAGCCACAAGAGAAAATTGGGTGGGAGGCAGCAAACAACACTTGGAGGCCTTGGTGATGGTTTCAGGTGGCTTGGGCGGGCGTATAGATGTAGAGCGGGTTTGAAATCAGTAAAATCAAATAAAACTTAAAACTTAGAGTAAGATTTATAAGAATTTTTAAATGAAATTTAGAGTTCAAACAGTAGTTTTGAAAGTGTAAACAGCAGGCGTAACAATTAAGTGATAAGCCTGACCAGAAGGACTTCAAAAAGATGACTGGGTTAAAGCAAGATAACACAAAGGTAATGTTTAACACAAAAATAACTAACACTTTGTTTAAAATCAAGGGAGACTCCAATATAGTCAACAACTAAAGAATTTAATGACAAAGTTTAGCAGCAAATCCTATGGTTTTATTAATTTGAGAATTGACAAGCAAGGGACACAAAGTCCCCTGTCATTGTAAAAAGGGGGGATTGCTAAGAAATGGGCACATGACCACTTTGGCTTGCATCTGATTGGCAGGAAGAGACATTTTGCTGGACAAGACCAGGGACACTGGAAGGTTTCAAGTTAATTTCTGCAGCTCCACCTGATTGGCTAGAATCCATCCCAGGCATTTGGGATTCACTTGATTTTCTGGTTGTTGATGTGGCATCATTTGATTGGGCATTTCTGATAATTTTTAAGAGAGGATGACACCATGATAACAAACAATCCAAATTGATCAGCTTTTCTTTGCAGGCCAGGACAACCAAAGCAGGGGGATCTGCAGGGTAGGCCAGAACAAATCTCTCATCAACAGTATGGGCTAAATCTTCTAGGGAATTTAATGGCTTGGCTGTTGTTTTTGGGCCTTTTTTGGTGCGGCAGAGGAAAACAGTTTGATCCAAGGCCAAGGGTGGCAGTGGATTTACAGTAAGCTTCATTGTAAGGAAGGCATGCAGATCAAAGGCTGTTCCCCTTTTTATAGCTTTACCTGTTGGACTTGCACCTAGGTTTCAGGCCCTATAAGTTGCTGGATGCTTGGGTGCACCCCTAGAGGCTTGGTATAGCTTGAGATATGAGATACCTTTTGGGATTTTGGGATATGGACCTGGGCCAGCTGGCATGGTATAATCTTGAACTGCACCTGTGAAGTTTGGTTCTGGTTACCCTTTGCATCTGATGGGGATGTTGCAGCAGGATAAGGGAACTGTTTCCTATCCCAAAGTTTTCCTGCCCTTCAGGGTGGTTGTCTTGGGTTTGATCTGGTTCTGGGGTCTGTTGGGTTAGACTGACCATTGATTCCTTTCCTGGACCCCAGATTATAATGCTTTGCTGGGTTGGGTACATCTTGTAGTGTGGAGTTACTTTTGAAGTGCATTGGAGTGGGTGATATGGTGGCCCTGGGTGCCCAAGTTGGTTGAGGCACTCAACTCAGCCCCAGAGGTCCCAGGTTCAAATCCTGTAGATTTTGCCTGCCCTGCCTCTATATTTTAGTTATCTAAGAACCCTATCTGTAGTTGGATTTTCCAGCAAGGACCAGCTGAACAATCCTTAATGACTGAAATGTTAAATTTGCCCCCAGTATGATGTAATGGTGACTCAGTGGACCCTAACTGTAGTTGGATTTCCAACCAGGACCGGCTGAACAATCCACCAAGTGATGCGACAACATTGTATTGAATCTCCTATCCCCAAATTCCCTAAGGCCGCGGTCCTTTATAACGCCGTTCTTCAGAGCTTTAATAAAGTTCTATTTTAAAAAAAGAGTGGGTGATCTGGTTAGATCAGGGATACAAGAGAATTGTTTCAAATTCTTTGCCTAGTGAACCTTAATTTCCTTGAAGTAAGGTATTGAAGGCCCATTGAAGTTACTTGTACAACATCTGCTAAGGTTATGGGATGCTTTGTTGTGGTGAAATTAACATGTAACTACATTTGGTGGTTTTGAATCCTGTATAACTTTATTTTCCTTGTCATAGTTGTAGGTAAGTTTATCCTTGCTAAAAATGTTTGAAGCTATCATTTGGAGTTGATAGATGAAGCTATGATATTGGGATTAGTGTATAAGAGTTAATTACATGGTTTATTGTGGGAATTTATATTGGATGATTAAGTAGGATTAGTGTATGAGAGTTAATTAAATGGTTTATTGTGGGAATTTATATTGGATGATTAAGTAGGATTAGTGTATGAGAGTTAATTAAATGGTTTATTGTGGGAATTTATATTGGATGATTAAGTTGGATTAGTGGCCTTCAAAGAGGTTCTTGATGTTTTCTCGGATGGAGGGGTAGTCAGCTACGTGATGGATGAGATGAGGGCATTGGCTGGGAAGGTGGTGAGAGGTGGATATCTTTGTGAGCTTTGGGGCGGATTTGAGGAGGGTTTCTAGTGAGGAGATGGTGGGAGTGAGGAGATGGGAGAGTTTGGGAAGTGAGTGGGTGAATGTAATGGGTTGGTTGGTGCAGAGGATCTGCAGGTTGGGGAAGTTGGTGGCAATCCATGGGAGGAAGTTGGAGGGGAGGCTGGAATCGGTTTCAAAGATCAGGCCACGGGCAGCGTACTTCAGGTCGGGGAGGACAATGTCGTTGCAGTTGGGGAGGTGGACTATGAGGTAGTCAACTGTGGTGAGGCCTTTGAGGATGTTGGGGGAGGGGAAGAGAGAGTAGGAGGTGAGGGAGAATACATTGATGGGGGGCAGGTGGTTTTCGATGAAGAAGGGGTTGGAGTCAATGATTGTCAGGAAATCCAAGTACTGCTGGGATATGGAGTGTTGTTGCTTGCTGGGCTTGAAGTGAAGGGCAGCATCAAAGAATTCGTCTCTGTTGCTTGCGCTTGCAGCAAGCAGCACGCGGCGGGTGAGGTCATAGGTCAGCAGGGACACGTCGGGGGTGGCACTTGGGAAAATCTGCAAAAGCTCAAGGCGCGGGAACTTGGCTTCAATCGTGTCTAGCAGGGACTGGCGGACTCTGCACTCCAGAAGCGTAAGCTTGCGGAGCCCAGGGCATTCAATCTGCTGCAGGAGCAAGTTTTGTCCAAAGGGAACACTGCTTTTGAGTGTCAATGACGTGAGGCCCATGATGATTGGCTGCAGTTGGGTAATCAACCCATTATTTATGTCCCAGTCCAATGTGAGGTGCTGCAAGTGGTTAAGGCCTGAGCATCCCAAAACAAACTGTCTTGTATTTTCTTCACAAGTCAGCTTGGCATCAACTGAGAGTGTTCTTGGAAAGAGGCTGGCTAAAGCCGTCAACTCCAAGGGCCCATCATGCTTTCTACCCACACGGACCACTCGGGTATGTCCGCCGTATTGCATGAATGCCCTCTGCATATCCTTGGCAGGAGCAGAGTATTCAACCTCCCGAAACAGCACTGGGCTGGCAATGGCCTCCCAGAACTTGTCAACCAAACGCATCTCCTTGAGGTCCTCCACAGCAAGGTACTTCACCAATTCGTCTAACACTACAGCAGGAAACTCCATTATCAAAATCCGTAGCTCAACCTTGGTTTAATATAAGCCTATTCTTGCGGTTGAACAGTTCCAATATCTTCTCGTGACGATAATCCGTACAGGCCAGAGAAGCGCCTAAACTTCTTAAACGTCAATTATATCCACCCTGATTAAAGTGCACATTGTGGCATGAGAAGCCAAATGATCAACTTGTGCCTTTTTAAATCCCGCTCAGCTAGCCCTCCTCAAAAGTCGCCGTCGATTATAAATCATTTTAATTAAGCTTTTATATTGCGCGGCGGATTCGCCATGGCTTTATTTCACCTCATAGAAATTTAAATTAGCCGATCTTTAATCTAACTCGATTCAAATAGGGCATTATTCATGCCTTCAATCTATCACTCGGCATCAATCTAAACAATGACAAGCTTCTGGTACATACAAACTTTCTTCTACAATGCTTTCATACCGCTGATATAATTAAGCATTAATAAATCTCTTTATAAATCAAGAGACAACTGCATCCATGCCTTTTATGCCAGCACTACAAAAGTGCTTGGTCATCCCTGCTTCAACCCATCCCTCCAATGGCCTGTACGCATGGCATAGATTTCGGGAAACTTTATCATCTCGATGAGTTGGACTCCACCAATAATATCGGCTTCAGCCAGCCTTACCCTTCAAAGCATCCAATAGCCTCGATGAAGATATTTAATATATATACACAATGAAATAATCTTTTGAAACGAATAGCTTAGAACCAGAAGCTTAAACACCAGCAAGCCGCTGAAAACTATCTACCCACCCTTTACCAACCCCACATCCCCAACCCCCAATTAGGGCTGCATCGGATTTTGGACGGGTGGCTCCTTTTATAAAAAGAAGCCACCCATCTGAAATCCGGAAACGGTTTCGAGAGAATCTACTTTGAGAAGATTCTTCGGAATCGTTTCTTTCCACATCTACTGGATGTAAATCCAAATCAGATTTTACATCCAGTGGATGTTACGAAGTGCGGAGCCCTAGTCAAAAAGACCAATCATTTATCATTTTTTGAAACAATCAATCCCTAACTTAATCCATTTATCCAGTAGATTTGAAACAATCAATTCCCAGTTTTAATCCATCTATCCAGTAGATTCGAAGCAACCAACTCCTAGCTTTAATCCATCTATTCAGCAGATTTAAAGCAATTAATTCCCAGTTTTACACATATGACTTATTTTATCAAGTATATATCACCAGCACTTAACTAATAAATAACAAAGCTCACTCTTGAATTGAACCTTACTCCCAGTAAACTTTGATCAAAAATGGACTGTGAATACTGCAAAGCAGCAATTGATGATAGCCAGTTTATTACTTGTAAAATGTGTCATAGTGCTATTCACCTGCTCTGTACAGACTCTGACGCTTCTGATCATGTGGACAATGCTTCCTTTATTTGCAAAGTTTGTAAAGTTAATACAAGCTGTGAAACTCTGGTTGATGATTCTCTTGATGCCTTGGAGCCAGAAGGTCTTATCGAGTTGTCTACTACTCAGAGTGTTTCAGGTAAATACTTTTTAAATTCAAGCTAATTATTTTAGTGTACAAAACTCCCAAGGATTTTTTTTCATATTAGTGAAAAGCTTTTAAGAGGAAAAAACTTTACCCAAAAAGCAGTTTGCAAGTTATGCTTTCCAGTAAACCCTACAGTTGATCCAGAATATGGGTAATAATTTATAAATATCTTAATTTACTAACTTAATAGAATTTTTAGAATTTCCAAAGGGTGTACAAAATCTTTAATGGCTCATCTTAAGAAAAAAACACCCTGAAGAACATGAATTAATTGAACCCTCCTTAAGCAGAAAGAGAAAGCTGACTGGGGATTCATCTGTTGTAGACTTGTCAAGAATTAAGTCCCAAGAAGACCTTATTTGACAGGTTATGATCTGGATTATCCGAGCAGGCATGCCCTTTAGTGTTGTTGAGGATCCAATCTTGCAAAACATTTTTGAAGAATACACTTTATTGCTGGAAGGAAAGCAACTCAAAAAAGCATTTCCAAAGCGTGACTATTTTTGGGAGCTTTTATCAACAATACATCAAACTTATGATCAAGAAAAAAGAGTCTTAAATGAGGTTGATACAAAACTGGCAATAACAACTGATGTTTGGTCGTCTGCAAATGCTGAGTTTTATATTGGATTCACTGCACATTGGGTTACTTCTGGGTTTGAACTGAAAAGAATTTTGCTTGCCTTTATCCCATTTCCAGAAAAGCATACTGGTGAAAATATTCTGGAAAAATATACCACTGTTGTTGAAAAATATGGCATTTCTGAAAAGGTGAATTTATCTTTATATTTTAATGCATAGTTATTAACTTTACTATGGCTTTGGATTTTAACAATTACTTTGGATAATGCATCTTCAAATACAAAGTTTATTGAGCTTCTGTCAGCAAGTAGATCCTCTTCAAATTTCTTTAATACAAAAGAAAAATTTCACATAAGATGTATTGCTCATGTATTACATCTAGCTGCACAGACTCTTATTCTTAGAATTGATGGCATTAAGTAAAAAAAGAGCTTCCTATTCAAGTATTTCTTCCTGGTTTGAGCTTTGGGACACAAGAAGCTCTTGATGAGCTAATGGAAACATTTGAAGAAACTCCTACATGCTCTCAAAATGATGGGGCAAAAAAACTCAACCTGACTTTAATCTTAGAAAATTACTTTTTAAGATAAAAAGATCTGAGCAGCTGTTACAAACACTGCACATTTATCAAGAGTTTAACTCAATTGATAAATCCAATCCTGTATTTGATGTGAGAACAAGATGGAATTCCACCTATGCCATGTTAAAATGGGCATTAAAAATAAAGAGGTATGCATCATAAATAATATTTTAATAATATATAGGCAATTAAAGGAGTTGTCACTTCTGAATAAATGTCATCTTTAAAATGGGACATTTTTGAAAGGCTCACTTTCTGGCTGGAAATATTTGATTCTACCACATCTCTTGTCTGTCCAACTAACTCCTGCTCTTTATCATATGCCCTGTGTTACATAAGTAACAATTTAGAGGCCCCAGGTGGGAATTAAACCCGCTCCTAGCCTCCAGGCGGGGCTAGCAGGTAGGGGAGATTCACCTATACCTGAATTTTTTCTTTTCAAAGCAAATCCAGGTGCAGGAACCATTCCCGCCCTGGCAGTAGCTGTGGGGCTCATTCTGGGCCCCAAAAGCTACACCCAAGCCTTGGTGGGTTTGGCTGGGCCTGGGCAGGCTATTTTTAGCTGCCCAGTAACCCCAGTTCAAGCCCACCCTCCATTAAGTAATTTGGGGTCTCCAATTGGGGACCCCTTTTTTAATCAAATTCCTTGGCCTCAGGAAAGCCTGTCAAGCCAGCCCAAAAAAGGTGATCAAATTGGGAAAACCACCATAACCCCAGAAGCCAAATATGCTAGGACTAGTGGCCAGCCAGGCCAAGATGGACCACCAAAAAGCCAAACAACTGTTCCTGAAAACCCCAAAAATGACCATGAAGCAGCCAACCAAACAGCAGAACCTGAGATGTCAAGCCTTACCACACAGATAGCACCAGAAGAATGCCCAGAGGCACTTGCATGTGAGTAGGTATATAAACCAGAAGCACCTGAAAAAGTTCTGTATCATCATCCTTACCAAATAAAGTTGTTATGAACCTTTGGTTCACCAATCTGTTTCCATACCTATTTTTAATACTATTCCATCTGCATACACCCAAGCGTCAGTACCCATCTACTGGGATAGATAGTCAGACTCCTGTTGATAAAACCAAAGCCTTTGACTACTACTGTCCACCCAATGCTCCGTTTGGCCCTGTGCATTTCACTGAGTATCCCGCCAATCCTGGCCATGAACCCTGGACATTGGAAGACTTGCAGTGATACACCCACCCAAACACTCCCAAGGAACTCTACCAAATTGTCCGTGACGGCAAAGCAATCACCATCTACCCTTTGATCTTCAACGGAAAGTACAACAATCCTGCTGCCTACTTGGTCCCCATGGAACCGCCCCCAACACCCAAACCAACCATTTCAACCCCCCACTTCTGATGCCACTGGCCAGAGTAGTCAATTCCTGGGAGTGCTTTACCTGGCGCTCATGGGATTGATTGACTCTGCCTTGCCAGTGGCCAGGCCTTGGGCTGTGGCTGGGAAGGCCCTTTCCTACCTGGTAAAGTTAGGTACCATCATCTGGTGGGCCATGCCAGTACCTGCTTTGACTCCTCCCTCACCTGCTGGAGCTCCACAGTACTCCTGGTATCCTGAAATTATGAAAATCCACCCCAAACTTGGTAACCTGGGCCCCAAGATGTTATTAGCACTTGGGGCTACTTGTATGTTTGTTTTTATGATTATCACTTATTACTGTTATTTGTGGCTATCATACCAAATCTCCTCTATGTGGAAGAGAACAACCCAGACCTTGGATGATTCTAAGGATGCTCCAGAGAGCAAAGACCTGACCGCAGCAACCTCCTCTCAAGTACAGAACATCATTGTGAACCAAACCACCTCCAATGTGACCATGTCCCTGATGGGCAAGCTCAGCCTAGAGGAAGCCAGAAGAGCCATGCCGGTACTACGACTGCACTTCCTAGCCAATGCCATCACCTATCCCAACAACACAGTCAAAGTCTTGGTAGTAGCATCCATGCTAACAGAGGACACCCTAGACTGGTTTGGCAAAGCCACCCCCAACAACGTAGAGTTTTTCTTAGACTATGCTCAATTTGAGGCTGAACTAATGGCCACAGGAGAGGACCAGAATACCCATCACTTTTCCTTCATGACCCTGTTGAAATTCAAGCAAAACAGCAGCCCACTTCAGACCTACGTAGAAGAGTTCACCAAACTACAGACCCGTGCTATGCTAGACAACAAATTGGCCGCCATCCTATTCAGAAAAGGCGTGAACCCAGGGTTAAAGGACCTCCTCAAGCACCCCCCCCACAATTGGGTTAGAAGAACTGATTGTGCTCTGCTGAGGACTAAGCTTAAACCAAGAAACCCACGGTGCTGCCCCCCATGGACCCTGGATGGCCAGAAGCCCCACTGCAGCCAGACCAGCCATGACACCTGAGGAGTTGCAACAATATTAAAGAAATGGGTTGTGTTTCCACTGCCATGAAGCAGGGCACCAGACCAGGGCCTGTCCAAGAAGAAACCAAGCTTCAGGCTCCCTTGCCCAATTAAACACTACCTCTCAGTCTTATAAGTATATCATAGTGACCCTAGAAGTGGGAGATAAAGTATTTCAAAAAAAGGCTTTTTAGACACAGGGGCTGATGAAAGTTTCATCAACCCCACATTAGCGTCTAAGCTGGAACTCACCCCATCAGATACTCAATTCCAAGTCACTATGGGAAACAGTTCAGCTGACATTGGCCAAGAATGTAACCAACACCTGGAGCTGAAGATTGGGCAAAACACCTACCCCTCATCCGTTATCCTGTTGAAAGAATTACCACACCCATTGATACTTGGAGACTCCTGGGCTGACAAACATGGTGCAATCCTGAACTATTGTGACCAAACTGTAACCCTGGGAAAGGGACCTAACCCCAACACTGTACCCATTCAGCTGAGCCCACACATAGTACCCCCCACCAAACTCATGACCTTGAAATTAGACCCTTTCTCAGGGAAGCTGCCCTCAGCCCCTGAGAAATGGGCCAGTGTCTTCAGCAAAGAGGCGGCAACTCAACTACCTAACACTCTATCTACAACCACGCCATTGACTTACTCCCTGATATGCAACCCAGCCACGGCCCCATCTATAGTTGTAACCACAAAGAACAGGTGGCCTTGAAAGTGTACATTGAAGACATGACCAAGAAAGGATTCATCCAAGTCTCAAAGGCCCCATGCTCTTCCCCCTTACTATTTGTGGGGAAGAAAGATGGGGGAATGAGACCTTGTGTAAACTACCAGAAGCTGAACAAAATCACAGTAAAAAACCAATACCCCATACCTAATGCCAATGACCCATGTGATATCTTGACTGGAGCACAAGTATACTCTAAGATTGACCTCCGAGACACTTTTAATCAAATCTAAATCAAAGAAGGCAATGAATATAAAACAGCTTTCAAAACTTGATATGGGCTCTATGAATACCTGGTCATGCCTTTTGGGCTATGCAACGCCCCTAGCACTTTCCAGAGGATGATTAACTTGGTTCTTGGAGAATACCTTGACCAATTCTGTGTGGCATATATTGACAACATTCTGATATATAGCAAAACACATGAAGACCACCTCTGCCACCTGGACCTCATATTGGAGAAACTAGCAGCAGCCAACCTTTACGTCAAACTCAATAATTGTGAGTTCTTTCAACCTGAGGTAGAATTCTTGGGCTACATAGTACAAACTGGTGGATTTGCCATGGCCTAAGATAAAGTGGACGCGGTCACAGCTTGGCCCACCCCCACCTGTCAGAAAGATATTAGGAGTTTCCTGGGGCTAGCAAACTACTGTAGAGATTTCATCAAATTTTTTTCTCAGATCACTCTGCCCCTGACCTGCCTTTGGTATGACAAAGTCCAGTTTGAGTGGACCCCAACTGTGTTAAAGCCTTTGAAGCCCTGAAGTTAGCCTTCACCTCTGCATCTGTGTTAGCCATGCCTGACCACACAAAGCCGTTCATCCTGGAAACCGACACTTTCAACTTTGCCCTGGGAGGGGTGCTTCTTCAGGAAGAAGGGGATGGTATGCTACATCCTGTAGCATATTACTCCAAAAAGATGATCCCTGCTGAAGGAAATTATCCTATATACAATAAAGAAATGCTAGCTATAATAAAGACCCTGAAGCACTGGCGCAGATACCTATGCAGCGCTGAGCACCCAGTAAAGGTCCTAACAGATCACAAAAACTTGGTTTACTTCTTCAAACCACGTCAGCTTAACCAACGACAAGCAATATGGGCCCTAGAACTTGCAGACTACATACTAGAAATTGACTATAAACCCGGCAAAGTAAACATTGTCCCAGATGCCCTAAGTAGAAGAGCCAACCTGATCCTGTCCTCCACTGAGTTGAGAGATCACAACACCCATACCCTGTTGGATACAACCAGTGGAAAAATACAGCTAAACTACCTGAAAATTGTTGCTAAGAAATCAGACGTATTAGAAGCCCAGGCAAAGGACCCTGTTGCCAAAAATATGGTCTCAGAACTCTCAACACAACTAGACAGCCCCCTGTACAAAAGAGGTTACTCAATAAAAGGAACCACCCTACTGTTCTGAGGAAGAATATATGTACCAGAAGGATTAGCTTGGATTTCTGTACTAAAGGACTATCACAACTCATAACTAGCTGGCCACCTGGGCCACCACAAAACCCTTCAAAGCATCAAAAGGAATTACTTGTGGCCCAAGATAGACACAGATTTTATCAACTACATTGAGAGCTGTGAGACATGCAGGCGTACCAGAACAAGACGCTCTAAGCCAGAAGGCCTCCTCTGCCCCCTAGACATCCCTTCAGGCCCCTGGAAATTGGTATCCATGGATTACATAGTTGAACTCCCACCCCCAAAGACTACAACACAATTCTAGTGATAGTTTGACTGTTTCACCAAAATGGCCTACTTTGTCCTCACCACTACCCATTGCACTGCTGCTGAAACCGTCTGACACTTTCATGATCAAATACTCACCCAACACGGAACCCCAGAGGAAATAGTGACAGACCAAGGACCACAGTTCACATCTTGTTATTGGGCGCAAGTGATGAAAGACTGAGGAATCAAAAGATGTGTGTCCAAATCCTATCACCCCCAGACCAACTGCCAAACTGAACAGATGAACCAGATTTTGGAACAGTACCTCCAATGCTACGCAAATACCAATCAAGACAACTTGGCAGACCTATTATCCACAGCCCAATACGCGTACAATAGCAAAGATCACACGTCCACCAGGATGTCCCCCTTCAAAGCTAATTACAGATTTGACCCCACTTGGGATCCCAAGATTGGAAACCAGGAGTCTAAAAAAGTGGGTAGAACCTGGATGGAACACATCCACAAAACCCAGATGACCTGCTCCCAAAACCTAACCTGCACAGTACAGACTTACAAAGCCTTTGCTGATAGAAAGTGCACCCTTGGAAAGCCACTAGAGATTGGGGATGAGGTCTATCTAGACTCAAGAAACGTACCCCTAAATGTCCCATGCCGGAAGCTAGCTCATCAAAAAAGCGGCTCCTACCAGATCAGAGGCCAAGTAGGCAAAGTAGGCAAAGTAGCTTACCATATGAAGTTACCTGACACCTGGAAAATACATGACATATTCCATCAATCCTTGCTGTTTGAAAAGGATGGTACAACCCTATCCCACCAGAAACTGAAGACTGCCCCTCCGCCCATCCTGGTAGGGAGATCCCTTGAACATGAAGTAGAGTATATACACGGCAACTGCACCTACTACCATAAGCCACAGTACTATGTCAAATGGCTAGGATACCCACCCAAAGAAAACACCTGGGAACCAGCTGAAAACCTTAAAAATGCAGCTGATGCTGTCCGCCAATATTGGGAGAAGAAGAAAGCCAAGTCCAGTTTAGAAGGGGATAGTGTTACAGAAGTAACAATTTTGAGGCCCCGGGCGGGAATCAAACCTGCTCTTAGCCTCCAGGCGGGGCTAGCGGGCGGGGGAGATGTGCCCGCTCCTGTATTTTTGCTTTTTGAAGCAAATCCAGGTGCAGGAACTATTCCTGCCCTGGTGGTAGCTGAGGGGCCCGCTTTGGGCCCCAAAAGCTACGCCCAAGCCTTGGTGGGTTTGGCTGGGCCTGGGCAGGCTATTTTTAGCTGCCCAGTAACCCCAGTTCAAGCCCACCCTCCATTAAGTAATTTGGGGTCTCCAATTGGGGACCCCTTTTTTAATCAAGTTCCTTGGTCTCAGGAAAGCCTGTCAAGCCAGCCCAAAAAAGGTGACCAAATTGGGAAAGCCCCCATAACCCCAGAAGCCAAACCTGCTAGGACCAGTGGCCAGCCAGGCCAAGATGGACCACCAAAAAGCCAAACAACTGTTCCTGAAAACCCCAAAAATAACCATGAAGCAGCCAACCAAACAGCAGAACCTGAGATGTCAAGCCTTGTCACACAGATAGCACCAGAAGAATGACCAGAGGCACTTGCATGTGAGTAGGTATATAAACCAGAAGCACCTGAAAAAGTTCTGTATCATCATCCTTACCAAATAAAGTTGTTATGAACCTTTGGTTCACCAATCTGTTTCCATACCTATTTTTAATACTATTCCATCTGCATACACCCAAGCGTCAGTACTCATCTACTGGGATAGATAGTCAGACTCCTGTTGATAAAACCAAAGCCTTTGACTACTACTGTCCACCCAATGCTCCGTTTGGCCCTGTGCATTTCACTGAGTATCCCGCCAATCCTGACCATGAACCCTGGACATTGGAAGACTTGCAGTGATACACCCACCCAAACACTCCCAAGGAACCCTATCAAATTGTCCGTGATGGCAAAGCAATCACCATCTACCCTTTGATCTTCAACGGGAAGTACAACAATCCTGCTGCCTACTTGGTCCCCATGGAACCGCCCCAACACCCAAACCAACCATTTCAACCCCCCCACTTCTGATGCCACTGGCCAGAGTAGTCAATTCCTGGGAGTGCTTTACCTGGCGCTCATGGGATTGATTGACTCTGCCTTGCCTGTGGCCAGGCCTTGGGCTGTGGCTATGAAGGCCCTTTCCTACCTGGTAAAATTAGGTCCCATCATCTGGTGGGCCATGCAAGTACCTGCTTTGACTCCTCCCTCACCTGCTGGAGCTCCACGGTACTCCTGGTATCCTGACACCCTGGTGTTGATTATTAATCTTAAAAAAAACTAAGTGATGAACTTAAAGTGTTGCCATCAGAGGATTTGCTTTTCTGGCCCCTACAACAAACTGAAAAAATTGTGGAGTACTTTGATCACTTTATATCAGATATTTATCTGGTGGCAATAAATCAAATTAACTTTAATCAAGCTGACTTTTAGTGCTGGATCTAGCATACAAGCTCTTTTTCTTTAAGAAAACAGCACCTGAGCTGTACTCAAAAGCAGAAAAGGCCATCAAGGCTATTTATCAAGAGTTTAAAGATAAATCAGCTGATGGCTACAATGATGAGCCTGTTTTAAGAATTAGTAATATGCAAAGAGCTCAATATGTCTTTGAGCTCAATAATGAGCACAATGAAAAGGATGAAAGGGAGCTGGGATTTTACCTAACTGCTAAGCCCAGAGAAACTCCCATTCTCCAATTATAGATGGTAATATGCTAAGATTTAAATAACTAATCATTATATTTTAGATGTATAGCCAGCAGTACCCTATACTAGGAAAACTAGCCAGGATTATATTGTCTTGCCAGGCTACAAGTGCAGCCTCAGAGCAGGAGTTCAATGGGGCTGTTGATATTCTGGGTCTTAGAAGATCCCATATGCTCCCAAGTACTCTTGCCCAACTTAAGGAGGCACAAGCAATTTTAAAAAATGAGTTCAAAATAAACCTTATCTAATTACAGGATCTATTATATTAAATATTATTTTATTATTTAACTTATTATACAATATTTTTATAAAAATTATTCAGAATATAGAGCTGCTCTTTGGCTTTAAAATGAGCTATTAAATGTTAAAATTGGTTTATTATTTACTGAGGTACTTTGGTTTTTAGTTTTAACGCAATGAAAAGTTAGTATGTATTTTGAAGGCTTACCTTTTATCCTGCCAAGCCCAAAGGGCTGGCACACACTCAACTGGCACTGGATTCTGGAGGAAGAATTTCTTCTTCCTCTGGGATCTGTTTTTGTCATTTCAGATTCCCCCAATATGGGGGAATCCAAAAAACAAAAACAGGGAAGAGCAAACGGGGCAATTACGGCAAATGTTGTAATTGTCCCGTTTCTCTTCCAATGCAGCCCTACCCCCAATCACAGCATTATGACATAATTTAGATTATTCCACAATATAGCTTATCCTGAAGATACCCAGAACAATGTATACTTTTGAAAACTGGTTCCTAGGAACAAGGGGATCAGAAACTAGATGGGTACCAAAAGATCATCCTTTATAACCCACTGCAAACCATTAAAATAAATATAAGCACCTTATACAGTTAAAATATCACAAATAAATATAATAAACATCAGAACAAACCAAATTAAATGTAGCCAACTAGATTTCATTCCAGCATGCTTGATAACTATAAAGATACACCACTCTAAGATAAGTAAAAATCATCTTTATCAATACATCATCTACTTAGACTTGGCGCTGTTGGGATTAGATCAGGACCTCAATTCAAACATTTTATCACATTTAAAGGGCTAGCATGATCAGAGTTCCATTGTTGCAACTGAATCAATGGGGATTCAGTATTTGAATTGGGGAAGACAACAGTCCAATAGAAAGGACAGGAATAATAAGAATAAGGTGTTGTTTATTATAGAATACTGTGATTAATATACTATATGGGGAAAGCCACTGGGCCACAAGGGGGTGGCATGGTGGCATTTTCCATGTAAGGATTGGAGCCAAGGGATAACTTGTGCGGGATCAGCAGGTTGAATTGGTAGCACTCCTAATTAGGTGAAAGTGTCCACCATTTGACATTGCCATCAGATTGGTCCATGCCCTTAGATACGTCAAGGGGTGGCTCATCAAGCGCCCCCTGTGTATTGTGAGATACACTGGCAGGCAAATCTGGAAACTTGGTTGCAACACCCCCCTTTCCCCCTGCTCCTTTTCAGACACCAGGAACAGAGTTTGCAAGAGATCTGGGAAGGTCCGCACAAACAACTTTTGTGTGGGGATGGTGCGGCAGGGGTGCAAGCAATTGTGGTGAAGCTTTTTGGTGTTTCCTTGGGTGTCCTTCAGCTGGTAGATGTGGTTGCCATAGACTGCGGCTATCTTGAAGGGCCCCAAGTAGTTGGGTTCTAACTTAGCTGAATTGGGGTTGAGGGTGTAAATGGGGTCATCTACGGCGTATCTGGCCTCAAGGTGTCTTGTCCCTCCCTCAATTTGCTTGAGCTCAATGTCTTGGGCCTTGGTGTGCCACTGGCTCAGGGAAGGGGTAGGCAACAAGGGTTTTTTTTGAAAACTGTGGATTGTAATTTTCCTTGTTCTACTCCTGCCAACCCATTGGGCGTCCCAAAGGCCAAGGTGCTGGGGCTGAACCCGGTGCCCCTGTTGATTCTCGCTCATAAAATGAGCAGTGCAGTGGGCAGATGTTCAGTTCATGCACTATTAGGATGTTCCTGTGAGAGTTTGGCAATCAGCTGGACAAGGGAGTCATTTAATTGCTCTATGCGTCCATTTGCTTGCAGATGATATGGGGTTGTGACTATTTGTAGTAGGGCATTTTTGGCGCAGTACACTTTCATGACATGTCCAACAAGCTCAGGACCCCTGTCCGTAATGAGGTGTTTGGGTCACCCAAAGCGGGCCATAATTTCCTTGCCAATGAAACAGGTGATGGTGATGGCAGTATGATTAGTGATTGCCCATACTACTGGCCAACGGGTGAAGTAGTTGATGGCTGTGATGATGTACTTCTTCCCAAGTCTGTATTTGGGGAGCCGCCCAACAATGTTGAGTGCCCACTGTTCAAAGGGTTCCATGGCCTTAATGGGCAGGACAGACTTGGGGGTGCAGGATTTGACGTAAACTTTTCACACAACACACATGTCTCAAGGAGACCCAAGATGTCTTGGTGCATACACAACCACCAAACCTTTTGTTTCATGATCTCAAAGAGGTTATGTCCTCTGATGTGACCCAAGGTGTGGTGATAATGCAATATTGTGTCACCTTATTGTGTGGTGGAAATGTACGGCGTCTTTGCACCTGTCTCTGCGCGGCAGCAGACATTGCCTGCATCAGTGGTGACGTAACTTTCATTGTCTTTAAACTTGGAGATGGTTACTGAGTTAAGGCCTTCATAGCAGGTTGCTTCAGGGCGGAGGTAAAGCATTGGCCAATCTGGATCCAAGCCATTGTCCCTGGTGATGGACACCACATAGAGTCTTGAGAGGGCATCTGCTGTGACAAGCTCTTTCCCAGGCTTGTATTAAATATGCAACTGGTAAGGAGATAGGCGCTTGACCCAGCTTGCTTGGCAATGTGTCAAGTGGGACTGTGTGTTGAAGTATTGGAGTGACTTGTGGTCTGTCAGGACACGGGGAGGAAAGGTGGCCCCTTCCAAGTAACAGCGCCTCTTCTCAACGCAGTGCACAATTGCTGCTAGCTCCTTGTCATGAATTGGGTAACATTGTTCTGAGTCAGTGAGCTTCAAGGATTTGTATGCCACAGGGAGGAAGACACCCTCATCAGTTTCTACCTGCAACACGCCCCCTATGGCCCTGTCAGAGGCATCAGTATCAAGTTTGTATTGGTGGTTTTGATTGAGAAACTGTAATACAGGTGCCGTTTTAAGTCTCTGCTTCAACATCTCAAAGGCTTGGTCTCTGGAAGGGGTCTAATGGAAACACTGTTTAGTGTTCAGGAGCTTGGTGAGAGGTGCAATAAGTTCTCTGCAATTGGGGATAAACCTGCACATGTAAGCAACCATGTCCAATAAGGTACACACCTGACCGACATTGGTGGGGGGGTGGTATGCTGGTGATTGCCTTTATTTTGGCAGGGTCAGGTTTTATCCCTTGGGCAGAGATGATGTGCCCAAGGAACAAGAGCTCCAACTTGAGGAATTCACATTTGGAGGGCTTAGCCTTCAACTGGTTTTTCCAAAGGGTGTCAAGGACAGCACAGAGGTGTTGGAGGTGCATGATTTGATCTTGACTGAAGACAATAATGTTGTCAAGGTACACAATAACACACTTTCTAATTAATTCCTCAGATGCTTTGTTCATTAACATGGCAAAGGTGGAAGGAGCGTCGGTCATTCCAAAGTTCATGACCTGGCACTCAAACAACCCGTAGCATGTTCAGAAGGCAGTTTTTGCTTCATACCCGGTGCAATGTGGACCTGGTTGTACCCCACAGTGAGATCAATCTTGCTAAAGACCTTTGCATCCGTGAGTGTATCAAACAGGTTGTCAATCAACAGCAGGAGGTACTTATTCTTAAAGGTCACCTCATTGAGGGTGCAGTAATATGTGACTAGGCAAAGGGACCCGTCCTTCTTGGCTAAAAAGAAGACAGCAGCCCCGTATGGCAAAAGCAAGGGGCGTATGAAGCCCTTTTCAAGTGCGTCTACAAGGTGCTGGCAGAGGGTTTCATCTTCTTTTGGTGTCAAGCAATAGAGGGGGGAGCGCCTTGGGAAGCAACCCCTGTAGCTGTACAGCATGTTGGATCTCCCAGGGAGGAGGTTCTTGGTCTAATCATTCACTGAAAACGTCCTTATACTCCTCAGGGAGAGCGGTAAGTGCTGGCAGAGGTGGAGTAGTCAAGGGAAGGGCTGCAGGTGGTTCTGCGCGGATAACTTTGACTGAGCATTGCATGAAGTCTAGCTTCCCCCTTGAAATTGTATTAGCTTGTTTCTGTGATTCTGAAAAACACAGTATCATGCAGCAAATTGCTCATTTCAACGGGGTATATCTGAAAACCCACCCCATTTTTATTGAGGGTGATCACAGACATATCCCAGTTGATGTAGGGTTGGTTGCAGCAAAGCCAGTCAAGGCCAGCAATGACATTGTGGCTGAGCCCTGCCATGATGGGGCCAGAGAGATTAACCTGGATATTCCCCATTCTCACAGAGAAGGGTAATGTCTCATGGGTAATTGCCACTCTTCAGGAATCAGCCACCTGTACTGACTTGAATCTGCTTGGCACTTGGTCTAGCTGTTGAGCATCTGTGAACGTTTGGTCAACCATAGTGTGATTGGCCCCAGTATCTACCAGTAGTTTTTGGGTGTTACCACGGTAAAAAAAGGGGTAGGCCAAGCAAGTTACTTTATTTGGAGAGTGGCTGGCTTGAAGTATGGGGTCATCACTATGAACTTGGAAGATGTCAAGGGGTTCAACTTTGTGAATGTTGTAGTTGCAGGGGTTCTTTGCTAGGAGGGATTGGGAGTGAGGGTCAAGTGGGGTTGTAGAACCTCTTGTAACTACAACCACCAGGCTTTTCCTGGGTCCTCAATTTGTGCTAACTAGAGTTCGCCTTTGCGGGGGCGCTTAACCCCATTTTCCTGTCAGTGTGGCTGGCAGCAACCTACTTGGTTGTGAGCACTGCCAGGTGTGGGGCAAGGTTGGGGTGGTGCGTCATTGGAGCGGCAGAAACCCATTGAAGCCTGGTTATTAGCCTCCACAATGGCCTTATAGCAGTCATCAATGGAGCTTCAGCAACCTACGGGAACCCACTTGCAGATAAGGGGCTTTAACCAGTTAACTATCAAGGTAAGGAGCATGGTGTTCCTTTCAGTCACGGCTTCTGGGGAAGCAGCAAGAGCTTGCTACCAGGTGGCAAGATATTCAGGAACATAAACAGTATGTTTGATAGCCAGGAGGGGAGTCCCTACCACAATGGGCGAGAATGTCTTGCTGTAGCGGGACTTTGCAGCATACCTGAATGACACCCAGGTGATTTCTATTTCTTGACTGGCCCAGGTGGTGAACCAAACTGCAGCAGGTCCTGTAAGGCAGCCTGAAGCAGTGGCAACCAACATAGACTCAGGTACCTGACATACATGGAGGCGGGTTTCAGTGGAGTGGAGCCAGCTGACAATGTTGGCTCCTTTCACCCCACTCACAAATGTTTCCAACTGGAGGTTGAGCATGTGTTTTGACAGGTCTGACTGGGGCAGGGTGACACTAGCGTTGCTCTGTCCAAGGTGGAGTCAATTTTACACACTTGTAAGTACCAGTTGATCTTGATAGATGACATACTTGTCAGGGATGTCACCCTTGGGGATTGGTAGGAAGGTTTCTTGGTGGGGAGTAGCCATACAGCCCGTACTCCATCCTTTCTTGGGGGGAATTTTCTCTTTAGGTAGGTTTTGAACCTACTGCTGCTACCACTGTTGCAACTGAACCAATGGGGTTTCAGTATTTGAATTGAGGAGGACAACAGTCCAATAGAAAGGACAGGAATAATAAGAATAAGGGGTTGTTTATTATAGAATGTTGTGATTAATATACTATATGGGAAAAGCCACTGGTCTACAAGGGGGTAGCATGGTGGCATATTTCATGTAAGGATTGGAGCCAAGGAATAACTTGTGCAGGATCAGCAGGTCAAATTGGTAGCGCTCCTAATTAGGAGAAAGTGTCCACTGTTCAACATTGCCATCAGGTTGGTCCATGTTGTTAGATACATTGGCAGGCAAGTCTGGAAACTTGGTTGCAACACCCTCATAGCTTAAATTCAGTGCAACTAATCAGGATCTAGTTCAGATCTCTTCTAAAGTTAAGGTGGGCTTTAACCTCAAATCAAGCCACATTCAGATATATATCTTTGCTGCTCTCCTGAGTTTAAACATCTAAAGGGATAAAGTTGAGGGAACCTACCACTTCAATCAGTTTGTATCAATGGCAAAGGCTGCACAGTACAATACAATACATAGCCCCACCCCACACATCACCCAAGAGCATAAACTAGGGGTGATTCAGCCCATAAGCATATGTTCAATATTGGTCTGCAGTAAAGGGGTATACTTTATCAGGGGGTATGATCTAAAGTGGAGCAAGATACAATTTAATAACATAACATTAATATATATTTCTTAAATAAATTGAATTAATACATTGAGGTGTTTTTTATATTTAAGTTGTTATTCTGCCTGTTTTCTTCTTTATACAACATAAATATATTTATTTCATCTTCTTATGATCTTATTTGCTGTCTCTAATTTTACTATCAATATATTTATGAAGTTGAATAATTCATATGTATTTCAGAACATTTATATATGATACAGTAGATTATAGTTTATTATTATATTTTAATTTACTTTTATATATGATTAATTTGATCTTTTTATAGTGCTACAAACAAGTGAATTTAAGAAACTACAGGTGCAAAAAACCAGCCAATCAAAGTCAGATTTATTTCCCCTTTTTGACAATCAACTAGGACAATACACACCCTATGTTATTCTGCCCAGTTTAAATCAGTAAATTAAACCTTTTGCCTAAAAAATCTTTTTGTGTTGTCACATTGGCATGCCAGCCTGTGATCAATCTAGCACTCAACCACTGGCAACTTGGGTGCTAGATTGACCACAGGTTGGTATACCAAAGGGACAGGTCAGACTTTCTTTTAGGCAACAGGCTTATTTTACTAAGTCAAACAGGAAAGAATACAGAATGTGTGTCTTTTCTGAGCCATCTGTCAAATACAAAGGAAAATCAATTAAAATTATGATTTTGGTTCTTTGTACTTGTAATTTCTTAAATGCATATGATTGTAAATTAAAAAATATTAAAATATTAATAAAAAACATTAAATCATTTGCATTGTGCTCGGATCATTGTTAAAATTAATCAGCACTATAATTATTTTTTAATATATTATTCCATAAAAATATTAATATTTAAAGTGAATTGTATCATATAATTATATAAAAGATGTTTTGTGGGATTGGGTTTATTTGGCAAAAATATGGGAACAGAGGAGGCAAACTAGTTAGTGGACGGGCAAGGCTGGGTGGTGGGGACAGTACTAACTTTATGTGTGTGGTTGGGATTCATTGGGCTAAGAGGGTTGACTGGGGACAAAGTGTGTAAATCCACTGCCCTCTTTGGCTTTGGATCGCTCTGTTTTTCCTTGCTGTACCTGTCAGGATACCAAGAGTACTGTGGAGCTCCAGCAGGTGAGGGAGGAGTCAAAGCAGGTACTGGCATGGCTCATCAGATGATGGGACCTAACTTTACCAGGTAGGAAAGGGCCTTCCCGGCCACAGCCCAAGGTCCAGCCGCCGGCAAGGCAGAGTCAATCAATCCTGTGAGCGCCAGGTAAAGCACTCCCAGGAATTGACTACTCTGGCCAGTGGCATCAGAAGTGGGGGGGTTGAAATGGTTGGTTTGGGTGTTGGGGGCGGTTCCATGGGGACCAAGTAGGCAGCAGGATTGTTGTACTTTCCGTTGAAGATCAAAGGGTAGATGGTGATTGCTTTGCTGTCACGGACAATTTGGTAGAGTTCCTTGGGAGTGTTTGGGCAGGTGTACCACTGCAAGTCTTCCAATGTCCAGGGTTTGTGGTCAGGATTGGCGGGATACTCAGTGAAATGCACAGGGCCAAGCGGAGCATTGGGTGGACAGTAGTAGTCAAAGGCTTTGGTTTTATCAACAGGAATCTGACTATCTATCCCAGTAGATGGGTACTGACGCTTGGGTGTATGCAGATGGAATAGTATTAAAAATAGGTATGGAAACAGATTGGTGAACCAAAGGTTCATAACAGCTTTATTTGGTAAGGATGACAATACAGAACTTTTTCAAGTGCTTCTGATTTATATACTTACTCACATGCAGGTGCCTCTGGGCATTCTTCTGGTGCTATTTGTGTGGCAAGGCTTGGCATCTCAGGTCCTGCTGTTTGGTTGGCTGCTTCATGGTTATTTTTGGGGTTTTCAGGATCAGTTATTTGGCTTTTTGATGGTCCATCTTGGCTTGGCTGGCCATTGATTCTGGCAGGTTTAGCTTCTGGGGTTTTGGGGGGTTTCACAATTTGATCACCTTTTTTGGGCTGGCTTGACAGGCTTTCCTGAGGCCAAGGAACTTGATTAAAAAAGGGGTCCCCAATTGGAGACCCCAAATTACTTAATGGAGGGTGGGCTTAATCTGGGGTTACTGGGCAGCTAAAAATAGCCTGCCCAGGCCCAGCCAAACCCACCAAGGCTTGGGTGTAGCTTTTGGGACCCAAAGCGGGCCCCTCAGCTACCACCAGGGCGGGAATGGTTCCTGCACCTGGATTTGCTTCAAAAAGCAAAAAATACAGGTGCAGGTGAATCTCCTCCGCCTGCTAGCCCCGCCTGGTGGCTAGGAGCAGGTTTGATTCCCACCTGGGGCTTCAAAATTGTTACTTTTATAACAGTACCAAGAAAAGCTCACAAATGCCAGTTAAGCCATTTAACTCATTAGTGGATTTGGCGCATACTTTAGATGAGATATTTTTACTAGCCTATCCCGCAGACCCTCTGGTCATTGTTGCTACTCCCTGGGGAGAAACACTAATTAATTTGGACTATCTGTTAGCATGGTGCCACCTGCTTTTGAAAACAATTAGAAGTAGCCAATCCAACAATGCCACATCAATGTTGACAGAGCCAAATTGATTCCAAGCATCTGGAATCACCTCTAGCCAATCAGATGGAGCCACAGAAATTAATAAGTTATCCTCCAGTCTCTCTGGCTTTGGCCAGCAAAATTCATCTCCCAGCCAATTGGACTCAAGTCAAGTGGTCATGTGATCCATCCCTCTGCAACTCATCCCTTTTAACATAGCAAGGGGACTTTCAGTCCCCTGCTTGTCAATTCTCATATTATATTAAAAATTGGAACTTTGTTGCTGCACTGTTTAATTGTTTTGAGTTTGGGCCCTGTTTTGAGTCCTATTATCCTTACCACAGTGTTAGTTGTCTTCTTATTATTAATCCATACCTTGTTCTGGTCTGTTTCAAACCTGGTTGCTTCTCTGGAACTCCTAAGAGAGGTGTTAGCGCATAGTTATCATTATAGTTACTTACACTTTCAAAAAGACAATTTAAACTGGAATTTAAGTTAGTTTCTCTTGTAAAAACTTACTTTATTTTCAATTTTTATTGTTTTTGCTTGCATTTGAACCTGCTCCCAGTAAAGCTTTCATCCAAGCTTTCTGAGCCCTTATCTTCAGAAATTGATTGTAACTACTCTAGTTGCCTCAGTTCCTACTACTGAGAGGCCTGAAAAACCAACCTTCTGACTCCAAATTTTTTGGAGATTTGCAAAATGATCCTCCCTGCCCTTAAGTTTGTGGTCTTTTCCCTGGGCCCATTTTTACTGCTTCTTTGGTCCACTTCCTTGGATCTGTGAGACAGTATCTCCTCTTTGGTTCTCCACGTGGGTGACAACCCTTCTAGACTCTTAAAACTCCCTGCTAGTCTCCTTGTCTCAGAAGAGGCCCTGGTCAAAGGCCTAACCTATGATGACCTGGATTTATACTCCTCTGAAAACACCGCACCCTCTCCCCCTTTTGAGGAAATACATGAGTCCTCCCCTGGAGAGTAAGGGCTTGGTTTCCCCGCCAGTACCTAAGCCCTGTTCTGCGCTCTAAATTGCAACCTTGGTTACTTACCAGGCTGGTGTTAATGGGACTGAATGTGTACTTTCTTCAATTTTCCCCTGTGTCCTCTCTTTGGTTTCCCCTTAGAGCAGCCATCCTAATGATTCACTGGGCAGCATCTTGGTGGTTTGTTTCCCCAGGATGGGAGTCAAACTTAGTTAGTTTAGCTCCCCTCTCTTAAAAATGGGTGGGAGGTACTAGGTAAATATGGATGCCTTGGATGGCTCAAAAATATTGGTGATGCATAACATAATACTCCTTCTTGGAAATCACTATGCTTGGATGATATACCAGGGACTTATAAGGAGACAGATGTGCACCCTTTGATGATTGGCTACTTTTCTGGGTGTTGAGGGCCATATTGGTGAGCATGTTTGAAACCTTCTTACAGGGGTTAAGCCCAATGTGGTTGTGGGCAGCAAGAAGTGCCTTATTTAATGTCTTAGGGTTGTGATCTATTATCTTGTCTGTAATTTTGTAGAACAGTACATTCCTCAAGTTTACATTGGCATAGCTGGCAGGGAATACTGACATATTTTATCCTTCCCTCAAATATTCTCTGATGACTCTTCACTGCATTTTATTTGATGGCTCAGCAATACACAGTATTTAGAATTGGTTAAGCTTCAGATATAGAGCGGGTCTGAGAGAAATTCACTGTACGCAAACTCATTGGTGTAATTGGACAAGGTTTGGTAGAGCTCTGTTCCCTTTGAGGAAGCTGCTAGGAATACATCATTGACTGTGCCCAATTTTTTCTTCTTTTTACCCCCAGGAGTGATATTCCCCCACCATCCTGTAATCCTGGACATTTAATTTCAATTTATATTAGGACATAAAAATGGTTCTTCTAGTATAATGAACAAGCAGCAGGTGATTGTGAAGCCAATTTATGGGTTGCGTGCTGAATCATTGTCACTATTAAATTTGTCACCTGTTTGATTGATGAGAGCCAGGATACCAATAACAAGCCTATCAATACAGAGCTATGAAGTGTGGCAGGCAACAAAGATGCTCTGAAGACTATTAGGCCTCTGAAATCAGTCATTTAGATGTGTGGATCACATTGTAGAAGATCAAGCATGATAGAATAGGCATACCAGAGCTTTAAAATAAGGTTACTTTTTTCTTCTCAGTCATTCTTGCATCAGATCCCTTCATGAGAGCCCAAATTATTGTCTGGCCACCACCTCAGTGAATTGTAGATAGGTGGAAATTTATGCAAAGGCCATGTTGATTTGATTGAGGCTCAGTATCTCCTTGGTGACTTTATTGGTTATCAGTTGTTGCTTGGGAGACACACTTGCCATGCTGGCACCCAGATTAGGTTTGGTTAAATTTGACTGGCTTGAATTGCTGCAGAACAGTTGAGTTGAGACAGAGGGGGGGGGAAGTTGATTGGTTTTCTACATGTGGCACAGGCTGAGGTTGGGCCTGGTCCTGGGGTACCGCATATAGGGTTTCAAAAAGAAAATCCATGGATGGGCCTGGTGCCACATACAACTTGGCCTCCCCACAGCTCAAGTTGAATCAGGTATTGACAGTAACCATCCCAGTTGAAATTCTTGCTTAGTAACCTGGGCTTGAAGTTGCTCCTGGTGCTTCTCTTCAACAGTATCAAATGTTATTATAACTTGTAAAAAGCAGCTTAAAGAACCTTTAAGAAAAAATCCTTTTTAAACAGAAAGGCAAAGTAGCTCCAGAGCATAATTTTATTTAAATGTGTGCCCCTATTTGAGGCCTTCTCTCATGAATAATTGGCCAAATTAGAAAGCACATCAATTGCAAATAATGATGTTGTTTTCTTAATAAAATTTTGGGATTCACTATTAAAAGACATTATTTCCATTTTGAGTTATAAAAAGAATTCATACTATAAAAAATTTATTGTCTTATGTTTGAAAATATCATTTTTGTAGCTGAATCAGTTACATTCTCTGATTGTATCAGGGGTTCTACATAGTGATATCACAGTTGATGTAAATTAAATAGCATGTGAAGGGTTTATTTTTATTCTGGATATTGGTTAATTTTTGCTGTCTCTCTTTCTGGGTTTGGTACTTGGCTTGATTTCTGTTGTGTGGCTGACTATTCTGGCAATTAGACCCTGATAAATGGAACTTTTATTTGGTTGATTGACCTTCAAACCGTCCTGGTTGAAATTCTTTGTGTAGCTGGACCAATTATTCTCTTGACTGGACTATTTTGTCTATCTCACCCGGCAGTAAAACTACCCTAGATTTTGGGCAGTAATTAAGGAGGCTTTGATCCAGTATCAACTATCCACCAGCCCAGAAAGAATGGTTTAATGCTTAAAAGCTTAGAAAAATTCATACCCAGAAGCAGCCTAGATCCAGGAGCTGGCTGGTAAGAGCTTGGCCCTAGCAGTGATTATACTAGTGTTGCAACTGAACCAATTATAGTACAGTATTGAGATTGGGGAAGAAAACAGTTCAATAGAAAGGACAAAGAATAGGAATAAGATGTAGCTTTATTTAGAAGATGGTATTTAATATAACAGAGTGGGAGGCCATTAATCCACCAAGATGGGTGGCATTGTAACAGGACCTGATTATGATATGGGCATAAAATATCTAATTGAGGAATTGGTGCTGGGAATCAGCTACACACCCAATTAGAAAATACTGCCTGTATTATGATATTGGCCGTGAAGTACCCAATGATGTTAGATATGCCATGGGGAGACTCTAGTAGTGCCCCCTATGGATTGCAAAGTCCATTGACAGGTGAGGAGTCAATCTTGGTTGCAACACTGGAGTACCCTCCTTAATTAATGAGGCATCAGCATTGTTTAAGATAACACAAGGATCTAAAAGTCAAAATGAGTAAAACTAGCATGAAAAAGTGAACCAAAAGCCTTTTACACAAGTCCTTAAAAAGGAGGCAAAATAAACAAGACTGAAACAAAAAATAAAATATAAGTAAAAACCTACATACTCATTAGAGTATTTAGATAACTTAAAGTATTAATATCTCAAGCACTTAGTAATTGATTGATCTTCTTTGGCTTTGATTACTGCAGGAAATCTCTTGGGCATTGAGGGGACAAGGTTCTTGAGAGTTTTCATATGAGTTGCCCACATAGTTTTGCCATTACAGATTTTAGATCCACTCTGAATTGTTTGGAGCTGTAAGAAAAATTAGACTTAATGGCATCCCAAAGATGTTTAATACAATTTAAGTCTGGGCTTTGGGAAGGCCATTCCAATTAAGGATCTTTTTATAGACAGCAGCATCCATCTTTTCAGTGAGTGGCAAGATATTTTCTCTTGTATTGGCTATAAAGCAGCCCCAAACATGGCTCACTTATGTTTATTTTTAGCAGTACCTTTTAAGCATTAGAGAATAAGAGATTATCCTGGTTTGAAATAGCAAGTTTTGGGTCTCTCATAACCACTGAGAAGCACTTTGATCCTATCAGACCAAATAACCTTTCACCAGAAAGATATAGGGTAATTAACATATTGACAAGCAAAGTCCAATCTTTTAACCATATTTTATGGAGTAATAAAGGGGTTTATTTCTGCAATATGTCCATATGTCCCTTGATAATTTAATATCATATGTACATTTGCCTCAGAAACCTCAACTTTCAAGGAGATTCTTTACATTTCCTTAATATTTTGCGGATAGAAAGTGATTTTCAACACCTTTCTGATTGACACAGATGATTTATTTCATGGTTTTTTAGGGCCGCCAGATCTTGCATAAATTCTTCATCCAGTTAGTTTCTGATAATGTAGGTGATTTCTCTTATCAGTTTCTTCACCAATCTTGGGCTTCTTGCTGACTTATATGCAGGGCACCCCAATATCCTTTGCTGGAATAGCTTCACTGCAACTATACTTTGGTAATTCTCTAGTCTTGACCATCCTTTTTTCAAAAGATTCTCTACCCTCAACTCCAGTATCTAGGTAAGCTGGGAAAAGAGGCCATGTCCCATAAGCGGGTTATGAGCGTAGATCCTGTATGTATTAACAGGTCATAGCAGGGCTTGATTTTGACTTTACTTTGTTTCTTTAACTCTTATCTGTTATAATCTTGTTTAAGGCCTTGTGCAAAGTTTTGCAGGCCATCTTTTCAGGGTAGCTTTATTCAACTTTTACTTCAACCCCTTGTTCCACCTTAAATAAGTCTGATGGTCTATTACTTAGGTATGGTACTATAGACCTGTGGTAACCAAGCTGGAAAGTTGTAGCTAAGGGATACCTTAAGCAGATATGATTGTGTGGTGCATAAATTGGGTAAGATTAGTTTATCCTTCAGATCAGCTTGGGACAGTGATAAGGTAGGAAGGTCACAGAAGTTCGGTGATCACCAAGCCACACAGTTCAACAGGAGATGGATCTTAAAGCTGGGTTAGGCGGTTGATCATTTACAGAGTGTAGAAAAATGGGGTTCGTGGGTAAGAAGATGAGCATCTCAGATCTAGATGGCTTATTTTTTAACCAATGGTTGTTAAAGGCTTTATTTTTCAACATTTCACAGTGAAAAGTTTGGTTTATAGGTTACTAACTACCTTTGATGTAATAGTTTTTTATTTGGATATACACATGTGTAGCATCATAAAAGTTTGGCTGGGTAGGGAGCATAGCCATAACTTTCACACATAAGACAAACCCGTGATAGTTTTGGTGTGACTTTAGAAAAGTCTGGATAAGTTATGCAGTGCCTTGAAGGTCCCAGTTGATCTGTGACTGAGTGCTAAAGTTACCCAACAAGATATGACAAGATTGGCATGGGTCCCTAATCCAAGATTAAGCTGGCACTCCTGAGTAAGCAGATGAAATGGTTAGCCAATATGGGGTCACTTCTGATTAAGTTTGGTATGGGGTTATCAAGCGGATTGTTGCAACTGAGTTTGATACTTCACCTGACAATGCATCTTACAATACACAGGGGGCTCAACAAGTTACCCCAAAATGTATCTAACGGCACTGGATTACCTGCCTCAAATATTAAAATCTTCCTAATTAGGGGCAACGATGATTTCAGACAAACCCCCTCAACAAGTGATTTGACCCCCAAACCATATTGGGATCATGCCACCAATACCACTCCCTTGTGGCTTTTCTTTTCTGTAAGATAACTAGGGTTGAGACAGTCACAACAATTGTGTGATCAAATAGTCCTAAAGCGCCGCTTTTAAGATGGGTTTAGACGAGGTCAAAAAACAATCTGGATGGGTTTATCCACGGTTCTGGAGAAGCTCACCATTTTTTCCCTACTCTGCTGTGTAGGTCACAGAATATATAAAGGGAGGGGGTTCCAAGGATGAACCAGCGTTTCTGTTCTTTGCAAGGTGCAGGAGGTGAATATAGAGCAGCTTTGGTTGCTGGATCTCATTTTCAAACTCATCCTTATCCCAGCTTTATCCACCGTTAGCTTGCAAGGGTAGGCCCAACCGGACCAAAGTTTGTTTTGGATAGTTGCAGTAAATAGTTTTATCTTGAATGAATAAATATCTATCGCAATCCAGAGGAATACTTTATGTGCCTAAAGTTGCCACAACTCAGAATAAGATAGGATTGTGCTTAGTCCTGTCATAGCCCATGCAGATCTGTTCCATGGCTTTAGGAGCTGATCCCAAGGTGCAGCTGCGACATGCTCATGAAGCCACAGAACAGATCTGCATGGGTTATGGTGACTGGAGGGTCGCAAGATGGTTCATGACCAGCAGCTGAAGCCGCAAAACAGATTGTTGCAGGTGAAGCTTGGTCATGGCGTAAACTGTGATGATTTCAGTGCCCATCCCTAATCTAATGATAACCTCTGTTCATTAACAGCGCAATCATATTTTCCTTGACCCTCTGCCCTTCTCTTTTAGGCTGGTATCTTCTGTCTTGCAAATACTGAACCACAGCTAGTTGGATTTAGAGGCTTATTCATCTGAAAGGGGGGTTGGGAGTGCTTGTAGGTGGGATGGCATGTTTATTTCGGTGATGTTTTGGTGATTAATTATTGTGCAGCTGGTGCATAAGGCGGTCAACTTCGCGCTCGGCGGCATCCAGGTAGATGCTGGTTTCGGTTTTCTGGCTGGAGAGGGTGCCTTGGGGATCCTGGCGGGGTCCTTGCGGCTGCTGGGGGAAGGTGGTGGTGGCGGCTGGGGATTCAAGGTCAACATCCGGCATGGGTGGGGAGGGGGGTGGCATGGGCTGGGGGGCACGCCGGGGGCGGGGGCCACGGGGGCGCCGGATGGGATGGGAATGGTGGAAGCTGGGGGTGGGGGCTGTTGGGGAGGAGGCTGGGGTGGGCTCAGAGGCAAAGCGGACCATCTCTGTCATCTGGGGTGAGGGGGGGCAGGTGATAGCAGGGGGTAGGGGTTCTGGGAGAGATGCCACCTGGAACCGGTGCAGGGCAGTCCGGTTCTGATGATGCTTGAGGAACTTCTCGCGGTGGGCCTCTGCCAGGGCCTGCTGCCGGTTGATCCGGGTGCGCTCCTTCCTGGCCTCGACCCGGCGCTGGTGGTTGGCATCGCGGCGCAACCGGCGCTCCACATAGATCTGCTGCCATTCTACCCAGCGCCGGGTGGGTACCTTTTGGTATGAGGTGCCGGCGCTGGACTTGCCGTGGCCAGGGTCAGATCCGTTGATCTTCCGGGTGGCGCCCCATGAAAAGTCATCAAAGTGCCAGAAGGAGTAGGCGGGGAGAACCAAGTTCCAGACTGGCAGGGCCAAGATGTAGACGAACATCCAGGCAATGTATGACACCTTGCGGGTAGTCAGCATGATCAGGAGCGCCTGCATAAAGAACAGCGCTGCCATGAACAGCAGTGGCAACAGTACATCCATGCCCAAGAAAATGCCAACCACCAGGTAAAGCAGGAACAGGACCGATGCCGGCATGACGACGGTGCCAAGCAGCTCCAGGAAGATGACAAACTGCATGGAGCAGCAAAAGATGCCACACAGCTGCGGTACCAGCACCAGCTCGAGTAAGTTGTGGATGGTGGAATTGATCCAGCGGCGGCGCTGGGAAAGCAGCACGGAGAACTCGTCTGGCACGATTGTCTTGCAGATGGCTTTTGGGACGTAGATCATCTTGCGCTTCGGGAAGGCGCGTAGCATGAGGGTGGTGAGGTACCGGTCTTCGCCGAGCAGCAGCAGGTTCTTCTTGTGAAGCGTGCTGACGTCGTTGGAGGAGTAGTTGGCAACAATGTCGGGGTTGGCCAGGATCGGAACTGCGTAGCCGTTGCTTTTGGGGATTTTGATGCGATACATGCAGAAGCACCCAGGCAGGCATGTAACGCCGCCAAAGATGGACTCAAACGCCTTTCCAAGGTGATGGGAGATGTAGTACTCATACACTTGGATCATCGTGACCCACGACTGAGACTTGTTGGTGATCTTTGTTTCTCCGCACAGCCCCATTATGGCTGGGTCACGCTCCATTGCTGCCACCATACGCGACACGGCATCGGGCAGCACAACGGTGTCGGCATCCACCATCAGCACCATGTCAAAGCTGTCCGGAGTGACGCCACATAGGGTCCTCACCTTTTCACTCAGGTCATACTCCAAGGGTGACATGCGGCTGTTAAAGCAGATGTTGCTCAACCATTGCATCAGGATCAACTGTGAGTCACGCTTTCCCCGGTTGCCTGCCTTGGGAAGGCCTCGCTCAGCACTGACGCCACACTTGATGATGAGCAGAAAGGGTACCCGGTGCTCCTCAATAACGTAGTACCCCATATGCACACAAGCCATGTTGGACTGCTTGGGGCCATCCCCGATCGAGATGTACAGGCGTGGGGCTGGTGTTCGTTGAACTCCAGGGTAGAAGGGTTCCAACATATCCAGCAACAGATCTGGCGTTGACTTTGCATTTCCTGACCCGGTCACGTCGCCGTCAGCGATCACAAACAGGAGTTTGTGGTCATCGTCGTAGTCGCTCAAAGCTAGGGAGTCAAGGGTGGTGCGCAGCGAGTGCTCCCCTTCGGAGTAGCAAGTGACCAGGAGCAGGATGTGGCTGAGCGTATCGCGGGGGCGATGCTTGGCAGAGATCTTGCCCAGCTTCCACGAAAGAAACCAATCAAACAGCATGGCGGCAGTGAACTTGATGACGGTGATGGTCATCAGGATAGCCGTTGCTAGCAGCATGATGAGGTTGCTGGCAAAGCACCCAATCGTGGTACCGTCCAGCCTCCCCACCAGCAGCTGCTCTTCAAAGCATGATACCAGCGACATCAGCTTGGGGTGGCGCAGGATATCCTTGGTAACATCCCTGCCGACAAAGCCCTCCAGCACTCCATCCAGCTCCCCACCAAAGTGCCGGTCCCGGTTCTCGGGCTTCAGATATGCTGCCAGAGAGAAGACCCGCTCGTTGAAGACGAACAGCTTATCGGGGCTGGAGCTGATGTTCTGCCACGAGAAGGCGACATAGTTGTTGATGGATAGTTTGCTCAGCTGGTCCCAGGCCTCGTGGGACGTGTGGCAGTGCATCTTGGGGTTCTTGCCCAGGCGATGGCACGGGTCGTCTGCCCCGTCCAGTGTCGGCCAGTGGCGGCACTGGGAGCTGGCGCGATCGGCAGGGAAGAAGTCCGAGATGTCTTGGCCGTAGTAGGAATCGATGATGGAAGCAAGATCCTCATCCATAAAGGGCAGTATGGGACGATGGTTGCCAACGGGGAAGTATGAGCCAGTCTCATACAGCTGGCCCCGTACAATCATCAGGCGCATCTTCTTGGACCTTGGGCCATACTCCCGGAGGACTTGGTCAGGAAAGATGGGAATCACCTTCTTGCACACCAGCGAGCTGAAGCCAAAGGTTAGGAACCCCAGCCCCAAAGAAATGAAAAGGATCACCAGACAAAGGGCCACCTTCTCACGCCATGCCTGCTGCACCCCGGGCGTGCGCATCCCGCCCAGCCTGCTGAGTAGCATCGGCACGCAGCAGATGGTCACGCCCCGCGAAAACATCTCCCACCATGATTCGCCCTCCTCCTCCTCAACACCCCCCAGGTTGGACATTGGCAGCTCAGCAACCCCCAGGCCCTTGATCGTGCCGAACCGCTTCCTAGAGCGCAGGGTGCCTACTGGGCTCGTCCGCTGCGACGACGTGGAACGGGAGTCCAGGGTATCCTCACGATCAAGGCGCTTTTGGATCTCCTTCTGATCATCCGAATCCAACGAAATGTCGTCCATGACATCGGCATCCTCCAGAAGCACCCCCTCGCTCGGCCTGTCTCCAGACTCCGTTGCCGGCAGGTTCAGCCTCCGCGCAATACGGTAATGCCCTCCCTCGCCCGCCAAATCCATGGCTGTCCTCCCGGACAGATTCTTCACTGTCCGGTCTGCTCCGCTGGAAAGAAGAAGCTCCACCACCTCCCCAAATCCCAGGTGCGCTGACAGCATTAGCGGTGTCCACCCGTACCTGTCCTGATGATCAATCACACATGCGTGGTTTGAAAGCAGCCCCCGCACCGCATCAATGTGGCCTTCCATGCTGGCTAGACCCAGCGGTGCCATGCCACTCTCATCCGTCTGGTTGGGATCAGCACCATGCTTCATCAGCTTCAAACACGTTGCAAAATGCCCCCCTGTTGCTGCAGCACCCAATGGACACATGCCCTCTGAGTTTACCAAGCTAGGATCCGCCCCGTTCTGCAGCAGCCTCTCCGCCGTATTGGCAATGCCCAGGCTACTTGCCACAAACAAGGGGGGTTGCCCCGTCGTCTGCTTGGTCATTGATGTCGCAGCCCTTGAGGATCCTCAAAAATATTGCCTCATTCACGTCACAGTCACTCGGGAACAGCGTAGGGTCAGTCGCCATAATAAACAGCACCTGTAAGTACAGCCCCTCATCCAAACCTTCCACCTCCCGCCATCGGTGTCCCAACACTAGCCTGTGAAGGTCAATCTCTTCTCTCTCTGAGGTCGGGCTTGCCATCTCTTTTCCTTCTCAACCATCCCGCCCTAGATTTATTGCTTCCCCGTTCCCAACTTATTCCAACCTGCTGCAAGCCCAACCCAACGTCTATCCCCTTTAAACTAGAACTTATACTGCATCCAATCACCTCTGGTTTTAAATAATAAATTTAACTAAACGATAAAGGGAATATGGACGTCACTTGGACTCGCCCAACTACATGCCATCAAATAAACTCCAATTCAAATTAGCCCCGTGAATCAAATCCAGCCAGCCGTTACCTTGCCAACCACATCACGTTTTCAATAACCAGAATCAGTTGAACCCACCCGCCGCACAACCTATCTCCCACCCCAAATTAAAAACCTATGCCAATCGCCACCCGAAAATTACTTCCCATACAATAAATTAAACCTCACAAGCAACCATCGCTAACCCTAACATATCCAACACTCCCCTATCAAACCATGAAAGGGAAATCCGAGCAGGTTGATCGGATTTCTAAAGCGATACAAACATCTCCCCACAGATTGGTAAATCAAGATCACCCCTACATGATTAGATGTCCAACCCCTAAGCTGAGTCGTAACCTGGCACGGGAATAGTGAACTTGATTGCTTTAAAGAGATGCATATCAAAGGAGATATCTGGATGCTAGTTTAAATAAACAAGGGCCGACTTGCCCATCCCAAAAGATCCTCAGCAACCTAACCCGCCAGTACCGATATCAGGGCTTACTAACGCTATCTCCACAAGATTTGAAGTCCCTGGATAGCTTCCCAACAGCCAGAACTAAAAACTTACAAGGATGATCCCAAGCTGCTCTACATGCCAAGATATAGATCCAAGTGCAGGAACTGGCTGGGCGTGCCCCAAAATCAAAGGCCTAACCCCGATCCATCCAAATTAACTCCTACCCCCCACAAACCCTGAAAGAACTTGCCTCGGTGACCACCAAGCCAACTGTGATGGTCCCCACCCAGAGCTGTCTTGCGGGCAAGGGCTGGAATTCAGCTAAATAAAGATTGCTTGCCTTTGAAAGGTAACCGGTTTATGTTTAATTGATCTGCCAACCTTGGTAGCTAAACTAGTGGTCTATCCATAAGGATATTGATAAGGAGCGCCTTTTGGGGAAGCTTCAAATATGGAATTAGGAAGGAAGAGAAGGATCTTTTATTGGGTAATACTTTAGACTTATATAGACTCGGCTGTGGCAGAGGTTTAGTTGGATCAAACCTAGGGGTTGGTCATGTGCAGGATGGTTTCAAGCCACTGGATACTTGGACAGTCATGTGATATTGCTTGGCTGCTATTCCCGGTATTTCAAACGGTATATTGGAAGAGCATCAAATCAGGCAATGACTGGATGTTGAGGAGGTTGGCGGTAGCCAGAATGCTTGTACGTCCAGGTCCTCGACACCCCCCCCTTAAGGGGTTACTCTGATACATCAGGAGGGGGCTTTGTCTTGACAGCTGCCGCCTGATGTTCCTGGAGTTGTTGGCTAGTTGGTACCAGTCTGGTTGAGTGTTCTCCTTTGCTAAGGCGGAGACAGGTTCTGTGATACTTTTTGACAACAGGGGTTTTGGCACCTTGGAATTTCACTAGATAGGTGTTTTGGTCTGGTCTGTACTTGATGATTCTTCCTGGTC
>QTSX02003674.1:0-252413 GCA_014839935.2 Entomophthora muscae
ACTTCTGCCCATTGTAGGTCAATTCTCATAGGTTGAGAATTGATGATCTTTCAGGTAAATATCTATGTTAGATTATTTGAATTTTATAGGCCACGTGATGCAAATAATTGGTTGATTCAGGAACCAGAGGGGTTTTCAGCTGTGTATGCCCTGAATGGTATATAAGCAAAAAGTTAAACATTAATAAAAGATATTCATTGTTGGTTTTGACATTTTCCCCTCACCTATTTTTCAATTGTCATGCCTTCTTTGTTAAAATTTGAGAGAGCCAAGTTTGGGGTCCTTTGTGTGGAAACTGCTGCCGCAAGAAAGGAGGTTCCTACAAGTACATTGGAAGAAGCTTGGGTAAGTCTGGAGGTCACTAAGACTGTTCCTGCCAAATCTTTAGTAGAAGTAAAGGCGGCGTTCAAAGAGCTGTATTCCAATTACTTTGCAAAGGAAGGGACTCCCGTCCAAGGGAACCAAATTTATGCTTGGGATGCTTGGAACTTGTTGGTAGGATGGGATGAAATCTTGCAACAAGAGAAAGAGATGGCAAATCATGAAATTGAGGCATTGAGAGCACAAGAGGGAAAAAGCGTTGAAATCATGGCTTGTTGGAGGGATGACAATAAAGTGTTATCCGAGAAAATTGCCTCCCTGGAGGCAAAGCTCCTCAAAGATTTGTCCCAGGAAGTTAACAGCAATAAGAGTCAAGGGCAGGATAATGGCAGGATGGACTGGTTAGGCCTGGATTTGTCACAGTGACCTTGTGGCCTAAGAATTCAAGCTGTTCCTTGAAGAAGGAGTATTAAGAAGGTTTGAGTTTAAGACCTGCCTCCCAGATTTTGATGAAGACAGCTTTGAGGTGGTCCAGATGGTCAATGAAGGTGGAGCTTAACACTTAATATTGTCAAGGTATACAAGGATGCAGGAGAGCTTTAGATCTTGTAGGATAGAGTCCACAGCCCACTAAAATGTAGCTGGGGCGTTGCAGAGTCCTTGGGGCATTCTAGTGGGTTTGTAAAGGCCTTATGAAGTGATGAGTGCAGCCTTTTCTCTATCTTAAGGAGACAAGTTGACCTGCCAGTATCCAGATGCTAGATCCATGGTGGAGAAAAAATTGATCCTCCTAATCATCTGAGAGCATCATCAATTCTAGGCAAAGGATAAGAGTCCTTTTTAGTGAGCAAGTTTAGTTGGCAGTAATCAATCACAATGCAAAGGCCTCCATCCTTCTTCTTCAGGATCAACAATGGGGAGGCCCAAGGGCTCTGAGAGGGGGCTAAGAGCCCAGCGTCTAAGAGTTGTTTAAGCTCCTTAGAAGCCTGGGCATCCTCTACCCTACTGCGGCAGTAAGGCTTATGTGACTGTACTACAGTCACATTGGGCTGTGGTTTCACAAAGAGGTTAGATTGTGATGAATTTCATAGGTTGAAATTCAAAACAATAGGATTGGCCTTAGAGAGATTTTACAATGTAGTAATGGATTACCCAGGAATCAATTAGACTGTACTAATTGAGGGCCGTAAGGAATAATCTGAACAATTCAGATTATGGGACTAGGTGTCTCAAACCGTCTAATTAACCATGGAGGTTAATTTATACCCAGGAATCAATTAGGCTGTACTAATTGAGGGCCGTAATGAATAATCTGAACAATTCAGATCATGAGACTAGGTGTCTCAAACCGTCTAATTAATCATGGAATTTAATTGATACTCAGGAATTAATTAGGCTGTACTAATTGAGGGCCGTAATGAATAATCTGAACAATTCAGATTATGAGCCTAGGTGTCTCAAACCGTCTAATTAACCATGGAGGTTAATTATTTGATACCCTGGAATATGATTGATGAAGATTTAATCATAGGGCCAAAATAGACTTGACTGTGTCAAGTAAAGTCTAGGTGTCTTAAACTGATTGATTAACTGGGAAGATTAATTAATATATATACCCTGGAATATGATTAATGGGGATTTAATCATAGGGCTGAAATGGACTTGACTGTGTCAAGTAAAGACATGTTGTCTTCAAACAGATCAATTAACTGGGAAGGTTAATTAATATATGCTTGGAATATAATTAATGAGGATTTAATTATATTGTTTAATTGTTTTGACTGTGTCAAGAAGTTTGGTTAAGGTTAGCCAAAAGTAAACCCCCAAATTGTGGTTTAAAAGTGCCACATCAGCAAATTCATTGGGTTAAAAGCGTTGCGGCACCACCTAATGGATTTGCAAAGCGCCAAGGCGCCGCTATCAAATTTTTTCAGGAGCTGGGGTGCCGCCTGGGGAAACTGCTGGGCGCCACGGTGGCGCCTGGTTCAAGTTTTGAAGCGTTTTAATGGTGTTTTAATGCAAAAAACCATTAAATTCAAAAATAGCTAAATGTAGACAATGGTGTCTATGCATTCAGGATTGATTGGCTGGTTCCCAGTTGGAACAAGGATAGCTTGGATCAGGAATACATATATTCCACAGGGTTTTGGCGCTGGAAGTCTGGAATGCTTCAAGTCAAAGCAATACATTTCCACGGAAAGAATCAGGTGATTCTGGAATGTATTATGGCACGTTCTTATAGGTTAAGAGTGTGAAGATATTTTTGGTAAAGATCTGGATTGGATGACGCTGTTATGTCATAAACCATGTGATAGGAATCCAGGTGTGATTCCGGAACCAGAGGGGTTTTCAGCCAAATGTACCCTGATTGGTATATAATGGAAACATGATAATAATTAATAAAAAAATGATGTTTATTGTGACAATGGTTGCTTTCCCTTCAATCTTTTTATGCTTTGTATTTTTGGCTTTTAACTGAAATAAGAATACCATGGAATAAAAGAGATGGTCTGCAGCTAAGACTATGGGAAGCAAAATGTGGAAGTGATTACCAGATGGCAACAAGTTTAATGCCAAGATTGCTTGCCTGGAATCCAAGCTCATCAAAGCTTACATAAAGGATTCCCTGTCAAACTGTAAAAGAGTCAGACCTGGATAATGAAGAAGCAAGCATGAATTTCCTGGATCCATCATAGCTTAGCACAAAAGGGCGGAGCATCACCTGTATTAATTTGATGAATATCACCTTTTGCTATACCATAGTCATTGGGTCCAGAGGAAAAGATGTCTTTAAACTGATCAAGAAGCTCTAGTACATCATTCTGTTGAATAGGAGACAGATTAAGTAAATTGGCAGTTGTAAATAGAGAGAGCACCTAGGGATCTTCTTCTGGTAATTTAAATTTTCTGAACGTGTCAAAGGGATATAGCGCAAACCACCTGTCATTCTCCTAGGATGAGACCATGCCCCACAACTTGACCTTTTGATACCTGCATTGGTGAGGCAATCAAATTATCCAGTAACAATTGTACAGGCTCTTTTTTAGTTCTATCTAGGATCCCAGGGCACAACCAAGGCTCTTTACAGCCTAGGGACTCAGGGGAGTATACCTCTAAGAACAACTTCTCAGGCAACTCATAAGATATTTGATAATCAATTATCACTTGTGAGCCAGAGGAGATGGTGACAGACGCAGGAGAAAGAAAAGGGACACCTTCCTCAGCAGGACAGGAAGGAGGAGGGGAACACATTTTATAATAGTGTGTCTTATACTTCAGTGAGAATATGCCTGTGAGGTATTCAAGGACACAAGTATTGAGCCTCTTGAAAGGGATGTGTGGAGGCTCTTCAAAGATCAAAGGGACCTCATATCCTAATAGAGACAGGTATCCATCTTGCAGGTTGACAATCTCATTGTACTCTCAAAGGAATTGGGTGCCTACCAGGAGGTTGTAGCTTTTTTTAAAACAGCAGCAGGAGATGCAATGAGAAGTTTCCCAAACCTCACTGGTAGGGCAGAGTAAGTGCCAATAGCCTAAGTCTAAAGATACCAGCTGTTCCATAGGACTGAGTATAGTTGAGATCATGAGCTAATTTGAGTTTATTCATCAACTTGGAGGATACAACGTTGACAGGAGAGCCTGTTTCCAGTATGGCCTTAATCTTAACCTTCTGAATAGATACTTCTACATGGGTGGTATCCTTTCCAAAAGGAGGTAAGGTGGCAAGGACATCTTGCGCTGCTTCTAGTTCCTTTTCCTGTTTTGCCAAAATGCATTTCAAGTCAGGAATTTCCTTTTATACAGTTTGTAAAGGCAGGGACACAGTTAAGTTCTGGAAGAGGACTTCAGCTAACTCAGAAGCTTCTTCTGAGGAGTCCAATCAGATATGGAGTCAGTGAGCTTGATCAAAATTAAGACAAGTCATCAAAGCTTTGGCCTTGGCAGGAGGCAGGAAAGTTGTTGTGGTATTTTTCCCAGAACAGAGCTTATAGGGAACGGACACAGTCTTGGGGACAGTTAGTACAAAATAACCATAACTATCTGACTCATTGTAGTTAGAGTTTTTGGGCTCAGAATTGCTTAAGAGATTGTAGAATAAATGGAGGATGGTAGGGATAGACAAGGGGTCAATTTCTTTTCAGAGGGAGGATTAGCAGGAGATGGGGTAGATTTGTCATCAGAGAGCGTCTCTGCCTCTAAGCTGACCTCTCTTCTCCTGCCTGTTCCTTAGGATCACATCCTTCTACACACAGGTTAGTGCAGGACTGTGATTGGTGTCCTATCTGACCACAATTATGACAACCTTGTTGCTTGGGTTTTCCATTATATCCAAGGGTCATTATGTGAGGGGTACAAGAGATAGTACCAGAGTTGTTAGCTTTATTCTCACTGGCCACAGTTCCTCCATGCGCCAGATGCATATCTTGCAGGAGTATCTTGATGCTCTTCATAGATGTGAGGGATGACTTATGCGCCTTAAAGTGTAAAAAAAGGGGTTGGTTTACTTTAAGAGTGTTAGAGCAGGCGGTGTATGCCTCTTGAGAGGTCAACTAGTGACTGTTAATGATTTTTGACCTTCAATGTAGAAGCAGTTGGCAAATTCAGTCAGCGTTTTTTTAGGTTTGAAAGCAATATGCATGAAAGCATCTTTTTAACCTCCAGACTGAGATAACCTCCAAATTCCCCAATGAGGAGACATTTCATGTCTTCTCAAATGACTATGGATAGGAGATTGAGGACCAAAACCTCTTGATAAATGGGATGTAAACAGGTAAGGACATGCTTCTTTTTGAGGTTGCCAGTAGCCCTCTGTATGGCTGCCTCATAGATTGTCAGGAAAGTGCAATGGTGGAGGTCTTGGGGTTGAAGCTCTGTTTGAAGGTGGGCTTATAATTGGAATCAATGAATGAAGAGATAGATTGTCTATTGTTGTCCTGATTTAGAACATTGATATGTGGGTTCCCTTCAAACTCAGATTCAGCAGCAGGTTATCTAGTCACAGAAGATGAAGGCTTTCCTCTAACGTATCTAGATTAAAACTATTCTGGCTCCCAATGTCTCTGGCTGTAGACGCAACAGTCTCAATCTCATTAATTTGAATCTGTTGGACGGCTAACGTACCCACAACTCCATTGAATTGAGTGACCAGGGCAGTGGCTTGAGTTATCAAAGGGGGAAATTCTCATTTATAGTCTCTGATAAGCAGGAGAGATTTTGCACCTCTCATTCTAAAACGTCCTGCCTATCTGCAACAGTGTTGGTCACCCCTGCTAGGTTGTCCAGATCAAAGGCACAATTTATGCGGGGCTGCCCTTCCAAATCTGGGCAGCACAAATGATTATCAAAGGCAGGTACTTTATTGATTTCTTCTTTTTCATTACCACTGGATTCAGAGGAGAAGCTGTCTTGATCTGAGAGGCGTTGATGTAGGTAAGCAATCTCACCTCATAGTGTAGCCACCTGATCAGTCAGGATGGTGATACAAGGGTCAGGCACAGGTTCTGCAGGAGGAGGATTGGAGGTAGAGGCCTGTTGGCAAGTGGTTGCCTTGAGCTCTGCAATGGCCTTCCAAATCTTAATATCAGATTGAGTACGGTTGTCAGGGGGAGGTGTAAGTGGCTTCACAGTCACCAAAGCTACTTTCTCTCAACAAAGGTTTGAGCTTGGCGTAGAGTATTGCCCAACACAGTCTTTTCCATGCTATATTGTTGCTGTAGCTTATGAATCCAATTGCCTATGTTAGCCCCAACCAGCTCTATTTGAGCATTTACATGCTCACAGAACTGATTAAGTTTGCCTACCAAAGCCTCAAAATCTTGTTGATACTTCAGAAGGGTGGCTTCAATTTGCTCTTGCCAAACAGCATGATAGTCATCCAACTCATACAGACAATCTCTGATATATCCAAGGAGAGAGAAGCAAAGCAAGCTTAGCAAGGAAGTCAGGTACTTTTGAGAGACCAGTGATTCATGTTGGTTGTCAGAGATGCAGGCAAAGAGACTTTGTGTCCATTCCTGATAAGCCATGTTTTGCGTGTGATTATTGGTTATCACAGATGCCACAGCAGACAGGTGTTGGTTTGGGAGCCCAATGCTAGTTGATGGTGGACCAAGGCAGGCTGGATGAATTGATTTACCAGCACAAAAATGGTTTCCATAGATTCCATTAAAGCAGTGGGAAGCCAAAATCCAACAGAAAGGATTACAGGTCCTCAGAAGCGTATCCAGGATAGAGACCAGGAATTGTATGCATGGCTACTGTATCAGTATAAAGGAGGGAGCAAGCGGCGGCGCAAGCTTGCTCATAATCAAGAAAGCTGGGAGGGGCCCAGGACGGTCTGGGCAACCTTATCATTACCATAGGTGTATTGGGAGAGTTAGTAATATCTTCTTTGAGCAGGAGACTCAAATCTTTAGGAGGCTCAGGTACTTCATTAATAAAAGAAGAAGTATCAGCAAAGGCGCAGGGGAACAGAGTAACCAAGAGGCTTGCAGTTCCTGTACTGAGCACTATTTTGTTGTATTTGGCTCCCGGGGACAACATCCAGAAGAACACTGCAGGAAATCTTTATTACAAAGGGTTTGAGGTTCAAAGCTAGCCTTGGGTTAGCCTCCAGGGAAAAATTAAGGGCACATACCTTAATTTCTTAGAATACAAGAAGAGGATTTCCTTTTGTCATAAAGGAAAGGAAAGAGCTTGAAGAATACTAAAACTAACACAAATATGGATAAACTTGTCTTTATTAGGAGAATTGATTCTACTTAAATAGTAGACAAGGGTTGCTGATCGCTCAATAGGTAGACAGGCTGGCAGAAAAGGTCATGTTGAGTTGAACTCATACCAGGATCAGTTGAAGACAGGTAAGATATTCCAGAATTAGTGGACATTGATGTTGACACATTTAAGGAAGATAAGGAATTTCCAAACTTCAAGGCAAAACCAACCAAATCTTTGCATGTATCATTATTTGAAGGCCATATCAAAATAGTGTTAATAGCGCAATTTCCAAAAGTAATGATTCTCAATGATGCCAAAGTTATCTTCACTTGTGAAAATCATTGTAAACTAAAAGCAATAAAAATTCCATTAAAAACAGAAAAGCAAAGTATTTCTAGAAAATTAATTTAGTGTAATTGTGTGCTTCTTTTTGAGACATTCTCTCAGACATAAATGCCCAAATTAGGAGTACATACATTAAAAACAATGCTGTAGTTTCCTGAATAGATTTTGTGGATTTATTCCTGAAATCTACTATTTTCAATTTGAGTCCCAAAAATAATCAATATTTCTAAAAAAAGGATTGTTTTGTGTTTGAGCTCATCACTTTTGTGACTGAACCTCATGTGTTCTCTGTTTGTATCATTTTTCTACACACTCATTATCAAATTTTCTGTAGAATGCTTTAAAAGTGATTGGATTGTGTCTGTTTTGAACTTAAGCTCCATGCGTTTGATGTCTCATTTTTGGAATTCAGTATTTGACTTTAATTTTGTTGTGTAATTGACTATTTTTGTTTTCTGGCCATAAAGAATGGAAGTTTTATTGAGTAAATTGACCTTCAACTGTTCCAGTTAAAATTTGTTTTGTTACCAAACCTATGTGTTCTGAATTGACTAATATACATTAATCTCAGCAGGTTTGAAAACTAATGTAACAAATAGTTGAACATAACTGGTTTTTATATTGGATGGCTATAGTGGCACTAAATTAACATGGATTAGTTGATGACTCACAAGGTCAGTTTTTTGGCTTAAAAATTACTATATGTTGTAACAATAAAGGATTAACTTTTAATTAAATGAAATTTAGAATTATGTTGTAACTGTGCTGTTTTAGCAGAGTTACACGGGAAAAAATATTTAGAAGATAGATAATAATCTTTATTGTGAGATAGTGATTATATAGCTATTGTGAATCAATGGATAGCAGGAACATGATTGGTGATCACACAGCTGGATGGAAGAGGGGGTGGCTTGATCCTGCTAATGAGTCAAGCGCCAAATCAAGGTATCCACCGTGAAGGATCATCATCTGTTCATGTTGATGGATTTGGTAATCCAAGTTGACTTCCTAGTCTGGCTTTGAGTGACCGGGTAATCGGATTGCGGGTCACAACCCTGCTTGGTTGGAACCTTGCTGGCGGGTTGAGCCTGCGGTTTTGACACCCCCCCCGGCTGAAAGTTGGCCTCCTCTGGAGGCAGATTGTTAGGGAGGTTGTCAGGAGCCTGGGCGCTATACTGAACCAGTTGTTGTTTGGTGGCGGGCAGGGAAGTTTTTTGTTGTTTCTGTCTTATTTTGCAGGGTTGTAGGCGGTTGTGGTATAAAGTCTTGTCTTGCTTGTGTTTCCCAAGCCCTTGCACGAGGTAAGTGTTGTTGTTGTTTACCTTTAGAATGATTGCTGGTCTTACTTTTTTGGGTTGTAGTTTGCTTTTGTCAACATTCATGACCCAGACTTTGTCCCTGACTTCATGTCTCTGGCAGATGGGAATGAAGGTCTTTTGTAAGTGTTCCTTTTCTTTGGCTACTTGTTTGCTGTTGGCATCTATTACTTGAGGATCTGAGCAAGGGGGACTTGACTTGGAATTTCCTGTTTGGGTCCTGTCAATGCTTGAATGATATTTGGCTGTGTGCTGTGTGCTGTATACCAGTTCAAACGGGCTTTTCCTGGTGGATCTGTTCACTCGGGTTTGGCACACAAGTAATGCAGTTGGTAGCTGCTTATACCAGTCTTCAGGTCTCCTGGTGGTGAGTTTGGCTAGGGCTTGCACAAGGCTGCTATTAAGCTGCTCTATGCGTCCATTGGCCTGTGGATGGCATGGTGTTGTGACGGTGTGTTTGACCCCATTTTTGGCAAGGTACATGTTGGTGTTTTTGGAGGTCGATTCTTTGCCCCCATCAGTTATCAGGAGTTCTGCTTTCCAAACCTGCTGATTATTTCCTTGCCAATGAATTGTCAGACGTTGTTACCAGTGTGTTTTTTCACCGCTTGGGCTACTGGCCACCTTGTTGCAAAATCAATGGCTGTGATGATGTATTTTTTGTCATTGTGCTTTCCTGGCATGGGGACCAGGATGTCAAGAGCCCATACCTTAAACAGTAGTTGGGTTTGAATGGGGAGTACAGACTTAGGCGGGGTTTTGCTTTTGGCAAACTTTTTGCAGACCTCACACTGTTCTAACACTTCCTGGACATTGCAGTATAAGGTCTGCCACTAGGCTTTATGTTTTAGGGATTTGTATAGATTTTGGCTCTTAGTATGTCCAAAATCTCTGTGGTAGCAAAGAATGGTATTAACTCATTGATGTGTGGGAATGTAGGGAATGGTTGTGCCATCTAACATTTTTCTGTGAAGAGTCCCGTATACGTCAGCAAAGAGGTGCTCATTCTTGATGACTGTTTCTTTGGTGATATCAGTTGTACCTGCGGGGAACCCTTTGTCTTTTGTATGGAGCACTTGGAGAGGCCAGTCTGGGTCAAGCCCATTCTCTCCCCTAGAAGCGCAGACATACAGGCGGGACAGGGTGTCTGCCATGGCGAGTTTGTCCCTGGGCTTATATTGGATGAGCATGTTAAACCTTTCTAAGATTTCCATCCACTGCACTTGGCAACGTGACAGGTTTGCTTGTTTTGAAATAGATGAGCAACTTATGATCAGTTAGTACTGTGAATTCTTCCTGCTGTTTCAGGTAACAGCGCCATTTGACTAGGCAGTGTACAATGGCCAACAGTTCTTTTTTGTGGATTGGGTATTGACACTTGCCATCCGTCAGTTTGTGCAACTTGTAGGTCACAGGCAGGAAATCATCATCACTATTCTTGATTTGTAGTACTTCCCCAATGGATGCATCTGAAGTGTTGGTTTCCATCTGGTATTCTCTGTCTTGTTTGGGGTATTGTAAGATGGGTGCTGTTGTGAGCTTTTCCTTGAGACGTCTAAAACAGAGGTCGCGTTGGGGGGGTCCATACAAACTTGGACTTGGTGCCTGTTATGGCAGACAAGGGGGCAGTCAAGACACTGCAGTTGGGTATGAAGCGTCGTACATAGGCCACTATTCCCAAGAAGGTGCAGAGTTCTGATTTGTCCTTGGGAGGTGGCATTTTGCAGATGGCTTGTATCTTCTGACTGTCAGGTTTGATGCCGTCTTTTGAGACTATGTGTCCCAAGAAGGGTAGTTGCTCTTGGAAGAACTGGCATTTGGAGGGCTTGGCTAACAGTTTGTGTTGTGCCAGGGTTGCAAAGACTTCCTCCAGGTCTTTTTGGTGCTGTTCCACCAAGGGGCTGTAGACAATGATATTGTCCAGGTACACAAGGGTGTGTTTGTCTATGTGTGGCGCAAACACTTTGTTCATGAAGGTTATGAAGGTAGATGGGGCATTGGTCATGCCAAAGTTGAGTACCACGCATTTGTAGGAACCATACTTAGTGCAGAAGGCTGTCTTGGGGATGTCTTTCTCCTTGATGCAATCTGGTTGTAGTCTGCGGTTAGATCAATCTTGGAGAAAATGGAGGCTCCTCCCAAGGTGTCAAAGAGATTATCAATCAGTGGTAATGGGTAGTGATTCTTAATGGTGACTTTGTTCAAGGCACAGTAGTCTGTGACCAGGCGTAAGGTACCGTCCTTTTTAGCCACAAAGAATACAGCGGCCCCAAAGGGAGACTGTGAGGGGCGGATAAGTCCTTTTTCCAGTGCCTCCTTGAGATAAGCGCACAGGGTGTTGTCCTTGTTTGGGGTCAGCCTGTAAATGGGGTGTGCCTTGGGTACGGCCCCCTTGAGTTGGATAGAGTGTTGGATGTGTTTCTCAGGGGGTAGCCCAGGTAACGCCTCCTTGAAGATTTCTGGGTGCCAGGCCACAATCTTGCAATCTTGCGGTGTGGAGGTATCCTGGTGATCCTTGAAGTGTATGATTTTGTACTGGCAGGAATCCCATTCAATTTCCTTCAGGTTTTCCTTCTTGTCCAAGGTCTCCATGATGCGTACAAAGATGTGGTTTGTAGGAGTTGTTCTACAGAGTCAGGGTAGATTTGGTGGTTGACACCTTCACGCTTGATGGTCAGCACTGAGGTCTCCCAGTCCACGTGAGGGTTGTTTCTCCGTAACCAGTCTAGTCCCAGTATAATGTCAAACTTAGGGAAGTCAATGACGGGACCTTGGATGGTGAAGTGGAGGTTCTCAAGCGTGACAGAGAAGGGGCAGTCTCTTTTGTCACGGCAATGTGATGTTCATCAGCCAGGAGCACGTTTTTAATCCGCAAAGGATTAGTGGCCAGCTTGAATTTATTCACAAAGCTGCTGTTGACTAAAGTTTGATCTGCGCCCAAGTCCAAGAGTGCTGAGCCTGTGTAACTGCAAAAGCAGAAAGGGTAAGACATCAATTTATTGGGATGTCTGGCAATGGTGTATAGTACCGAGTCTTCCGAGGGTACTTGGATCATTGGGCATTGGTCCACGTCCTCAGGTCGGTATTCATTGTTGGGCAAGTCAGGAGTTGCATGGGGAGAGCTTGGCTCGCTTAGTGCTCTCCCTGGGCTTTTCCCTTGTCTTGGTTGCCTTGGGTGGCGGTGGCACAGAAATGGGTACAATTTGATTGGCTGTTATTCCCATTCCCATTCAAACCCGTGGGTTTGTGGTTGTTGTTGTTGCTGTTACCTCCAGGAGGTGGTTGCAAGGAGCGCCCACTTGAATGTGAGTCCTTGGGTCTCTCTTGTTTCCCAGCCTATGCCTTGTGCAGAGTGTTGGAGGTTTGTTCTGCTTTTTCTGCTTCATGGTACAGGCTTTGTAGGTTGGTAACTTGGTCCAGGTTCACATGTCTCATCATGTGCAACATGAGAGCGTTGTAGTACATGAGGTGTGTGGCTGGGGTGTCAAAGGCCATATCAGATGGGGCACAGAGACGGAGTTCCTTGTAGGCGCGGGTGAGTTCTTTAATGGTGCCTGTCTGAGTCAGGTTCTTTACTTGGCGTATGATCATTAGCGCTGTATCCTTAAGCACAAATCTTGCCAAGAAGTCCTGTTTGAAGGTGTCCCAGTTCTTGTCAGTGTGCTCTTTGTGCCACTTGTCACACCAGGTGCCAGCGTCATGGGTCAGACAAATGGAAATCTCCGCAATCCAAAATTGCTGTGGGCATTCCATCTGAGCCAGCTTGCTTTGGGCAGACTGGATCCATGCAGCAGCATTGTTGTTGTTGGCCCCTGCAAAGGGCTCCAAGGCAGCGCTGTGAAGTCTTTGTGCAACATAGGCGGGCATGATGGTTTTGTCAGCTGGTTGTGGCACCAAGGAGGGCGCCTGAAAGAACCCTTGGGTAGACAGGGCGTTGAAGGCGGGTAGTGGGATCACCATGTTCTGGTACAGGACAAAGCCATCAGGTATCTTGGCACCAGGGGTGTATGGGGTCCAGTCCAGCGGGAGGCCAGACATAATTCTGTTGAGGATTTGTTGGCTGCGGCATGTGCGGGCAACTGGCAGATTTTTTTCAAGATAAGGTAGGATGGAGAACCTAACTGTGCTACCAATGTTGTAACTGTGCTGTTTTAGCAGAGTTACACAGGGAAAAATATTTAGAAGATAGATAAGAATCTTTATTGTGAGATAGTGATTATATAGCTATTGTGAATCAATGGATAGCAGGAATATGATTGGTGATCACACAGCTGGATGGAAGAGGGGGTGGCTTGATCCTGCTAATGAGTCAAGCGCCAAATTTAGGTTCCACCGTGAAGGATCATCATCTGTTCATGTTGATGAATTTGGTAATCTGAGTTGACTTCCTAGTCTGGCTTTGAGTGACCGGGTAATTGGATTGCGGGTCACAAACCCGCTTGGTTGGAACCTTGCTAGCGGGTCAAGCCTGTGGTTTTGACACTTATTGTATCTTTTTTATTGATTTAATTTTAACTCTACATTTTATACAATATTTGGTGAATTATAATAAAATCATTTGTCTCTACATCAAATATATTTGTTTATATCTAACTAACATCTGAAGTTTATAATATCTGTAATATATACTAAGGCCAAGTCATTATAACATAAAATTATATTTTTAAGTCCCATTAAAAGCAAAATAAACTTAAAAAATATAGCCTGGAACACCATTTTATTTGATTAGCCTGGAAGCAAGGGTTTTAGGGAGGAAAGACTCAGAGTGCTTGTAAAAAGCTGCCACTACATCAAATGGCATTGAGAATTGACTGCATTCCAGAATATTGAAGAGATCTTCCATATCCTGAGGGAGATCCTCTTTCACCTTATTCTTGATCCAACCAAATGCCTCCTCAATTAAATTCATAAATAAATAGGATGAGAGAAAAAGGAGCCTCATTGGACAGTCAGCAGGGCGTTGTCTTGAGGAGTGGCTGTTTTTGTTAATGGGGGAACTCAGATACAACCAAATCCACCTTTTGGAGCCTGAAATCATCTAACACAACAATATTGGTTGTTTCTCAGTAATTAATCCAAAGGTACTCCTTGACCTTTTGAAGAAAATCAATAAATGCCCTGCTATTATGAGAACCCTAAATCATTTGATATTGGTCCAACCTGCAGGGACCAAGAAGAGCTACCTTGAAATATGTTTGTGAACAGAAAGCTGCACAATGTGCTACATCATTATTGGACTCCTTCTCAATCCACTCATGCTTAGCTCTAATTGAGGAAAAAAACAACAATTCATCTATATAGAAGATCTTTACATTGCCAGTCTTCTTTAGAGCCAGATAAGGTTTGGTGTGAATGCAGCAATCCTCTATTGTCTTCTTGCTAATCCTATTGTACAGAGAAACACCCAATACTTTCCATGAGAAGCCCAAATCAACCGTGGCTTTGCATAAAAAGGTTTAACAGAAATCCTGAACTCTATGACCAGCATTTATTGGACAGAGAGAGAATCCAGGTGGCAATCCCTGGATACCCACTTCTGGCTGCATCAATATGCACAGGTTGAAGTAGTTTGGGATGCTTCTTAGCCTTGGCAAATTTTGCAATTTGACCAGTGTTGCATTTTGTGGTGTTGAGCCTGTTGAAATATCTGGTTGTGATATCAAATTGTGATGCAATATCATTAACGTTCATTCCTTCATTCAGGCAATTGAGGATAGGTATAAGCTCACTATCCAACAACTGGCACCTGCCCTTGCTGAGTACTGTGGCATCCAAGCCATTAGGCTCAGCACACAGGATGTAGACCTTTGTGTAGAAGATATGATCACTTGTGCTTAAAGTGTGTTGTTTTTTAATACACCACAGGTGCATATTGCTCTTCAGTTGTGGCCAATGGCACATAGGAGGTGTCAAAAATGTGGGGGCAGGAACTGACAAGCCTGGGATCCAGACTTCAGGGCCGTGTTGCAACTGGGGACACAGTGGAGGTGTATGTAGCCTCATTGTTACCAATAACCCTAGTATGGGAGACTTTAGTGGCAGGCTGAGAGAGTGGCTTCTGTATGAGATTCAAGCTGCTGTTCCTGGCTTATGATGTGGGTGTGGTTGGGTGGCACTGAAGCCTTGGGAAGCCTGTGAATTGGCGTTGAAATACCCATTTTGTGTTCTAAATCTATTCTTGGACCCTCTGGGATGCCCTCGTGGACAGGCTGCCCCGCAGGCATATGCAGGAGCTAGTTGGGAATGGGAGTTTCTGTCCATAAAAATAAAATATATATACATTCTAGATTATATATGTGTTTTATTTAACTATTAGTTTTGGTATTGTACTTTTATCTTGATTAAGCCTTGAATAGTAACAGAATTTTTATATTAGAGATTTGAAGTATATAATATTTTACTAGAGCCTATTTTAAACAATTTTACATTTTAAGGGATTTTCATGTCTAAACATGGTTATCAAGATTGAATTTCCTGTTTGATTTTAGTCATGGTGAAGCTTCTCAATTTGAGTTGATGTCTCCTAGTGTACTTAATGTGTATTCAAAGTTGATTCCAGTTCATGAAATATTTTTTGAGTTTAATAGTTGCATTTATTTGTGATTTTAAATTGGTTCTTGGATTTAAAAATCCCGCAATTCCAAAAAACATAGTAAACTTAATTAAAAGTATTGATAGATTTAAACAATTCAAATCTGATTCCAGTTAATTTATTTTGTCCACTTAAAACATGCTGTTTGAATTGAAATTTGCAAATTGTCTATGAGTTTCTGCAATTTGAAATATTCAAATACAAATAATTCAATTTATTAAAAAAGGCCATTCTGCAAATGCAATTTGAAATTTGGATCAAGGGTTTGACAATCCCACATTTCTACTATCAAGTTATGAATTTACAGAAAGTATTATTAAAACTAAGCTAATCAAAAGAAAAATAAACCATAAAAATTATTTAAGAATGAGTTCTGCCAACCAATTTCTGTCAAAATGACAGAAAATCAATTGACAGAACATCTGCTTGCCCCAAACTATTAACCCATATTTATTGTTTGATATTACTGGGAAAAAATTATGCACTTATATTTTGTTACAAATGTAATTTCAGTCTGTTCTGAGCCAACTAAGGTTGATCCATCTCAACTTCTCTGAAAATTATAGTAACAAAAAAGTTATAAATATGCTACTAATAATGATTAGGATAATTTGTAAATATAGTTATTGCATTTATACAGTAGTTTTCAAAGCTATGGCACTAAGCAAAAAACTGAGATTTAAGCAAAAGTAATTCATCTGTAACTGAAATAAAATAATCTCAGAACAAAATAGAAATTAGCCCAAATATATTGTAAATCAATATAAATTTGTTGGCATTTAATTTTGTTTACATCCTTTTTATTTCATTTTAAATCTCAGTTAATTTTATTTACATATGATTGATTTTTGGGTAAATCTCAGTTTTTTGCTTAGTGCCATAGTTGTAAGAGCCTAAGACCCAAAAGTGACCTCAATGGGGTTTAAACCTGCATCTGTGTTTGGCAAGTGCCCATGTGGGCAGCTGCAAAAGCTTGTCAGGGGAATCAAACCCTTATCAAACCACCAGGGCAATCAGCCATAGCTGTTACTACAATCAGGGTCAGCCAATTGAATGGTCCAGAGGGAGCTGGTATTGCTCTAGTCCCAAGCCAGCACTGTAGCTACTGTGCTGGCTTCTGTTTCTGTTCTAGTTTTCTCTTCTGCAGTTCCTGCTGCTTCTGTTTCTGTTTCACCCAAATCCCCTATTTCTGTTCTTTCTGCTCCTACCCAGAATAATTCCAATTATAAGTGTTGCCTGAATATGCATGAACCCAATTCAGCCAAACCTCAAACACCCACTGATGTAATGAGAGAGAATATCACAACCAAGATGATTGAAATTAACCACCAATCAGTTGATCATAATAACTTTCTTAACCATAAAACAGCTATACCCCAGTGCTTCTCCCTGCTTGTTATGAAAGCTGCTCAATCAACACCCAGCAATTGACCCATAATGAAGATGAGACCAGATGCCACTGCTCTAGTCCCCAGCCAGATTCCCAGCCAAGATTTCCTAAACCAATCCACTGCCACTGCTCAGATAAATCCCAATTCCTATGCTCAGGCCAAATTTCCTGGATCTTTTCCTCCTCTTCCTGTTTCTGTCATTGCCCATACCAGAATCCAGCTGTACTCCTGCAGGGGAGGCAGGCCGGGCCTGGAAGGCCAAGTACACAATAGGCGCAATCCTGGCCAGATAGTTGAATGCAGTAGCTAGGGATTGCCAATTTCCAGTATGGGGCACAACCTGGTTGGCCAGCCCCAATACTGTGATATAGATGAAACCTAACTTACTAAAGTCCTGGGCAGGAGGCACAGTTGATAAGGAAGGAGTAGTAGGAATCTCCAGCATGGAGGATAAAATTATCACTCTTGGTGGCCAGGAGGAGCAAATACACAAGGTTGTAAAGTGTAGTGGAGTTGTAAATAAATGCAAACAGAATACATACAGTAGTTTTAAAAGCTATGGCGACAAGTGAAAATTCTTCAGATTTAAACAAAATGATTTCAGATTTAAACAAAATCCAAGTTGCGCGAGATTCAGGATTCAATTAATTTAAATATTTTTGGTTAATAAATGAACTTTCAAACCAAAAAAAAAAATTCACTAGCCCATCATACAAAATTATATCAAACATCAAGTGGTGTAGTTCAAACCACAAACAAAATGAACTGACACAACAACTGAAATGGATGGATGCTATTCTGGAGTATATTATAATCCAATCAGGATTCATATGAGGCACCAACAGAAGAACTAAAGTGAAAAAAAAACTTGAGCAATCTAGAAGCGAGATTACACAAGCACAAAACAAAATGAACTCACACAAGATGTGTAATATGAGCAGTCTAAAATAGAAAACTATCAATTTAATAGCCAATCAACAGCTATCTAATTTAGGAACAGAGGCATTTTATCCATTTTCATGGCTCCAGATTTGTATGAAAAGGTTTTGAGAACCTTCCAAATATGGACTTGAGATTACAATAAAAATAATTCATTAAATTTTAAAATTTCTACTTTTAGTGATTTTATCCTAGGTTTTTTAAAATGGTTTTTAATAACAACATCTTCAACAGCACCAGCAGCCAAGCCAGCTTCAATGGAGGCGAGGCTCAGAACATAGAGGCACCTGTTTACACCCAAGCCTTTGAGGCGGGTAACAAGGAAGCTGACCTATACCTTACCACTGACCCCTATGGCTTTGACTTGTTTGAGAGTCACTTAGCGTCTAGCTCTGCCCCTGCTCCCACACCCACCCCTGCACAAGCTGCCTTTCAACTAACCAATCAGGATGACAACCCTGATTTGGAACATCTTTCTGCCACCAGCCAACCTGCTCCCCCCTCAGCCAATCAGGCTTCAGCTTCCTGGCCCAGCGCCCCCAAGCAACAAATCATCACCGCCCAAATTCTTCAGGAAATTGTGGCACTCAACCTGCAGGGTCTGTCCTGGGATCAGATTGCTGCCCAGTTGCAATTTACCTGAGCCACCATAATGCAGGAGTTCAACAACCTAATGAATAAGGGAAATCTGATTGGGAAAGCCAAGAAGCCAAAGAAGGCCACGGAGTCCCAGATAACTGAGGCCTACCCAATAATGCTTGACCTCCTCCAGCGGGACCCCAAGCTTCCCTTGACCCAGGTCCAGAAGCAGCTTGAGCACCATAAAATATGGGTCTCCAAGCACATGGTGCAGCTCTGGATGTATGGGAAGGTGTCTTCCATATGGGTTCTTACCAATTTTGCTGGCAACCAATGGGATGGCGCTGAGGATTCCCCATATGATCCCGCCATTGAATCTACCCTGCTCCAATGCCTGACTAGTCTATCAGATGATGTCATGTTCATATCTTACTATAAGCTATCCATAGCTTTTGATGATTTTGGCACCCAAGAAAAAGCCGCCACCAAGAATGAAAGGAAGAAGGTCAAGAAGGGGACTTTCATTGGTGCATTTCTGGCTGTTTCAGCCAAGGGTTTTGTCTACTATCAGACAAACCCTGATTTCATTGATGGGTACTCATACGGCCACATCCTCAGTGGATTGCTCAACTCCTGGGATGGCTCAAATTCCAAATACCAGGTTTTCTTGAGCCACCAGATGGAGGGAAGCTCCACCGCCCTTGAGGCCATCCAGGGATGCAGGCACCGGGCCTCAGTCTACCCTGCCATCTATTCCAACGTCCATCTGGCTGATGTTGTCTTCATCAACATTGGAGATACACTACAGGAGCGCCGCCTTCAGGCTTTCAACAACCTCTATCTTGGGGTCCTTGATCACAATTTTCTCTTTGGTCACCAAATGGTGGCTGACTTGTTTGCGCAAATGGTTTTCCATATGAACATGGGCAACCAATCACGCAAGGATAAGTGCCTCCCACCCCGTGCAACAGCCATCTACCAGCCCATCAAGCCAATGACTGATGAGGAGTACAATGAGCAGTATATAGCAGCCATCACGCGCAATCCTCCTGCCTTCACCCCCCGCCCGCAAACCCAACCCAACTAATCCCAGACTCCCCAGGCCAGCACTGCCTCTAGGTCCTCCTTCCTGTGCCATTCTGCCTACTAGGCATCACTCTTCCCTGCCCCAATAAACCCCTGTCACCAAACATTTTCTATTTATATTATCTTTTTTTTGAATTTCAATTGTTTGTGTTCTCTTTGTTTATAGTTGGTTTTATTCTTTATGTTCAGCTTATTTCTATAAAATCATATATTTACTATGTCATGTATATAGATCCTGAAAACAGTTATTTTTAGCACCCAACCATAGCCCCTTGTGAAAACATTAACAACAATTTGATGATCAGCTAAATTTGAATTAGAAAATTATAGGTTAACTTTTTTTAGATAAAGTTGTTACTGATCTGAATTCAAAACCTTAATGATAAACTTTAAGCCAAACAGGAGCCAAGTGATAAAGTGATTGTTGTGACATAAAGGGTCATTCAATAATTCTTTGATGCATGTGCGCTAATTAATATGATTGGCTGGATGTTTTGCCATTGTACACCATTGCCGCTGTGGCAAGTTGTTGATGGACTAGTGCTAACCCAGCAGCTGATTGGGCACTAATCCATCAACAACTTGCCACAGCAGCAATGGCGTACAATGGCAAAACATCCAGACAATCATATTAATTAGCGCACATGCATCAAAGAATTATTGAATGACCCTTTATGTCACAACAATCACTTTATCACTTGGCTCCTGATTGGCTTAAAGTTTATCATTAAGGTTTTGAATTCAGATCAGTAACAACTTTATCTAAAAAAAGTTAACCTATAATTTTCTAATTCAAATTTAGCTGATAACCAAATTGTTGTTAATATTTTCACAAGGGGCTATGTTAAGCGCCAAAAATAATATGGTAATCAAGGAAACAATGCCAACACAAAGCAAACAACGCATATTGAGATGAGCGTAAAACATATACACAATGGGTAAAAAGATGAGATAATCTGATAAACAGGAAAACAAAAAGGGATAAACAAAGAGGCAACAATATCAAAATAATACAGAATTTATTGGGGGAAAAGCTATAAAAACATATGGAAAGGTTAGTAAAAAAAATAAAATGAGGGAACTAAAAAGCTGCTAAAAGACCTCAACTTGGCAATTGCCAAAATTAAAGAGATTGACCACAAGGTCAAAGCAAGAGTTAAGTCTGCTGTCCTTGAAGGGGACAAAATTGAAAAGGTGTCTGCCAAAGCACTCATGGCCAAGATTCCAGACACCCCCAAAACAACAATTGAGCAACTTTTAAATGTCCAGAAGCACGTTGTGAAAGGCCTTCAATTCAAGTCCTTTGCCCTCTCTGCGCTGTCTGTCTGGACAGATGACCCAGAAATGTATGCCCACCTAAGACCCGCAAAACCTACCCAAACAGATGACACTGAGCAGCCAGCACAGCTGGTTACACCAAGAATAGCAAATCCTGCCAAGGCTGCAGGCAAGGAGGAGACTGAAGAAGGTAACATAAAATAATAATTAATAAAAATTTCCAAATACTTACCTTTTTTTAGAAGAAGTTGATGGTGAACTCCGCTGGTTCCAGGTCCCTTTTGTCCCCGCCACATTCTATGCCAACTACACCACTCATGTGGCCAAGAAGCTTTTCCTGTCCCCCCTGTCTTGTGGGAGCTTGAAGACCATACCACAGGTCCTTTCCTATGTCCAGGGAGGCATTGGCTGGGCTGACGCATGAAGAGGGGGCATCTGAGTGGGCAGTTACTTCCTACAAGGATGCCCAACTGGTCCACCTGGACCTGGTATCACTCAGTGGAGTTTACTGTGTAAACTCCATTGAGCTTATTTGGGACGTCCTGGTGACGCTCCCATTCAAGAATGTACCAGAGATGGGCCAGGCTCATGCGGCTGCTTGCTTCTGCTTCCTGTTGGAGCATACCCTATCTTACCTTCTGGACAACTTTGGGCGTATGGTGGGCAAATTGGCTGTTGCAGACGCAACAGCCATAAAGAAGACCAAAATTCTCCTGGCAGACTTCAGGCTGGCCTGGAGTGCTGACGAGACAGGGGTCCTGGCAGCTATGGAGCTGACATTTGCCAGGACAAAGCACAAAAAGAAGATAAGCATGGTTTATAATAAACTGTGCAAGTTTACAGAAGCCTTTGCTGGGCAAAGGCTTCTCCTTGTTGTTTACCTGGGGTTTTATTCTTCTTTGGGATGGGCGCGTTGGTTGAGGACCTGGACGGGGTCCTTCTGGGGATCAACAAGGCCAGGATCTCCCTGGATGGGAAGAAGGTCCCCCTGCTTGGGTACAACTTGGTGGATCACGTCATCCAGGAAGCCCTGGTCCTGGCTGGTATCTACAGGTTTGCAGCCACACCTGAAAAGCTGCTGCTTCACTCCCACCTGACCCTACTTCCCTTCACCAGCAGGAGGGAGTATTTCAATACTGGTGTATCCACCGTTCACAGTGTGGCGGTGGAGGTTGTGCGCCACCTCCATTCTGGGGTGGGTACATACCGCTGAACTCACTACAGGCGTTTGTAATAAATTCTCTCTTCTAATAAACATCTTTATACTCTACAATATTTTTATTATAATTAATTTTTCAAATAATATTTTAGCAAACAAGATTTGCAAAATATATTGCAGAAATGGGTTTCATAAAAGTATAAAATTATACATTAATAAAATAAATTCTAACTTGTACACTTTACATTTAATTTTTTAAATTAATTTTTACATTTATTTGACCAAAGTGATTTAAATATTTTTGCGTAATCCAATACTGAGCGTTTGGGATTACATCAGATGGCATAATAAAATAATATACAATAAAATAAATAAATTACTTACATCTATTGATGGATCTTCTTGATGTGATTGCAGGTGTGAAAACATCTAAATATAAAATGATAATTAATAAATATTGAATAATAAATTAGAGAATATAAAAAAGTTGGACACACTAAGCCTTTAATTGATTGGCTGTTTGGCTAGGCATGCGGGGATGAACAAATCAGTGTGGCCATAGAATTTGGCCACAGTCTCAGCTGGAAGGATATGGATTCCAGCCTGCAGAAAATCAAACAGGTCCTCAGTCCCAGTTGGGGTTCCTTGCTTGAAAACTTGCTTGAGCCACCCAAAGTCTTCCTTGATGGGATTTAGGAAGGGCAAATAGGCGGGGAGGAAGAGAAGGCACATATTTGCTGTGGCCAATTGCTGGGGGCCCACTGCAATGCTTGTGTCAATTGATGGAAATTCTTCAAGAATATCAGCCACCTTGTGGAGACCAATGTTATCCAACACAATTACATTGGTGAAGCCCAGGCTTGTGCGCCTCAGGTGCTCCTGGACCAATCAGAGAAATGACAGGAAGGTCCGGCTATTGTGGGAGCCTAGTATCATTTGGTAGAGCTCCACCCCCTTTGGACTGAGGAGAGCCACTATTGAATAGGCTGTGGCGCGGACTGCAGCACGCCAAGCCACCCCGTCATTGGAGCCTCTGGGGACATACCCATACTCATTGCGCATTGACGAGGAAAATGCTGATTTGTCAATATAGTAAAATTTGACTATCCCCTTGGCTTTGAGGGCAGTATACGCCTCTGCGTAGTAATTCCAGGTCTTGATATTGGCTGGGCTGTTCCAATTGTATGGGGATACCCCAAGTTTTTTCCAGGAAAATTGCATTCCCTTCACCAGATGGTAGTAAAAGGAAATCAAGGCCTCAATCCCAAAAGCGGATTTGACCATGGCCTGTATATTTGCCAGTTCAAGATGGCAGTCCCGGGTGATCCACTGGCAGATTGCCCATTTGTGCTCCTTGGTAAGCATGGTTGACACGTGCAAGGATTTCTCCACAGCAGGGACTCAGTCAGTATCAATGAACTTGTTGAAGGTCTTGCTGGCGTACTTGGGATCCACCCCAACAAGGGCCGCGGCCGCCTTGTAGTCACCTGATTCCCGCATTAGCTTAAGCAGGATGATGTGTTTGATGTCGGGGATGCGCTTCTGGGCGGGCTTTGTGGGTTCAGACAAGCCAGGATCCTGATTGATGACAGGCTTGCAAGGCATGGGCACCTTGTTGTAGAAGGCTGCAACTTTCTTTAGCACCAGCTGTCCCTCATCGGTTTGGTAGAACTGGGGCTCCTCGTCATCCTCCTGATTGCCATCACTGATGTAGGGCTCATAGCTAGTATCAAGTACAGGCTTTACCTTCCCCAGCATAGCTGATGGGACTGACTCTTGCCGGTACACAACGTCAAACACATATGAAGTAAGTTCTACTTCCTTGTTTCTAACTTTCTTTGTAGTGGTGACCTTGATGGGCTTCCAGGTCAGCTTTGGGACCCAAGGGTTTATGCTCTGCACCCTAGCAGCTTGTGCTCCTTGAACCAGCTGTGTCAGTGCAGCGTCACTATGGAACTCTCCTCTCCTGTCTCCTTGAGTAGGCACTTGGGTTGCACTAACTCTATTCTTTGAGCTGCAGGGGCAACTGCAACCACAGCGCACAACGGGTGTATTGGTACTCTGGTATTGTGTTCCTTTCATTTTAAAATTTAATAAAATATTAAATAAAACTTAATTAAGTTACCCCCTATTTTTATTTTTTCTTTTATCTTAATATGGATATTCAATTAATATTTTTCCCACCCAATATCCCAATTATAGATTTTTTATTTCTTAATTAGTTGTTTTTGGTTTTACAACGCCCATTTTAGAATACTCAAAAAAAATCCACCCATTTTTCTAGATTTTACTGCCAAATTCAAACACCCAACACAATATTTTTAAAATTTATGTTTCAGATCTTGTATCTTATTTTAGGTAGGACATGCCATTTTGAAAACGCCATCTCAAAATACAGCATCTCAAATTTTTGCTATCTCAATTTACTAGTAAAAACGCCATTTTGATTTACGGCATTTTGACTAAGAAAAAACGGTTTTAAAATTTTAGATTTTTGAACCCCCCAAAAAACCCTAAAAATTCTCAAAAAATAAAATTCAAAAAACATTTCTAAGCTTAAAAAAGCCTCAGAATTCCAAATCTGCAATAAAAAAAATGGGATTGATTAGTAGCAACAAGGTTGCGTAAAGTCCAAAAGTTAAAATATCCCAAAAATAACTATTTTCATTGATTTTAACTACAAACTATGCTTTAAAATAAGCATAGAATTGTACCAAATACTAAATAAAACTAAAATAATGATAAAAGTAAAGGGAAAAGAGAGAGAAGATAGAGTGGTGTTTATTGAGGAAGGATCATACATTGGTTGAAAGAGCAATAGAGATGGCTTGGAGATGTTCAAGCTTGCTATCCTTGGGATAGTAGGCAAGGACCACCTTGCTAATCTCTGTATACTTTTTCACTGCTTTGGTTTTCTTGGGGGGATCATCCTTGGTCTTGATGCCTGTTTTAAAGAGGCAGGCAGAGATGGCCTGCTGAGTCTTGAGATGGACCATGATTTTGTTGAACTTGGGCTTCTGAACCCAGACCCTTGTGACAAATTGACTATACCACCCTTCAAGAGAAGAGGTGTTCTTTATTAGGCCATTATTTACCTGCTTAAAACAGTTCCATGTGATTGAGTTACCGCATTTTCTGATGTGGCGTGCTCCTTGAAACACTCCAACCCATTGAGTTTCAAAATACTCTATGAATGGAGCAAAGGCTGCCTGGTTGGCAATAATGTAGGGATGGCGGAGGAGGGCGTTGTAGAAGGCATTTGTCTCCTCCTTCTGCACAAGGGCAAGGGCAGCAAAGCAGTTGAACACGTCCTTTGCTTCCTTTTTGCCTTCAGTGTAGACCAGCTCATGAAGTGCAGAGCACTTTTGAAGGCGGCGGCAGAGTGCCTGCCAAAAGTGAAAGTAGTATCCCTGAGGAGAGCTCTTGAAGTCTCTAATAAAAGCATTGGCCTGAGCCTGCTCAAAATCTACTACCAGGTATTCATGGTATGGAAGGCTTCCAGGCTTTTTCTTGATGGGTGTGGCTTCCTCTGACTGGGTCTTTTTCTTGTGCCCTCTAGTCTCCTTTGGCTCCTCTTCAATGGTGGGGAGGATCTCATCCAACTTGGCCTTTAATATTGTTAGAGCCCGGACATAGGTTTCTTGCTTCTTGTTAGGAAGGAAAAAGAAGACAAGGGGAAGAACCAGATTTCTAACCTGCCCATAGATATTCCAAAGCTGGCTGAAGAGCTTTGGGCAGGTGGAAAAGGTATCATCTGCAAGCCAGGTCTTGCATTTTAAAAGGTTGCAAAGATCCTGGGAGGTAGCAAAGCAGATGATCCGCTCTGGGGCATGTTGCCCATCATTGTGAAGGAGAAATCTCTCTTTATGCCGTGAAAGCTTTTGCTCTTCAGTTAAAATCAACTGGTCAATTGATGAAGCACTGACGCCTTCAGTGCTCAGAGCATATCTCTGGTCAGTGAGATATCTCTGAAGTTTTGAGGCGCCACCAACAGTTCCAAGTTGGGTGTCATTTAGATTAATAAGTGCATCATTTACGGCCTCTGTTGCAGTTTGGTCTTTGGTAATTGGTATGACCTGGCAAAGAAACCAGCAGATCAGTTGATACAGTGGATCAAAGGGCTTGGCACAGTCATTCCCAATAGTCAGGGCTTTAAAACAAGTGAACCCATAGGTGGTGAGTCTAGCTGGACAGCCAATGTTATCACATTTGAAGTGATGCTGACGGATGGGCTTCTTCTTGTTGTTGCAGCTGAAGCTATAGCCCTTGTGGACAAAGCCAGCACCCCCTTTCTTGGTCATAATTGGATAGCTGGCAGGGTAAGTTGGGGGTACAGCAAAGGAGCCATTTCTGTTGCATACATTATGGATGGTATTAAGATCCCAGAGCTCAATTGGCTCATCTGCAGGAGCACCAGGCTCAGGCTCCTGCTCTTCTTCATCCTCAGGCTCTGAAGTGGGGTCAGAGTGGCGGTTAAAGTTGAATAACTTCTCTTGAGGGTCTGACAGGGAGTAAACAAAAGGAGAATGGGGAGGGGTTGGGCTTGTTTCCTCAGGCTCTGGTGAGGGTGTAGGGGTCTTGGGGGGAGCTTTACCCTTAGCAGGCTGCTTTTTAGGGGTAGTTTTGGCCTTTTTGGCCTTTGGATGAGTGGTCTTGGACTTTGAGGCCTTGGAGGCCTTGGACGCAGCTTTGGTGGTAGGCTTGGGAGGCATCTAAAAGTGAATTAGTATCAAAATATGAGCAATTTGGGGGTTGTTTTTAAATAGAAAAACAAGAATGTTTTCAATATAAAAGTATCAATTTTTACATAGAATTGTAGAGGAGATCAAATAATATATACAATCAAAATTTCAATGTTTTTTTTGAAAAAATAATTTTTTATTAGTAACACAAGTAGGCAAAAATTTGAGTTTTGACTGAAAACTTGCTCTTGAGATGGTGTTTTTGAAGTGACGTAATTGAGATGCCGTAGCTCAAAAACATAGTGTTTTTGACCATTTTTTATATTAAATTAAGAAATCTACGGTGGAGCTACCTCAACTAAGCCAAAGAGTAAAACTTGAATTTCTCAAAAACTAGCTTATACAACTGGGGTTAAAAAGTACCCAGTTGTTTAGAGGAGATGAAAAAATATATATTTGCAAATTTTCATATGTTTTCTTACATTTTTTGCTTAAGTGGTTTTAGACGTGAAACTATACTTTTGAAAAGTGGAAAGCAAGAATTGCAGTGGGGGAATCAATATAGTGTAGCCTGGTGTCATATGTAATTTCCCCTTATTTTCCCCTATCCATTGTGCGCCTTGAATCAATTGGGTGATGTGAAACTTGGTGGAATTTGAAGTGACGTAAATTGAAATGGCGTAATCACCCTCTTCTATATTAAAATCACTATTAAAATATCTTATTGATGAGACCCTTATCAATGTATCCATGTATAATAAAGTTATAAATTACATATAACAAAACTGGTTTTTTACCCAGCAATGACAATCACTAGAAGGACTATCATAGTGGCATCTTTTTAGGTTGTTCCTTTTATAAGTGTCTTAGATTAATACTATAGGAACATCTTCTGTCACTATATCACAGGCTTTATTTTAGTTTGGGTATAAACTTATTTTAGTTTAAGATAGATGACATAATTCAAAATGACGTAAAGTTGAGATGGTGTAAACGCGCCCCACACTAAGTGATTTCATATGTAAATAAAGTTAGCAAAATAAGATTTAATTAATCTGACTCGAAGTGACAGAATTGAGATGGCGTAAATTTGAGATGCTGTATTATAAAAGTATGTGTAAATTTTAACTATTTTATTGTTTTTTTATTTTTTTATGATTCAAAATCACTAACGCAAAAAATGCCATCTCAAATTAAATTTGAGATGCCGTTTTTTGAGATGCCGTTTTTGAAATGATGTGTTCTACCTTATTTTAGATACCTTGGTATCATTCATGATTACAATCCATTGCACACATTGTGTGAGTGATTTTGTTTACACAGTGAGTTGCTATTGTGTTTTGTTTTTGGATTGAGTTTTGACACACCTTGCTTGGGTGTATTTTGTCACCAATTCACATAGTAAACATATGTACACCAAAAGTCAACTCACACCATTTTGTTTGTGAATTGATGTATTTTGGATTATATTTGAATGGTTTTGCTTTGCGTGTGAGCTTTTTGTTGCTGTGTTGACCCATTTTGCCCATTAACGCCAATAAACCCTGTTAACAGATTATATATTTTGACCTGAGACTTGGATTTTGTTTAAATCTGAAGAATTTTTGCTTGTTGCCATAGCTTTTAAAACTACTGTATAATGGTGCAAAAGTATAAAGATCTTGCAAGAAAATAAGGAATCCTGAGCATAAAGATTTTTAATTTTAAGATGTCAACAAAGATAAGGGAATGCCAGTATTCTCAGCTATATTCTGCTGGAAAACTCCAATTTGGCTTACTGGCAACTTCTTATTGGTTGACAATGGATTATTCTTAAGCTGGGTTCCATTGGTGACTCCTTATTTGTCGGTTAGATGGATCCTTTCATTATTTTTGCCCTGGGGAAGCTGCCAGGGGGATTTTGGGCCATTTGGCAACCCAAGTCCCCAATTCTGGGTTTCAGAGGGTGTGGGTCAATTAAAATCTTTTCCACTCAGCTTTGGGAGGGTTTTCAATTGTCCCCAGGCTTGGCATTGACCAGGGTTTGATTCTCCACTAAGAATTAAAGTTTCCTTTGGGTTAATCTGCGTGATTGACAACACAATTATTTGGTCGCGCAATTGCTCCATTGCAGGTGTTGACCCTATGCAACATAGGGTTTTGTCTGTCCCATTCTGGGCCCTGATAGTTTCCCTCCAAGTACCTGTGACTAAAGGATGATACACTGGTACTTTCTAAAATGCTGCCAGTAGTCTTGTTCAAGGAATACCAGATGAATGGTATAAAAACTACTTCCCCCAATCAACTCAATTGCAGACAACATTAAATAAAGTGTATAGTAAGCTGAGTGGTACTAGCCTTTATTCCTTGTGTATTATTACAACCTTAGACCCAATCTTCTAACCAGCCTACCTGTCAAACAGTCAACCCTATAAAACCCCTTGTGATGGACTACCAACCAGGGCCTAGCCCTGGAAGAGCTAGCCAGTAAATACCACCCCTTATTCCACAACCTGCTGCTGAGGTACAACCTTATAACCACAGCAGATATGGGATGGTTATCTTAACTGTCCTCAGTCTGGCCAAAGTTGTGGTGCCTCACCTTGGTGCCTACCATTCCATTGCAGCTGACATGCTGTATCTGTCTCACTACTTGCCCTTTCTGTACTTGAAATTGGTTTCATGTTATCCCAAAGAATCAGAGCTTTAATGGCATCTTGGTACTACACCACACCCAGCCCTGATAATAGCTTTGAAAACTACTGTAAATGTCTTTAAAAAATTTAGTATATTGATTGTTAAGCAATCTAAATTTTACATGTATAAGCAATATATGATTTTTCACATAGTTTTTTTGGTAAAAATCTCAGTTGATAACATATCAAATTAAAATAAAAATAAGTTTCAAAACAAATTTATTTGGAAATGATGTTCACATAATTATTCAAACACTTATTAAACATCCTTAAGGTCACATAGTATTTTGAATATTAATATATATTCTCTTTATAAGTCATGTTTAAAATATCGTTTTGGGTTTTATTATTATTAAAATAAATTTTGATTTTTATTAAGAAATTCCAGATCTAGTAAGCTTTGTTAGCTCCCAAAAAACTTATAATTTAAAACAAAAGTATCAGATAAATAAATCCCATTATATCGTGTTTTCAACAAAAAGCTTTGTTAGCTCAGTCGGTAGAGCATGAGACTTTTAATCTCAGGGTCACGGGTTCGAGCCCCGTACAAAGCTTGCGGCTATAGCTCAGTTGGGAGAGCGTCAGACTGAAGATCTGAAGGTCCCGCGTTCAATCCGCGGTGGGCGCATCATTTTAGTTTTTACCTTTTAGCTAAAATCTTTAACAAAACTTTTGGTATTATATAAACTTGCTTTCACTATAAATTATATATATTTTTAGTCAAATTTCTGTCAATTGATATAATGATTCATAATTAGCTCTTTGTACTTAACCCTCATTATTGTCAATGTTATCGATATACTAAATATTATAGAAATAAGTGATATATTGGATTATGTATTTTTGTTGGATCAAATAAAAAGCCTTCTGACTTAAAAGTGTTTAAAAAGGTATTTCAGCTACTATCAATAAAGACATTTTTCTTCTATTATTAAAGAGACATCATTCACATATAATATCATATATATTAATACAATAGGTAATCCAGTGTGGGTTTGCACTTTTATTGTTGCTGTATAATATACTGGAGATGATCAATAAAGCACACATAGAGATATGATTTTATTATAAACCTAATCATGAGGGTTTACTCTCATAAAAATCTTTTAATTTATGATTGAATAAAATATTCAATCTTCCCATTTAAGGTTGCTGAATATGCAGCAATGAATATCAGATTTAATAATTTAATTTTTATAAACATGTTGATATAAGTTAATCTAATAATAAGTAGTCTTTCATAACATAAATGCTAACAGATTATGTTGTAACTGTGCTGTTTTAGCAGAGGTACAAGGGGAAAATATTTAGAAGCTAGATAATAATCTTTATTGAGAGATAGTGATTATATAGTCATTGTGAATCAAGGATAACAGGAACATGATTGTGTTGATCACACAGCTGGATGGTGAAAGGGGTGGCTTGATCCTGGTAATAAGTCAAGCGCCAAAACAAGGTATCCACCATAAAGGATCATAATCTGTTCATGTTGTTGGATTTGGCAATTCAAGTTGACTTCCTAGTCTGGCTTCAAGTGGCTGGGTAATTGGATTGCAGGTCACAAACCTGTTTGTTTGGAACCTTGCTGGCGGGTTGAGCCTGCTGTTTTGACACCCCCAACTGAAGGTTGGCCTCCTCTGGGGGTAGGTTGTTGGCAACAGCGCCCATGTTGACACTAAAAATGTCAACACTTTTGATGTCAACACTATAGTAAAGTGACAACCCAGTTTTACTAAATGTCGTTTCCTGGATGTTGACACCTTTTATAATTTAACAAAACACTTTACCCTGAACATTTTTAATATAAAAAATTATTTTAAAATACATTATTATACTAAATTGACCCCAGAGAGTTCATAACTGCAATAAATATACCATAAGTAATAAGAATAAGGAGATATAATCAACTATTTTTCAGTTTACTATGTAAATTACACTCTTTATTATAAAATTATTTTTTATTCCCATAAAAATTAAAATTCCAATGAACCAAAAATAAAGATATTTTATATATCATAATAACTACAAAATATAAAAAAATTCTAATTTTACTTTATTATACTTTATATAAGCATAACTGAAAATATCTCATAGCTTAAAGATAAATTAACAAAATATAAGATATTTCTTACAAAACCACATTGAAAATGTATCTGAAACTTATCTTTTATACTTAAAAAGATTAACACTATCCAAAAAATTAAAAAATTAAAAGTTTAAAATTAAAAAATATATAGGCAAAGCAAAGCAAAGTTTATTTGGCTAATTAAAGCCACCAGCAAGAGCAGTGGCGACATCTTCAAGGTACTTCTTAATCTCTGGCACCTTATACTTTTTCTCAACCACCTTCTGCACGTCTTCCTGGTAGTCTTGCTCCTTGGACTTCTTCTTCTTGGGGGCCACCTGGTTGGCCAGGTCGCGGAACTTGGAGACAGTCCGGGACTGCTCCTCTTGTAGCTTAGAGAAGAATTTGTTGTACTTGGGGTTGGTCCCAAACTTCACCTTCAGGTGCTTGTGCCAAACCTCAAGGCTAGATGTGGTCTTCATCTCCCCCTTGAGGCAGGTACCCTGGTAATTCTAAGGGGCAGTGGCCTTGCTCTTACCTCTCTGGGCACTCACCTTCTTGCCCACCCATTGGCGCTCAAAGTAATCCAGGTAGCCTTTGAAGATGGTGGAGTGCTTCTTCACGTAAGCATCCTCCAGGAGGGCCTCAAAGCCAAGCCCAGTATGCTCAGGGCGCACAAAAGCCAAGGCAGCAAACTGAGTCAGGGCAAAGCGGCACTTACCCTTACCATTGTTAATATACTTGTCAAAAAGGTCCTTCTCACTCTTTAGATTCTTGACAAGGGCCTGCCAAAAATGGAAGAAGCAGCCCTGGACTTCTCCATCAAAGGTGGCCTGGAAGGCTCTGAACTGAGCCTTCTCAAAGTCCATTATGGTAACCTTCAGCCCAAGTGAGCGCGCATGAGCTAGCTGCTCAGCGGCTATGGTTGACTCATCTTTCTCAGTGGAGGAGGGATTTGCCCTTGTGGCGTGAGTGGGAGGGGGGAGCTGGTTGGTGGGAAGGGAGCTCAAAGCATCCTGGACAATCTTGAAGGCTTTGGTGTAGACTTCAGTCTTGGCACCAGGAAGAAAAAAGAACACAAGGGGGATGACCTGGTCATTAAACTGCCCATGCAGGACCCAAAGCTGCTTGAATAGAGAAGGGCAAGTAGTAAATGTGCTGTCACACAGCCAGGTGGTAGCAGTGTTCAGCTGCTCCAGGTTTTGGGTTGTGGCGTAGGCTACAATCCTATCCTTTACTTCCTGCCCATCATCATGGAGCAGGAATATCTCACCATCCTCTGTCTTCTTGAGGGCATCTGTAACAATAAGGTCCTTGATGCTGGTGGCACTCTTGGCCAGGGGATTGGAGGCTTGATGCCTATCACTTAAAAACTTAACCACACTGATTGTGAGTTGGAACCCTCTTCAAGTTGGTTGGGGAGAGGTACTTGCAAGCAAGCACAGCCAGCTAGGTGTCAGAAAGATCTTTGGAGGTGGGTATCACCTGCACCAGATACCACTTGAGAAGGCAGGCTATGGTGGTGTTGGGCATGATGCAGGTATGCTCGCCCTTGATGGTTTGGACCAGGTCCCAGAGCTCAGTGTTGAGCTGCACTGGGCAGGAGCAGTCCTCACAGGTGTAATGGCGGCTCTTGAAGCCCCAGTTGGCATTGTTGCAGCTGAAGATATACCCATTGGCCACCATGGACGGCCCACCCTTTACACTCATGATTGGGAAGTATTTGGACAAGGAAGAGGGAACCTTGAATTTGCCGTCAACATTGCAGATGTTGTGGGCCAACAGAGGGTCCCAAGGGCCAGCAGGAGCATGGCAGAAGCCAGGGAAGTAATCAGGGTGGGGCTTTAAATCATCCCCAGATGAGCTTGAAGGGGGGAGTTTGGCGGGGGTGGAGAAGCAGAAGGGGGCTTATCTTGGTGCTCCTCATGTGAAGGAGACTTATCTTTGGGAGGGGACTTTTGGGCTGAGCGCTTCTTCTTGGTTGGCTCCTTGTCAGAAGCCAAGTTGTAGAAACTGTGCTCTGTAAGAGAGCCATCAGTTTCCTCTCCCCCAGTGGAGTGAGAAGGGCTCTTCTCAGGAGAGGGCTCAGGGGAGGGCTTTGGGGATGGTTTGGGGGTGGCCTTCTTTGATGAGACAGGCTTCTTTTTGGTGGGTTTGGTTGGCTTTGAAGGACGCTTGGTTCTTTTGGGCTGTTTGGAAGGGTTCTTGTCCTAAAATAATAAGTAAAATGGTTTAAAATAAAGCAATGTATTTAAAAAACAAACAAAACAACTTAAAAAGCATAATATATAAAACATAAATCTTAGATGGCTTTTATTGGCATTTAAAAGTTAAAAAATACTTGTATAGTTTTTCTTTTATTATAGTTTTAAATAAAAAATTAAAAGTTAAGATATTTATGTGAAAGTATTATATTTAGATATAGATTTTATTTTAAAAATTAAAAAATATGAAAGAGCAAAGTCAAAAATACAACATATCAAAAAATGAGAAGTTTTTATTATGTAAAACATAAAGTTTTATATCTGAGAACTGAAAAGCGTCAACATTATGAGTGACAATTAGTAAAAAAAGTTGAATTCTCACTGTCAATTAAAAAAATTGTAGACATTATTTTTGACAACATTGTCACTGTCAACATTTTTTTGAAAATTTACTATGCTTTTTCATAGTACACTTAATTAAATTTAAGCGGGCTAGCAAAAATTAACCGTTTTCTGTATGTTTTTGTTCACATATAAAAATTAAAAAAACATATAAAAATAAGTAAAAAAAGTATCAAGGTTCTTTATTTCTTTATTAAAAATTATAATTTGGGGGTAGTAATATGATATTTTACCATTGCCTTATATGAAGTTGTTAAGAAGTTGTATTCAAGTATTGAAAAGGGTAAAGTGTTGACAACGTCACTTATGACATTCTTTATATGAGGTGGCATATTAATCTAGGCTTAATTGCACCACTCTAATTTGCTTAACTCCACCCCAGGGGATGATCACAAGCAAAAAAACAACATTTACAAGTGTCAATATTATTTTTAATAATAAATTCTATAGTAACTTACATAGTAACTCATGCTTAAATTATTGGATCACCGTTAGCCACCAATCCACTTAATATATTAAAGCCATAATAAGTGCCACATAAATATTAATTACATGAACATTTCAACAATCGAATGTATGTGCACCGTCTTTTCAATATAATAATTCAATAAAAAAATATTTTTAAATGCACACTTATTTTTTTACTGTAGATGTTTCAGTTTTGTTATTAAAAATAAGTTATGCTTAAAAAGTGTTGACATTGACACTTTTACGTTGTGAAAACAAATAAAAAATAAACTAATTTTTATTAGTAAAAGTAAAGGAAAAATCTGGTTAACTTGAGTTTTTTATTAAGCTTAATATTAAATTGTGTTTAGATGGCCACAATTTTTTTGTGTTTTCTGGGTTTGCACCCCTGAACGCTTTAAAAAAAAGAATTAAGCTAGCACAACTAGCAAAAACCATAGGAGATTTAGAGTTTTGAGTCAGGCCAGGCTGACATGGGAGCTGTTGCCAGGTTGTCAGGGAGGTTGTCAGGAGCCCGGGCGCTGTACTGGACTAATTGTTGTTCTGTGGCGGGCAGGGAAGTTTTGCGTTGTTTTTGTCTTGCTTTACAGGGTCTCAGCCAATCATGGTGTAGGGTCTTGTCTTGTTTGCGCTTCCTGAGTCCTTGCACAAGGTAAATGTTATTGTTGTTTACCTTTAGAATAATTGCTGGTCCTACTTTCTTGGGTTATAGTTTGCTTTTATCAACGTTCTTGACCCAAACTTTGTCCCCAACTTAATGTCTATCTTGGATGGGGACAAAGGTTTTTTGCAGATGTTCATTTCCCTTTTCTGTTTGCTTGCTGTTGGCCTCTATAACTTGAGGGTCTGAGCGCAGGGAGACTTTACTTGGGATTTCCAGTTTGGGTCCTGTTAGTGCTTGAATGATATTTGGCTGCATGCTGTATACCAACTCAAAAGGGCTTTTTCTGGTGGATCTGTTCACTTAGGTTTGGCACACAAGTAGTGCAGTCAATAGCTGCTTATACCATTCTTCAGGTCTCCTGGCAGTGAGTTTGGCTAAGGCTTGCACAAGGCTGCCATTAAGCCTCTTTACACGTCCATTGGCCTGTGGGTGGTATGGTGTTGTCACGGTATGTTTGACCCCATTTTTAGCAAGGTATATTTTGGTGTTTTCAGAGGTCAATTCTTTCCCTCCATTAGTTATCAGGAGTTCTGGCTTTCCAAACTTGCTGATCATCTCTTTTCCAATGAATTGTTGTACATCATTGCCAGTGTGCGCCTTTACTGCTTGGGCTACTGGCCATCTTGTAGCAAAGACTATGGCAGTGATGATTTATTTCTTATTGTTGTGTTTCCCTGGCATGGGGCCAACAACATTGAGGGCCCATACCTTGAAGGGTAGTTGTGTGCGGATGGATAGTACTGACTTTGGAGGGGTTTTGCTTTTGGAAAACTTTTTGCATACCTCACATTGGTCTAGGACTTCCTGAGCGTCACAATATAAGGTTGGCCACCAGGCCTTGTGCTTAAGGAACTCATATAGGTTTTGACTCTTGGTGTGTCCGAGGTCTCTGTGATAGAGTAGGATGGTGTCTACTTGCTGGTGCGTGGAGATATAGGGAATGGTTGTGCTGTCAGACATTTTTCTGTGTAGGGTCTTGTACACCTCAGCAAATAGGTGTTTGTTTTTGATAACTGTTTCCTTTGTTATGTTGGTTGTACCAGGTGGGAAACCCTTGTTCTTTGTTTTTAGTACCAAGAGAGACCAATCTGGGTCAAGCCCATTTTCCCCTCTTGTGGCACAGACATGTAGGCATGAGAGGGCGTCTGCCATGGCAAGCTCAGGACCAGGTTTGTACTGTATGAGCATATTAAATCTCTCCAAGAGCTCCATCCAGCAGGCTTGGCGGCAAGATAGATTTTCTTGGGTTTTGAAATCTATGAGCAACTTGTGGTCGGTTAATGCTGTGAACTCTTCCTGCCGTTCCAGATAACAATGCCATTTGACTAGACAGTGTACAATGGCCAGAAGTTTCTTGTTGTGGATAGGTTATCAACACTTGCCATATGTCAACTTTCATGATTCATAAGCTACAGGCAGGAAGTCACCATCATTATTTTTGATTTGTAGTACTCCCCCAATGGATGCATCTGAGGTGTCGAGTTTCCATTTGGTATTCCCTGTCACATTTGGGGTATTGTAGGATAAGAGCTTTTGTGAGTTTCTCCTTGAGGCTTCTAAAACAGAGGTCATGTTGGGGGGCCCACAAAAACTTGGATTTGGCGCCGGTTATGGCAGATAAGGGGGAAGTCAAAACACCACAGTCAGGTATGAAGCGGCGTACATAGGTCACCATCCCCAAGAAGGTGCGGAGTTCTGACTTATCCTTGGGTGGAGGCATCTTGCATATGGCCTGTATCTTTTGACTGTCAGGTTTGATGCCATCCTTTGAGACTATGTGTCCCAGGAAGGGTAATTGCTTGCAAAAGAACTGGCACTTTGAGGGTTTGGCCAACAGCTTGTGTTGCGCCAGGCTAGAAAAGAATGCCTCCAAGTCCTTGTGGTGTTGTTCCACTAAGGGGCTGTAGACAATGATGTTGTCTAGGTAGACTAGAGCATGCTTGCCTATGTGTGGTGCAAACACTTTGTTCATGAAGGTCACAAAGGTGGACAGGCGCGTTTGTCATGTCAAAGTTGAGCACTACACATTTCTATGTGCTGTATTTAGTGCAGAAGGCTGTTTTGGGGATGTCTTCCTCCTTAATACAAATCTGGTTGTAGCCTGCAGTCAGATCAATCTTGGAGAAGACTGTGGCTCCTCCCAAGGCATCAAAGAGATTGTCAATCAGTGATAGTGGGTAACAATTCTTGATGGTAGCTTTGTTTAGGGCTTGGTAGTCTGTAACCAGACGTAAGGTACTGTCCTTCTTGGCCACAAAGAATACGGCAGCCCCAAAAGGAGACTGTGAGGGGCAGATAAGTCCTTTCTCCAGCGCTTCCTTGAGGTAGGCACATAGGGCGCTGTCTTTGTTTGGGGTCAACCTGTAGATAGGACACACTTTGGGTACAGCCCCTTTGAGTTGGATGGAGTGTTGGATGTGTTTCTCAGGGGGCAGCCTGGGTAGCACTCCCTTGAAGATTTCTGGATGGCGGGCCATAATTTTGCAATCCTGAGGCATGGAGGTATCCTGGTGATCTTTGAAGTGTATGATCTTGTACTGGCAGGAGTCCCAGTCAATTGCCTTCAGGTTTTCCTTTTTGTCCAGGGTCTCTGTGATGTGCACAAAGACATGGTTGCGTAGGAGTTGGTCCACTGAGTCAGGGTAGATCTGGTGGTTGACACCTTCACACTTGATGGTCAACACTGAGGTCACCAAGTCTACGTGAGGATTGTTCTTTTGTAACCAGTCTAACCCCAGTACAATGTCAAACTTTGGGAAGTCAATGACGGGACCTTGGATGGTGGAGTAGAGGTTCTCAAGCATGACAGAGAAGGGGGCGGTTTCCCTTGTCACCGCAATGTGGTGTTTGTCAGCCAGGACCACGTTTTTAATCTGCAAAGGATTAGTGGTTAGCTTGAACTTATCTACAAAGCTGCTGTTGACTAGGGTTTGATCCACACCCAAATCCAGGAGTACTGAGCCTGTGTAACTGCAAAAACAGAAAGGATAGGACATCAGTTTATTGGGATGTCTGGCAATGATGTACAGTACTGGGTCCTCCAAGGGCACTTGGATCATTGAACATTGGTCCACGTCCTTGGGTCAGTACTCATCATTGGGCAAGTTGAGAGTTGTGTGGGGAGAGCTTGGCTTGTTTAATACTCTCCCCAGGCTTTTCCCTCATCTTGATTGCCTTGCGTGGCAGTGATACAGAGATGGGTACAATTTGACTGGCCATTGTTTCCATTCCCATGTCTATTTGAGCTTTTGGGTTTATGGTTGGTGTTATTCCTGTTGTTTCCAGGGGGTGGTCAAGTGGAGCGCCTGCCTGTGTGAAAATCCTTGGGTCTCTCTTGTTTTTCAGTTTATGCCTTATGAAGGGTATTGGAGGTTTGTTCCGCTTTCTCCACTTCCTGATACAAACTTTGTAGGTTGGTCACTTGATCCAGGTTCACGTGTCTCATTACATGCAACTTGAGGGTGTCATAGTACATGAGGTGTGTGGCTGGGCTGTCAAAGGCCATGTCAGATGGTGCACAAAGTCAGAGTTCCTTGTAGGCGCGGGTGAGTTCCTTCACAGTGCCTGTCTGGGTTAGGTTCTTTACTTGGCGTATTATCATGAGCGCCGTGTCCTTAAGCACAAACCTTGCCAAGAAGTCTTTCTTGAAGGTATCCCAGTTCTTGTTGGCGTGTTCTTTTTACCACTTATCACATCAGGTGCCTGTGTCATGGGTCAGGCAGATGGAGATTTCTGCAATCCAAAATTGCAGTGGGCATTCCATCTGAGCCAGCTTGCTCTGGGCGGACTATCTCCATGCAGCGTTGTTGTTGTTGTTGGCCCCAGCAAAAGGTTCCAAGGCAGCACTTCATAGTCTTTGGGCTACGTAGGCAGGCATGGTGTTTTTGTCAGTTGGTTGCGGAATAGAGGAGGAAGCCTGAAAGAACCCTTGTGCTGACAGGGCATTGAACGCAGGGAGTGGTATAACCATGTTCTGGTACAGGACAAAGCCATCAGGTATCTTGGCACCAGGGGTGTATGGGGTCCAGTCCAGCGGGAGGCCAGACATAATCCTGTTAAGGATTTGTTGGCTGCAGCGGGTACAGGCAACAGGCAGAATTTTTCAAGATAAGGTAGGATGGACAACCTACCTGTGCTACCAATATTGTAACTGTGCTGTTTAAGCAGAGTTACAAGGGGAAAATATTTAGAAGCTAGATAATAATCTTTATTGAGAGATAGTGATTATATAGTCATTGTGAATTGAGGATAACAGGAACATGATTGTGTTGATCACATGGCTGGATGGTGAAGGGGGTGGCTTGATTCTGGTAATGAGTCAAGCACCAAAACAAGGTATCCACAATAAAGGATCATTGTGAGAGAGGGGGGCTAAACTAACTAAGTTTGGCTCCCATCCGGGCAAAACAAACCACCAGGATGCCGTCCAGTGGAGAACTGGGACAGCCGGTCAAAGGGGGTACCACAAGGAGGACACAGATGACATCTGGGGCAAATATGCATTCAGTGCCATCAGCGCCATGCCTGTGAGCAACCAGGGTGTATGGGTAGGGGCAGGAGGAGGCATCACGGGGGTGTGCAGAGGCTCCAAGGTGCCCTTCTCCAGGTCAGGAAAGGAGGGCATAGACCCCTCTTCACCCACAGGAGCAAGAGAGGCATAGACAACGTCACCCAAATCCAGATCATCACAAGTCAAGCTCTTCACCACAGCCTCCCCAGAGTGGAAGAGGTTGCTGGGAAGGCTCAACAGGCTAGGAGGGCCTTTGCTCATGAGCCGTGCCGAGGAGGAGATTCTGGACCACAGGTCAGGAGAAGTTGACCACAGGAGAAGGAAAAAGGGGCCCAAAGAAAATACAACAAATTTGACTACTGGGAGTATCATAGTTGTGTTATCCAAGCAATTCTGAGAAGAGTGGTATATTTTTTGTGGTAAAATTTGATAAAAATAGACCCCAGTAGGGGTGATCACAAGCTGGTAGTAAAAGCAACAGCAGAACAGGTCCAGGGGCCTTAGGAGTGGTTGTGGACACCAAGAACAAAAGCGTGAGATGGAAGCAGGTTTGAAACACAAAAATCAAGGTAAAAATCAAAGTTATAATATATTTTATATTGATTTTTAAAGGAAAATCTAGGTTTGAATCATATTTTTTAAAACAATAGCAAAAACCAAAAGAGCTATATGCTTGAGCTTCTTTGGGATGAGCCAGAGAAGAGGACGGGTTTGAACCGGGCTGCCTTAAGGTAAGCTTAACAGCCAATACTAACACTTTAAAATTTTAACTAGGAAGACTCCAAATTGAGACTCCACTGGATGAAAACTTTAAAATTTGACCAAAAACCAAACTTTAATCTAATTGCAAAATAGACAAGCAGGGGACTAGGGGTCCCCTTGCTGTGTTAAAAGGGGGGAGTTTGGTCACATGATTTTTGAGCTAGATCTGATTGGCCGGGGGAGAATTTTTGTGGGACAGAAACAGGTTGACTGGAATGTTTCAACCCAATTTCCGCGGGCCCATTTGATTGGCTGAAAGGGGTCTCATGGATTTGAGGTTCACTTGAGTTGCTGGTTGTTGATGTGGTCACCTTTGATTGGTTGGTTCTTATAGTTTTTAAATGTGGACAACACCAAGCCAACAGGAATTCCAAATTGACCAACGTTTCTTCCCAGGAGGGGGCAGCCAGAGGCAACACATACACGGGGTAGGCCAACACAAACCTCTTGTCAACTGTGTGCGCCAAATCCTCTAAAGAATTAAGGGGTTTGGCTGGGGTTTTTGGACCTTTCTTGGTGCGGCAGGGGAAGATTTTGCGGTCCAATGCCAGAGGTGGCAGTGAATTTACAATCATCATCTGTTCATGTTGTTGGATTTGGCAATTCAAGTTGACTTCCTAGTCTGGCTTCAAGTGGCTGGGTAATTGGATTGCAGGTCACAAACCCGTTTGTTTGGAACCTTGCTGGCAGGTCAAGCCTGCTATTTCAACAATTATATTTACTATATATTATTCATTCATTCTTTAAATTAAATTTCTCAGTTATTATAAAAAATTAACCCCCTATGATTTTATCAGAGCAATTGACATAGCAATCCTTTTTGTTTAAAATTACTACAGGTTTAAAAGCTATGGCAACAAGAAAAATACTTTGGATTTAAACAAAAAAACTCAGATATAAACAAAATTAAAACTAATATATTTATATCAATTTAAAATAGATGTATTTATTTTTAATTTTGTTTACATCTGAGTTTTTTTTGTTTAAATCCAAAGTATTTTTTCTTGTTGCCATAGCTTTTAAAACTACTGTATTGATAAATATATAAATTAAAAACACGAGACAAACTAATAATATATAACTAGTTTTATTTATGGAAATTTCATATCTTTCCCAGACAAGATTCTAACACACTATTTTATCTATTAGGATCAACTTTTAATTACCAGCGTTTACAAATATATATATATTAGTCATAGAGTTCAGGCATACACACCCTTTACCATATAAACTTTAGTAAAGCTAGGAAAAAATTTAAAATTTAATATATTTTTGTTTCTCAAAATTCTCTCAAAAGATAGGGTTGATCTGTAGCTTTAAAATAAGACATTGTACATCAATATTGGCTTAGTATTTACAGAGATATGTTTTTTTCAGTTTTATGTGTTTTAGAGTGAATTTAAATGAATCAAATTTAGTCTATGCCTTTGATTTTGATGTGAGCCCAATTCAGCATTTACTTTATATATGAGCATCTAGAGCAGCTGGAGCTATCATATTTTGTACTATTTCTTTATCAAAATTGTCTGAAAAACACATCTAGCTACTTTAAATCCCATGAAAATTGCTTTAATGTTTCTTAATATCATTATTGCCAGTTTACTCCACTGATATCATTATTTAAATGATGGAATAGTAAGCAAGGTGTTGAGCAATCTTGGGTTATTGCTGGTATGCTCAAAGCTAAAGAGAGATGTTAGCCTTGCTAATGTACTCTACTTGTCTTATACAAACAGCACTACAGACTACAGTAGAATAGAGCTTTGAAGATAATTAGATTTATTGAGACTGGATTACAATCTAGTCAGCGGCTGCAATCTACCCATGTGTAACTAAGAACTTGTTATCATCCTTTCAGGCATCTGTATCTATACACTGCAACAACCCTTGTTCTTGTCCTTTCAGATATATCTCAGTGGCTACCTTTGCAATAGGTCTACTCTTGCTGGCTACACCTATCCTGATTGGCTGTCCTTGGCACTTGAGCTGCTACTGGCTTTTAAAAAGAGTACATGGCACCTCAGCTACAGCATATGCTCTTCTTGAGCTAGTTTACTGGAAATTATCATTGACTGTATCTTTACGCGCCTCTAATGGCACTAGGAAACTACATTGTATTTGGTTGATGCTTAGAAATAGTCCCAGTTATATCCTCCTACTTTGGAAGGTAGAATGCTGGTGTTCCTGTTTTCTCTTAATAGGGTTTAATCAGTGATCTTTTTCTAGATGATCAGCCTTCTGCTTATCAATATGTCATGTTGAGTTGGGGATTATACACTGTATAATAGCTGACTCAATCCAATAGCAAACCAAGAGATTATCTGCCGTGTAATGGTAACTCAAACCAATAAGGAACCAATTATCTGCCATGTAATGTCAATGAAAAATTTGGAATTTCATAGCCTTTTGTCCATCATTAATTTGATATACACATATACATCTTTCAGGCTGGATGGGGCTGAGCTGATACAACATTCAGTGGGAAATAGAAAGAGATATACAATTGATGATCTATTGATTACACAATGTGTACTAAATGATAATCACCATACTGTAAATTCAGAACCTGAACATAAAAATGCGGGATTGTCAAATCCTTGGTCCAAATTTTGAATCACTTTTGCGGGATGACCTTTTTTTAATTAAATTGAATTCTTTGAGTATTTATTTGAATATTTGAAAATTTGGGAACTCATAGACACTTTGCAAAGTTCAAGTCAAACTGCATATTTCCTATGGACAAAATGAATTAACTGGAATCAGATTTGAAGTGTTCAAATCCATCAGCCATTTTCATTAAGTTTACTATGTTTTTTGAAATTGCGGGATTGTCAAATCCAAGAACCAAATTTCAAATCACTTTTGAATGCCACTAGTAAACTCAGATATTAATTGCGTTAACTGGAATCCAAATTTAATGTACAGTAAGCACACTAGAAAACACCAACCCAAATAAAGAAGCTCCACTCTGGATAAAATTAAATGAAATATTCAATCTCAACAACCATGTTTAGACATAAAAAGTGACTAAAATTTAAAATTATCTAAACCCAGAAAGTATACAATATTATACACTTCAAATCACAAATATAGAAACTCTGCTACTATTCAAGGCTAAATCAAGAGAAAACAACTACTCACAACTAAACCAAAAATCTAAATAAATACATATTTAATCTAAAATATACATTTTTTTTATTTTTATGGACTAACAATTGCATTTCCAACCCGCTCCTGCACCAGCCTGTCCACGAGGGCGTCCCAGAGGGTCCAAGAACAGACCCAGAACCCAACTCAAGGGGAGTAATGCCAACACACAGGCCTCCCAAGGCGTCAGCGCCAGTCAACCACCTCCTGAATCCCAAGCCATACCAACCAGCTTAAATCATAGACAGAAGCTGCTCTCAAGCCCTGCCACAAAAGTTTTCTACACCAGGGTCACTGGGAACACTGAGGTTACTTACGCCTTCACTGTATACCCAGTTGTCACCTGGCCCCGCACTCTTGATCCAAGAGTTGCTACTTCCTGCCCTGTGTCTTTGACACCACCTATCATCCATTGGTCACAACTGAGGAGCCATCTGCATATGTGTTGTATGCCACCATTGACGGCATCAGCGCAACCAAGTGTGATCCCACCTTCTACACAAAGGTCCTTATCCCCTGTGTTGAGCCTGCTAGCCAGGATGCCGCAGTACTTGCCAAGGGCAGGTGCCAGTTGTTGGATAGTGAGCTTATACCTATCCTCAATTGCATGAATGAAGGAATGAAAGTTAATGATATTGCATCACAATTTGGTATCACAACCAGATATTTCAACAGGCTCAACACCACAAAATGCAACACCGGTCAAATTGCAAAATCTGCCAAGGCTAAGCAGCATCCCAAACTCCTTCAGCCCATTCATTTTGAGGCAATAAAACAGTGGGTGACCAAGGATTACCACCTGAACTCACTTGCTGTCCAATCAATGCTTGCCACAGAGTTTGGGCTTTATGTCTCCAAAACCCTTGTATACAAAGCAATGGTCAAATTGGGCTTCTCTTGGAAGGTCCTTGGAGTTTCTCTGTACAATAGGAACAGCAAGAAAACAATCAAAGAGCAACACATTTATGCCAAGACTTATCTGGCCCTTAAGGAGACTGGCAACATACAGTTCTTCTACATTGACAAATTGTCATTTTCCTACTCACTCAGATCTAGGCATGGGTGGGTCAAGAAGGGGTCCAAAGATGGCGTAGCCCATTGTGCAGCTGTCTGTTCCCAGACCTATTCTATGGTAGCGCTTCTTGGTCCTCACGGGTTGGACCAATACCAAATGATCAAGGGTTCCCACAATAGCGGGACTTTTATCAATTATCTCCAAGCTTTCAAGGAGTACCTTCAGATTAATTACCAGGGCACAACCAACATTATTGTGTTGGATAATGTTGGGCTCCAAAAAGTGGATCTGGTTGTGTACAAGTTCCCACCCATCAATAAAAATAGCCATTTGGCCAGCCACCGCCTGGCTGACTGTCCAATGAGACTCCTCTTCCTCCCCCTATATTCTCCATTCCTTAACCCAATTGAGGAGGTCTTTGGGTGGATCAAAATTTAAGGTGAATAAAGGCTTCCCCCAGGACACCAAGGATCTCTTCAACATTCTTGAGATCAGCCAATTTGCAATGCCACCTGATGTGGTGGCGGCTTTTTACAAGCACTCAGAATCCTTTCTCACCAAATCCCTTACCTCCAAGCCAATCAGATAACTGGGCGCTCTAGATATAAATTGTTTTTAGTTTTATTTATTTTGTTTTTATTAGGACGCAAAAATTGTTATTTATATAGAATGACGTGACATTGAATTGTATTATAGACATACTGTAAATTCAGAGCCTAAAGGTAAAAATGCGGGAATGTCAAATTGTTTTTGCGTGAACTCACCAACTTAATGGAGTAATTTTGATCCCAGAAAAACTTATTTTTTTATATACAGTAGTTTTAAAAGCTATGGAAACAAGAAAAAATTCTTCAGATTTAAACAAAATACAAGTCACGCAAAATTCAGGATTCAATTAATTTAAATATCTTTGATTAATAAATGAACTGTCAAACCAAAAACAAAATTTCACTAACCCATCATACAAAATTATATCAAACATCAAGTGGTGTAGTTCAAACCACAAACAAAATGAACTGACACAACAAGTGAAATGGATGGATGCTGTTCTGGAGTATATTATAATCCAATCAGGATTCATATGTGCACCGACAGAAGGACTAAAGTGAAACAAAACTTGAGCAATCTAGAAGTGAGATTACACAAGCACAAAATGAAATGAACTCACACAAGATGTGTAGTATGAGCAGCCTAAAATAGAAAACTATCAATTTAATAGCCAATCAACAGCTATCTAATTTAGGAACAGAGGCATTTTATCCATTTTCATGGCTCCAGATTTGTATAAAAAGGGTTTGAGAACCTTCCAAATATGGACTTGAGATTACAATAAAAATAATTCATTAAATTTTAAAATTTCTACTTTTAGTGATTTTATCCTAGGTTTTTTTACAATGGTTTTTACAAGCAATATATTTGACGGCACCAGCAGCCAAGCCAGCTGCAATGGAGGCAAGGCTCAGAACGTGGAGGCACCCGTTTACACCCAAGCCTTTGAGGTGGGTAACAAGGAAGCTGACCTGTTACTGTCCCCCAACCCATATGGCTTTGACTTGTTCAAGAGTCACTTAGCATCTAGCTCTGCCCTTGCTCCCACACCCACCCCTGCACAAGCTGCATGTCAACCAACCAATCAGGATGGTAACCTCAATCCAGAACAACTTCCTGCCACTGCCCAGCCTGCCCCCCTCTCAGCCAATCAGGCTTCAGCTCCCGCCGCCCAGCGTCCCAGACACAGAATAATCACTGCCCAAATTCTCCAGGAAATTGTGGCACTAAACCTACAGGGTCTGTCATGGGACCAGATTGCCGCCCAGTTGCAATTTACCCTAGCCACCATAATGCGGGAGTTCAACAACCTAATGAATAAGGGAAATCTGATTGGGGCGGCCAAGAATCCAAAGAAGGCCACAGAGTCCCAGATAACCAAGGCCTACCCAATAATGCTTGACCTCCTCCAGTGGGACCCCAAGCTTCCCTTGACCCAGGTCTGGAAGCAACTTGCACACCATGGCATTTGGGTGTCTAAGCGCATGGTGCAGCTCTAGATGCACGGAAAGGTGGCTTCCATACAGGTTCTTACCAATTTTTCTGGCAACCAATGGGATGGCGCTGAGGATTCCCCATATGACACCACAATCAAATAAAATCTGGTCAGATGCTTGACAAGTCTAACAGATGACATCATGTTTGTCTTGTACTACAAGTTATTAATTGCATTTGACAATTTCAGTGAGCAAGGAAAAGCCGCCACCAAGAATGGAAGGAAAAAGGTCAAGAAGGGGACTTTCATTGGTGCATTTCTGGCTGTTTCAGCCAAGGGTTTTGTCTACTATCAGACAAAACCTGATTTCATCAATGGGTACTCATACAGCCACATCCTCAGTGGATTGCTCAACTCCTGGGATGGCTCAAATTCCAAATACTGGGGTTTCTTGAGCCACCAGATGGAGAAAAGCTCCACCACCCTCAAGGCCATCCAGGGACGCAGGCACCAGGCCTCATTCTACCCCGCCAGCCATGCAGACGTCCATCTGGCTGATGTTGTCTTCTTCAACATTGGAGATACACTACGGGAGCGCCGCCCTCAGGCTTTCAACAACCTCTATCTTGGGATCCTTGATCACAATTTTCTCTTTGGTCACCAAATGATGGCTGACTTGTTTGCGCAAATGGTTTTCCATGTGAACATGGGCAACCAATCACGCAAGGATAAGTGCCTCCCACCCCATGCAACAGCCACCTACCAGCCCATCCAGCCAATGACTGATGAGAAGTACAATGAGCGGTATATGGCAGTCATCACGCACAATCCTCCTGCCTCCACCCCGCCACCAACACCCCCTGCCTGCAAACCCAACCCAACTAATCCCAGACCCCCCAGGCCAGCACCGCCTCTACGTCCTCCTTCCCGCGCCATTCTGCCTACTAGGCATCACTCTTCCCCGCCTCAATAAACCCCTGGTCCCAGAAAATTTCTATTTATATTATCTTTATTTTGAATTTCAATTGTTTGTGTTCTCTTTGTTTATAGTTGGTTTTATTCTTTATGTTCAGCTTATTTCTATAAAATCATATATTTACTATGTCATGTATCTAGATCCTGAACACAGTTATTTTTAGCACCCAACTATAGCCCCTTGTGAAAATATTAACAACAATTTGGTGATCAGCTAAATTTGAATTAGAAAACTATAGTGTTAACTGTTTTTAGATAAAGTTGTTAATGATCCTAATTCAAAACCTTAATGATAAACTTTAAGCCAATTAGGAGCCAAGTGATAAAGTGATTGTTGTTGTAAGGGTTAAATGGTGGGCTGTAAGATGCAACAAGAAACAATGTGGATAAAATAAGAAAATCATCAGTTGCTTCAACAACACTAAACCAAATTGGTAAGATGGGGTTACTAATTTTGTGCCTTTGTGAGTGTAGCAAATGGCAGACATTAAGACCAAAATCAAAAACATTAATTGAAGAGCTAAATCAGAGGACAAAGCCAGGGGAACCAAAGGGTATAAAACAGGCCAAGGCGCGGTTAAGGAATCAGCAGCAAACTGGAAGAGGGCAGGCAACATACTGTCAACCACTGGGGCCAAGATACTCTAACATGAGGTTTTTTTGGAGACTTGTTTTGTTTATTCTTCAGGGAAATATAGCTATCTAGAAACAAGTTTCTAGAGGGGAAATTGGGAAGTCTTAAGGGAATTCAGGATGGGTCGGGAGGAGATTCCACGGCTTCTGATTGGCTGGCAAGAATATTTTTAGCAGTTGGTGGTCCTGCCTTGGAATTCAAGTTGATGACATCATAATTCAAAAAATTCCAGCGACCAGTGGGTTAAGCGCTGCCATTCCCAAATAGTGTATAATGCGTAATTTTCTTGTCATAATTATTTGGGGAAAAATAAGGCAGGCCCAGATTATTGAGGGCTATTTGGGCGACCCCTGCTTTGATCCATTTTTTTGTCTATGATGGCATTTAAGTTGTCAATCTCTTTCAGGGGTTTGGCTGCGGTTCTTTGCTGATTTTGGGTTTTATGAGGGTGTACTATCCCTTCCATTTGGTTTTCTACCATAGCAGTTGTGACATAAAGGGTCATTCAATAATTCTTTGATGCATGTGCGCTAATTAATATGATTGGCTGGATGTTTTGCCATTGTACACCATTGCTGCTGTGGCAAGTTGTTGGTGGACCAGTGCCCAATCAGCTGCTGGGTTAGAACTAGTCCATCAACAACTTGCCACAGCGGTAATGGCATACAATGGCGAAACATCCAGCCAATCATATTAATTAGCGCACATCCATCAAAGAATTATTGAATGACCCTTTATGTCACAACAATCATTTTATCACTTGGCTCCTGATTGGCTTAAAGTTTATCATTAAGGTCTTGAATTTGGATCAGTAACAACTTTATCTAAAAACAGTTAACACTATAATTTTCTAATTCAATTTTAGCTGATCACCAAATTGTTGTTAATATTTTCACAAGGGGCTATGTTGAGCGCCAAAAATAATATGGTAATCAAGGAAACAATGCCAACATAAAGCAAATGACACACATATTGAGATGAGTGTAAAACATATACACAATGGGTAAAAAATGGGATGATGTAGTAGATGGGAAAACAAAAAGGAATAAACAAAGAGGCAACAGTATCAAAATAATACAGAATTTATTGGGGCAAAAGCTATAAAAACATATGGAAAGGTTAGTAAAAAAATCAAATGAGAGAACTCAAAAAGCTTCTAAAGGACCTCAACTTGGCAATTGCCAAAATTAAAGACATTGACCACAAGGTCAAAGCAAAGGTGAAGTCTGCTGTCCTTGAAGGCAAGAAACTTGACAGGGTGACATCCAAGGCATTAATGACTAAAATGCCTGACACATCAGAAACAACAATTGAGCGCTTACTTAATATCCAGAAAACAGTGGTCAAGGGGCTCCAGTTCAAGGCCTACAATCTTTCTGCGCCGTCTGTCTGGGTTGATGACCCGGAGATGTATGCACATCTTAAGCCAGCAAAGCGCGCCAGGGCAGAGGACACCAAATTGCCAGTGCAATTGATTGCGCCAAGGATAGCCAAGCCGGCTGAAGCTGCCGGCAAAGAAGAAACACAAGAAGGTAACCTAAAAAATAAAATTAATAAATTTTCAAAATACTTACCTTTTTTTCTTAGAAAATGTAGACAGTGAACTCCGCCAGGTCCTGGTCCCTTTTGTCTCGGCCACCTTTTATGCTAATTATGCCACTCACGTGGCCAAGCAATTGTATCTGTCCCCCCCTGTTGTGCGGGAGCTTGAAGACAGAATTCATGGGTCCTTCCCAATGACAAGGGACGCGCTAGCCAGGCTGACACATGCTGAGGGGGCATCCAAGTGGGAAGTTACTGCCTACAAGGATGCCCAACTGGTCTGCCTGAACCCGGTATCCCTCAGTGGAGTTTACTGTGTAAAATCCATTGAGCTTGTTTGGGACGTCCTGGTGATGCTCCCATTCAAGAATGTACTGGAGATGGGCCAGGCTCATGCAGCTGCTTGCTTCTGCTTCCTGGTGGAGCACACCCTGTCTTACCTGCTTGAGAACTTTGGGCGTGCAGTGGGCAAATTGGCTGTTGCAGACGCAACAGCTGTAAAGAAGACCAAGATTCTCCTGGCGGACTTTGGGCTGGCCTGGAGTGCCAACAAGATGGGGGTCCCAGCAGCTATGGAGCTCACATTTGCCAAGACAAAGCACAACAAGAAGATCAGCATGGTCCATAATGGATTGTGTGAGTTCACAGAAGCCTTTGCAGGGCAAAGGCTTCATCTTGTTGTTTACCTGGGGTTCTTATTCTTCTTTGGGATGGGCACGTCTGTTGAGGACCTGGACAGGGTCCTTCTGGGGATTGACAAGGCCCGGCTTGCACTTGACAGGAAGAAGGTCCCCCCTGGATACGGCTCAGTTGATCATGTGATCCAAGACGCCCTGGTCCTGGCAAGCATCTTTGGGTTTGCAGCCCTGCCTGAAAAGCTGCTGCTTCACTCCCACCTGACCCTACTGCTTTTCACCAGCAGGAGGGAGTATTTCAATACAGGTGTATCCACTGTCCACAGTGTGGCAGTGGAGGTTGTGCGCCACCTCCATTGTGGGGTGGGTACATACCGCCAAACTCACTACAGGCGTTTGTAATAAATTCTCTCTTCTAATAAACATCTTTATACTCTACAATATTTTTATTATAATTAATTTTTCAAATAATATTTTAGCAAACAAGATTTGCAAAATATATTGCAGAAATGGGTTTCATAAAAGTATAAAATTATACATTAATAAAATAAATTCTAACTTGTACACTTTACATTTAATTTTTTTCAAATTAATTTTTACATTTATTTGACCAAAGTGATTTAAATATTTTTGCGTAATCCAATACTGAGCGTTTGGGATTACCTCAGATGGCATAATAAAATAATATACAATAAAATAAATAAATTACTTACATCTATTGATGGATCTTCTTGATGTGATTGCAGGTGTGGAAACATCTAAATATAAAATGATAATTAATAAATATTGAATAATAAATTAGAGAATATAAAAAAGTTGGACACACTAAGCCTTTAATTGATTGGCTGTTTGGCTAGGCACGCAGGAATGAATAAATCAGCGTGGCCATTGAATTTGGCCACAGTCTCAGCTGGGAGGGTATGGATCCCAGCCTGCAGCAAATCAAACAGGTCCTCAGTCCCAGTTAGAGTTCCTTGCTTGCCAACTCACTTGAGCCATCCAAAGACTTCCTCAATGGGATTTAGAAAGGTCAAATAGGTGGGGAGGAAGAGAAGGCACATATTTGCTGTGGCCAATTGCTGGGGGCCCACTGCAATGCTTGTGTCAATCATTGGGAATTCCTCAAGAATGTCAGCCACCTTGTGGAGACCAACATTGTCCAACACAACTACATTGGTGAAGCCCGGGCTTGTGCGCCTCAGGTGCTCCTGGACCAATTGGAGAAATGATAGGAAGGTCCAGCTATTGTGAGAGCCTGGTATCATTTGGTAGAGCTCAACCCCCTTTGGACCAAGGAGAGCCACCATTGAATAGGCTGTGGCGCAGACTGCAGCACGCTAAGCCATCCTGTCATTGGAGCCTCTGGGGACATACCCATACTCATTGCACATTGACAAGGCAAATGCTGATTTGTTGATATAATAGAATTTCACTGTCCCCTTGGCTTTGAGGGCAGTGTAGGCCTCAGCGTAATTTTTCTGGGTCTTGATATTGGCTGGGCTGTTCCAATTGTATGGGGATACCCCGAGCTTTTTCCAAGAAAATTGCATTCCCTTCACCAGATGGTAGTAAAAGGAAATCAAGGCCTCAATCCCAAAAGCGGACTTGACTATGGCCTGTATATTTGCCAGTTCAAGATGGCAGTCCCGGGTGATCCACTGACAGATTGTCCATTTGTGCTCCTTGGTGAGCATGGCTGACACGCACAAGGATTTCTCTGCGGCAAGGACACAACCAGTCTTTAATTTATGGAAGGTCTTGCTGGCATACTTGGGATCCACTCCAACAATGGCCGCAGCTGCCTTATAGTCACCCAATTTCCGCATTAGATTAAGCAGGATGATGCGTTTGATGTCAGGGATGCGCTTCTGGGCGGGCTTTTTGGCAGTAGGGGTCAACTCATTGCAATTGGGCACAACACAGGGCATGGGTACCTTGGTATAGAAGGCTGCAACCTTTTTGAGCACTAGCTGTCCCTCATCAGTTTGGTAGAACTGGGGCTCCTTGTCATCCTCCTGATTGCCATCACTGACGTAGGGCTCATAGCTAGTATCAAGTACAGGCTTTACCTTCTCCAGCATGGCTGACGGGACCAACTCTTGCCAGTACACAACGTCAAACACATACAAAGTAAGTTCTACCTCCTTGTTTCTAACCATTTTAGTAGTGGTGACCTTGGTTGGCTTCCAGGTCAGCTTTGGGACCCAAGGGTTTATGCTCTGCACCCTAGCAGCTTGTGCTCCTTGAACCAGCTGTGTCAGTGCAGCGTCACTATGGAACTCTCCTCTCCCGCCTCCCTCCTGAGTAGGCACTTGTGTTGTACTAAGTCTATTCATTGACCCGCGGGGGCGACTGCAACCGCAGCACACAACGGGTGCAATGGTAGTCTGTTGTTGTGTTCCTTCCATTTTAAAATTTACTAAAATATTAAATAAAACTTAATTAAGTTACTCCTCATTTTTAATTTTTGCTTTTATCTGTTTATGGATATTCAATTAATATTTTTTCCCACCCAATATCCCAATTATAGATTTTTTATTTCTTAATTAGTTGTTTTTGGTTTTACAACACCCATTTTAGAATACTCAAAAAAATCCACCCATTTTCCTAGATTTTACTGCCAAATTCAAACACCCAACACAATATTTTTAAAATTTATGTTTCAGATCTTGTGTCTTATTTTAGATACCTTGGTATCATTCATGATTACAATTCATTGCACACATTGCGTGAGTGATTTTGTTTACGTTGTGAGTTGCTATTGTGTTTTGTTTTTGGATTGAGTTTTGAAACACCTTGCTTGGGTGTATTTTGTCACCAATTCACATAGTAAACATATGTACACCAAAAGTCAACTCACACTATTTTGTTTGTGAATCAATGTATTTTGGATTATATTTTGAATGGTTTTGTTTTGCGTGTGAGCCTTTTGTTGCTGTGTTGACCTATTTTGCCCATTAACACCAATAAACCCTGTTAACAGAGTATATATTTTAACCTGAGAGTTGGATTTTGTTTAAAGATGAAATCATTTTGTTTAAATCCGAAGAATTTTTGCTTGTTGCCATAGCTTTTAAAACTACTGTAAAAGGATGAAAAGTATTCCAGTAAGTTGGTGAGTTCACGCAAAAACAATTTGACAATCCCGCATTTTTACCTTTAGGTTCTGAATCTACAGTATAAGAATACATACAAAAGGTAAGTAAAATTAATTATTCTAGATATAGAGATATGTATTTTTATTATAATCCACCAAATAGTGTATTGACTGTAGAGTTAACAAATAAAAAATTAAAAAAAGATAGAATTAGATTAATTTTATTTAAACAATTGTGAATCCTTGTTGGTACTTTGGCTTTTTTAAGCCACAAATTGGACCTCGCAAGTCATCATCTGATCCTTAATATTTCAGTGCCACTATAGCTACACGACACAAAAACCAATGATTTTCATGTATCTCTTACTAATTAGTACTTATTACATGGGTCAAGCATAGAAAATCTATTCATCAAATTGTATTACAAGGGAAAGAAGTTGAGTTCTAAACAATCACTTTTTTAGAACATAAGTGGAGCAGGCTGTCTGTTGCAGATAAAATCAGCTCCTGATGTTTAACTATGTAATAAAGGAACCCATACTCAATGAGCCAGCAAATAAAAGCATTTTTAATTCTTTTTTATTTTTTGACGTGTTTGCAACTATAACTAAAGTCTTATAATATATTTAGATATATTACTATTATAATCAAACTATTAAATTTTAAATATTAAAAAATCATTATTAAAATTTAAATATTAAAATTAAAATTTTAAAACATTAAATATTAATTCTTTAATATTTAAATTTTAATATTTTTTTAAAAAATAAAAAAGTTAATTTGTAAGGGAATAAAATTTATTAGGGATATGCAACTTGCAAATGGAATGTGATTATTCCGGGGAATTATACCCCAAAATCAAATTTTCAGCTAGAGTGTCTAACTGGATCCACATACTCTTCTGTACGTGATGAACAACCTTGGATGTAATTGCTAGAGGGGTGGCGCCCTGCACCCTGGTGGTTTCCAAACGCTTGATAAAAGAGAGTCAGGTAAGTGAATCAATTAACAGATTCTTTTTGGGAGGCACATAGTACCCATACAACAATGCCATTGCAAAGGAGTCATACAAGACGTGCTCAACTGACCTATACCCCTGCGGTGTCTTCTGGCATTCTAGTGCTAATTGGCATATATCAATTTGTATAGGTACATCTTCCAACTTTTTGACATTTGTTTTTAATATGCTTTGCAACAGTATTCCTAGGTATACAGCGACATGAATTCTTTGCAAAATATATTTTTGGAGAAGATGCATAATTTTTTATATACTTGAGCTAATCTGTTTATATAGGACATATTGCTAAATTTGAAGATGGTTCCAGAGGGCGCAGACTTGTATCTGCCCCCATGCCTCTGCAAACAAAATAAATAAAGGCTTAAAATTATTCACAAGGACTGCGTCCCTAACTTTATTTGATAATGCTTTGAATAATTCATTAAAATTTTCAGTTTTTAGATATTCATTTTCTATTTGAAAGTCAATTTTTATTAGGTTTTTTTCATATTCATTGATGTTTGCAAATGGGAATTGTTAAATGCTTTCATAGATATATTCATTGAAGTTTATTTTGATATCCCTGCAAATTTCATTCATCTCTTTGAAGTTGATAGCTGATCCTAGTTAGTATGCTTCCCTAATCCACAGCAAGCACCCTGCAGGTGGTAAATATTCCTTAGCTCTAGCTTCAATATTAAAAAAAATTCATATTAATTTGAATTATTTTATTTATTTGATTTTTATTTATTTGTTTTACAGGGTCTATCAGTGATTGGTAACCCTTGTAGAACCAACTCAGTGTAAAAGCTGCCACTTCTGCGCCCTCATCCCCATCCCTAGTTATAACTAAAGTAAATACAAGTAAAACATAAAAAAGACTTGCTAATTGTTTCCACTGTGGCCCCCTCAGCCACAGGCGCTCCTTTGGCAAACTTCATGAGCGTTGGCTGCTCTTCATTTGATTTCCTGGGTCTTATCTTCTTTATATTTCTTGCAACTTGTGCTTCCTCTTGATTTTTGTTTGATAAATTTTCAGTATTTCTTGAAGCGCTCCTGCTCCTTGATTGTGTTTCATTTTCATCTGTTTCCATTTGATCAGTTTTCTCTTCATTTGTGTTAATTTCCTTTGAGCTTTCATTTCCTCAATCAATTTGATTTTTTGAGTATTCTTTCTGTTGGTTTTTGCAAATTCCCACAAGTTGTAACTTTCACTTTTGAAATCTAACTGCTTGAGTATTTCCTTTTGAAGATTTAAAATTATTTCCTTGTGTTCTTCATTGACCATTGTTCCCAGGCTATTTTTTGCGGTTTTGTTTTGCTGGACCAAGGCCCTTCCCTCATTTCCCAATTGATTTATCACAATTTCCCTTATGTTATGTTCAAGCTCAACCACCTTTTGGAGAGATGACTCTAATTCATTGATTAGGCTGTAGATATTTGACATTTTGTTTGAATTACATCAAAAAACTGGTTTTTATAGTACTATCCTCAATGCATGAATATTTTTCATCATTATTAATAAATTAAAGACCATAAATGTAAAGTTATATTAGTATATTGTAATTAGACGTCAAATCTTGATATTTTGATATTATGTGCATAACTCAATACATTTTGTTAAATAAAATCCATTGTAAACTTGGGCTTTTCTATTATAATTTAATGAAATGTACTGTGTTTATATTAGAGAGCCATTAACGTTTAGTACAAATATTGATACATAGTGCATTTTACATCCTGTATATTTACCTATTGGTAATAATTCTATAGACTTTTCAGTCAGATTTTGTGAGGTAATAATAATGTAATGGGTTAATAAATTACTGTTTATTACCATTAATTGGCTGATTTTCTTTGCTGTGGCAATAGTGCATTTTCTGATATTTACGCACTAGTATCCAATTGGATGTAAAGCCAACCAATTGGATACTAGTGCGTAAATATCAGAAAATGCACTATTGCCACAGCAAAGAAAATCAGCCAATTAATGGTAATAAACAGTAATTTATTGACCCATTACATTATTATTACCTCACAAAATCTGACTGAAAAGTCTATAGAATTATTACCAATAGATAAATATACAGGCTGTAAAATGCACTATGTATCAATATTTGTATTAAACGTTAATGGCTCTCTAATATAAACACAGTCTATTTCATTAAATTATAATGGAAAAGGCCAAGTTTACAATGGATTTTATTAAACAAAATGCATTGAGTTATGCACAAAATATCTAAATATCAAGAGTTGACGTCTAATTGCAATATACTAATATAACTTTACATTTATGGTCTTTAATTTATTAATAATGATGAAAAATATTCATGCAAATAATTATATGTTACTGTATCAGATATATACCATTTTATCAATTATATGGAATGACAATAATATAAAAAATATATTATTGATTATGAATTGGAAGAAATAATATCAACTTTAATAAGTTGTCACAAAGAAAAGCTTTATTTTACTCATCAAAGGACGAGAAGGGGAGGAACTGGGTGGAATGAACATCACCTTCATCTGCGCCTGTAAAAGGGATGGCAACAGAGATAGTGGGGGGATTGGTAGTGGCTTGGGAGTCAGGGTTGGAAGGTGGGTGGCTTGATGGGGGATTGGGGAGGCAGGGTTTGTTGACTGGGAAGGGGCAGCAAGAGCGGTTTGCTTCAATTGCTCAAGTTCTTCTTCCGTCATGTATGCGGGCTTGACAAAACGGATGGATGGGCAAGGGGGGAGGCAGGAGTCCTTTCTGGACTTATCACTGTCACTTGCATATAAAATGACAAGATCTGATAGGTCCTGGATAAACACAGAGGGGAAAAGCTCATAACCCTTATCAATTTGGGTGCACAGTTTGTTGTATGTGGCAGGCTTTAAGCGCCTGAGTGCAGAACCAAAATTGTAAAGACATACATCTGCAAGATGCATGTTGGCGTTGTTGATGGGGTAGGATCAACAGGTATGCCCCACAGCCCTGATTTCTTGGGTTGCCCATTCCCGCTGCTCCATCTCTGCACTCAGTACAACTGTGTACACTTTTTGCTGTGTGGCCCACTCCTCCAGAATGGCCTTGAGCTCTGTCTGGTAGGCATACCCATCTGCAGTGTTTGATATTACCGAGTAATAATTGACACCCAATGGGGAAACTGCCAATAAAACACCAACAAAACGATACAAAATTGGGCCACACTTATAGACGTCAGATTGGATACACTTTTCTCTAAAGTCTTGAATACTTGCCAAAATCTTGGCATATGACAAGAAGATTACATCATTATGGGCTCTCATTGCCCTCCCTTTAATAAAATTGATGATGGTCAAATTGTATGGATTGGTATCCATCAAACTGGGGCCACCAAGAACCTGATTGGATAAGATTCTGGCGGCAACCACAACTCTGTGCACCCACAAATTCACTGTTCTTTTGTTGGTGAAGATGCCGTGGAGTCCCGGCTGGAGATGTACCTGGACCAGGGGCATCCGCAGGTCACGTTTCATAATGGCCATCATAAGGGGATGAGCTGTGTCACCTTTGGTTGAAGTACGGGCACCAGTTGGGGTCTTCTTGGTAGGAGACCACAGTTGGTGTGAGCTCGCAGGGTTGCAGCCACAGTGAACTTTGCAAAACCCATTGCGGCCGCAATTTCCCCGAGGGACATAAGCATCCCTCGCTTTTCAACCATTTCAAGAACAATCTCCAGAGTGATTAATTTTCTTCTGCGTCTTGCAGGCTGATTGGCTGGAGGTGGGATGTGTCCGTCTTAGGAACCAGACAGTGTCATCTGATTAGCTATTTCTGGATTCTGGCTTCCATTGGTGGCCCTATGGCTCACTTGGTCAATTCTGGATGCTAGTGTTGCTGTATGATTTGGGTTAGCAGCTGCCTGTGCGTGATGGGCAAACAGGGCCATGCTTGAGGACGCAGGAGAAAGAACACACTCCTGGGTGGTGCTTGCAGAGGGGCCTGCGGGTTAGAAGTGGCCATAGAGGGAGGCTTCACTATTAGAAGACCCAGTGTAGCCCTGCATGATTTTGTCAAGGCCAGGGAACAGCTTGTTTATTTGGTTGTTATTGGAAGAAGATATAATAAATTTTTATTAAAAAACTTAAACTCAAAAAGAGGAGTGTATATTTTAGTCAATTTTATTGTTAAATATGTTAATTTTGTGAATAGTAGGATCTAAATTTTAGCCGTCCTAAACTGGAATAGGGTAATTTTTGAGAATGCCTGTGCTTCCTAAAAGAATCAGCACAAATCCACTCTAGATCCTTTGACATCCTTTTTGAGATGCCCATAAATTATATTTATTTCAAATTCACCTCATTTTTGATTTGTAATCTGGTTCTTGGATTTGGCAATCCCGCAAATTCAGATTTGTTAAGTTTTACATGATGTCTATGATTTGTTTGAAATACAGGAAATCTCAAATCATACATTAGAATCCCGCATTTCTGATTCATGTATCCCGCATTTGTTTGCTGAGTTCTGTCTTTAGTTAGTTGAGTTATCTGTTTGAGGGATTCGAAATTTGCCAATTTAATTAAACCAAAAAGTCAAATTAAATGGTTGATTTTATTAAATATTTTAATTTTCACTCAGCTGAGTTGCCCACAAAAGTGATTCAAAATTTGGACCAAGGATTTGACAATCCCGCATTTTTACGTTCAGGTTCTGAATTTACAGTATTTTTATTTTAACTCAGCTGAGTTGCCGGCATTTATGAGTTATAATTTGGTTGTTGGATTTGACAATCCCACATTTTGCCCAACAGGTTCTAAATCTACAGTATGCTAGTTAAGGCATGGAATATTGTGCAAAGTAACATTAAACCTTTAAAAAGGTCAACACCATTAAATTTAACTAAATTGATTGAAAATATAACTATAGGGGAAAATATGTATTTTTATTCTCAGGATATCACACATAATAAGGTTAGACTCACCTAGAAAAAGCTTGATGCTTAAAACAAGATCTTTAATGATAGGTTCAAAGCCACAGCATTTACTCCAAATAAATGCACCTAACAATTTAATGCATTTTTCAGGTGTATAAAATTAAACAAAAGTTTATAGGCAGCTTCTTAATTTCTTAACCAGATCTAAACAGATATCACCTATCCATGCCGCCTGATGAACTTAAGCATGGGGTCTCTCACTTGAATCTTTTGTATCCTATAATTACAAAAATCAAATGATTTACAATTACAGGAAAATATAAATATTACCTAAGGGAGTTAACGGTTTTAATTAAATACACTAACTTCAGAAAAATAGCTATTTTTAAACTGGAAAATTGCTCTAAATAACAAGTTGACTATCAATCAAAAGTCTATACCTTTCTTCAGGAAATTAATTGTCAAGATAATTTGAAGTCTAGGTCAAAATCAACATTGTGGTATCACTTGTAAAGTAGCCTGCTTAGAGCCCCTCTAAAATTTAGACAATCCCAAGCTATAACTTAGTTTGAGATTTTATAATTAATTAATATTTTCAAAAGCCCTAGTCCTGTACTTAATTCTGCTCTTAACTAAAATATCAGCTTGAAAGGCGCAATACAACAGCAGCAAAATTAAATGACAGCAAGGAAATGATGTATCATGTCTATTTAAATATCTTCGTTAAAAGAACAGCAAGTGTATTTACTCTCAGATAGGATTATTGCTTCTATAATTGAACAGCAACTAACTTTAATAAGGAGTGTAGTGCCCACGGCGAGCCCTAAATAGAGTAAGACAAATAGCATAAATATTATACCTGTATCCTCCCCTAGCACGTCTGCCATATCCTCCAAATCCACCACGGTAGTGAGAGCGGCTAGGCCCACGAGAGAATCCACCACGAGAAATCCCAGGGATGTTAGTTCTCTTAGCAAAAACCTAAACCTATGAGAATTATTCATTTATTAAAATACCTTGAGGGGGCGGTTGCACAGCACAGATTCATTTAAGACAAGAGCATTGGCAACCAAAGAGGGATCTGAGAACTCTATGTAAGCATACCTAATCATTAGCAACAAACAGTTAAATAGCATTTACCCCTTAGGAGAACCATTAAATTTGTTGCAAAGAATTGTAACACGATTAATTGTTCCACAGGATTTGAAGTGCTCCTGTAACATTTCAGGCTTGACTGAATAGTCCACCTAAAAAAATTAGCTAATGTAACAAGAAACAAACCTTACATTGCCAACATAGATAGAGCGTGAATCAATCTCAGCTTTTTCTGAGAAAGTTAATGATAATATTAACACATTGCTTACCTTCTGTGCTAGTTACTTCATAATCAGCTTCCAGGTCATTCTGCATATTCTTGAGGCGTGAAACTTCTTCTTCCATTTCTTTCACACGCCTCTTCATAGCCTCAACATCCTAAAAAGTGTGAATTCTAAAGCTTAAGGATAGACATACATTTTCAGCAGGAGCATCAGACTGCTCCATAGGAACAGAATCATCCATCAAATCCTGACCCATAAGATCACCCTGAAGTCCAGATAATTCTTCATACTTTGACATTATGATTCTGAAATAGGAATGTTAAAATGATGTCAAATATAAACTCAAGTAGCAGAAATAATAACATCATCAACACTTCTTCATGAAAGCTTTAGAAGACAAGTAGCAAGTGACGTCATTGGAGAACTGAAAAGAAGATATTAGTATAGTGGCTTACATTTTAGGTTCTTTTAGTTAGCAGCTTCTCTTTTTTTGGCCTGTTTCGCAGATTCTTTTAGTACTTTTGTTTTTGGATATTTTTTAGTCAGTGAGTACAGGCGTGCTTTTTTTGAGTATTTTTTATATTGAGAATGGAAGTTTAAAAATGAAGGAAATAGTATAAGTAAAAAAGCTTTAGTTTCATCCAATTTGATTGAAACATTTTACTTTAGTTAATAGCTTAAATAATTTGGATAAAAAACAAGGGCGCTTGAAGCAATACGTTAAATGTAATCAAGTGAATTGTGAACATCCAGTAAAAGTTATTAAACATGGATTGAAAAAATCAAGCCTGAACATAATAGTTTTAATTAAATTAATATGCGATAGATGAGAGCAAAAAGATTTTCACTCTATTAAAAAATTGTTGGTAGTCAGAAATCATATATCAATTCAACTAGGATTAAACATTCATATACCTGAATGAAAGATAGTTCCGACAAGAGCTGTTGTTTAGCTTTAACGCTGCACTTACGAGCTTGGCTTTCCAATATTTTTTACTTCAGCTTCTGGAATATTTTACGCGTGTTCGCGAGGTGCAATCAAATTACAGTCCCTGTGTTCACCCATCAATATAAAGGCTAAATAAACCAAGTTTTTGGATCGATGTGATAGTAATTTGAGAGCTCTATCTGGTGGTCTTAGCTTAACATCATAATTTAATTTTTCTTTTTATCTTTGCTTTTTTTTCTGCGAACAATGAGATTTATGACGATTCAGAGCTATCATATATTCCTTCGTTATCTTTGATCTTTTAGTTTAGCCAATCATTTTCTTACATGTGCAAGTTGTAAGTTGTCTATCGTACATGGATTTCACAGCGAAACTTTAGGTTTCGAAAGATATTAAGTTCAACTAGGGATGCCTCGGCTCAGCCCTGGCTAGCTTTCGGCTCTGGGTCGCTGCAGCCAGAGCGGAAATATAATATATCAAACGAGTTTAAATAAATCTTTGATGGAGCGACCCGGACGGAAACCGGCCGCGGCTGCCTAGGGCTTGGCTAGGGCTGCGGCGTCCCACCCCGGACAAAGATCTTCTTTTTTCCGGCATATCAGAAGATCGGATAAGATCAGGTTTAAATAGAAAATATATTACCTTCTACATTTTCAGAAACTTCGGACAGAATCCCTAAGTTTTGTCTGGGGGGACGCTGCAGCCCTAGGAGTGAACAAATAATAATTTTTACAAAAAGAGACGATTATCCAAATGAAAACATGTTTGCTTTCCAAGTGGAATAAATAATCGGGGCAACAAAAATGGGGCGAAAGGATGATAAAGCATTATATGGCGAGTAAAATTAAACTGTACAGTAGTTTCCATAGCTGTGACGATGAACGAAAACAATTCATCTGTAAACAGATGAACTCAACCTTAAACAAATTACAAATACAAATGTACAACATGCTCTCAGTTAGCAGGGATTAGAGAAATCAATAGGCAAATTTCTCAACATGCACCAAACATCTCAAATAACATAAGAATGTATTTGGAACATGATACAAAAATCTAAAAAACAAACAGGATGGCTTCAGTCATCTTTCACTGTACATATGTTTACTATGTGAATTAGTGACAAAATACACTCAGGGTTAGTGGGTCAAAACTCAAACCATAAAAGATGCACAAGGAAAAACCCAATCCATAAATACAAAAACCCAGTTGTTGTTGAATTAAGGTATATACAAGTGTGCTAACAAGCTATCAAAAATAAGATAAATTATCAGAAGCATAAACTGTAAAAATATTGCTTTGTATATCTACTTTTAGCATAGACTTTAGTAAAACTGACTGAAACTTAATTCATTGATTCTGAAAGAGGTTGTGTAAAGCCAAAAAAGCTAAATTGAACAAAAAATCTTTAAACAGGAAGCTGGGAGTGACAACTGTCATTTAATAACAATATATGGATAGTGCATAAACCCATAAAATTAGAACTGTAACTTAATAAATTTGATCTAGATTTAATTCTATATTAAAAATGAAAAGACCACAGCAACAGAGCAGTAATGCAGCTAGTACACGCCAAGGTTGAGGATGTCTCTGTGGATCAACACACAGGGTGAGCACAACCTAATTATCCACTCAAGAAGGTGTTGGAGAGTCATCAAGCAACCTTGAGTGCAAACAGACTCAGCAGCCAGTGCAGGGAATCAGTCAAGAAAAAATGGTGTGTCAGATTCTTGGGCTTAGTTGCAAGAAAGAGATGACTACAATAAATTGTTTATCCAGTCTTTGAAAAAACTGAAATGTTAGCTTACTGAAGAAGACAACTACTATTGTTTGCAAAGGCTAAAACAATGGTTGTAACCTAGATGCGAAATCTATCTTATTGGGATTTAGCAACTGTGAATAAAGATTATAGATTGTGATTATAAAACTCTTACAAATTAAAAGAAACACACTCAAGAGTAATTTCTTAGAGCAAGAAACAATAGTTTATTGGGAATCAGAAAGCTGAATATTTATAGCCTTGGTAGGCTGGTATTATATCAAAGGATATCTAGGGGTATCTGAGTTATTCTCTGCAGTAGTGGTTGGGAAAGTTGACGCCTTTGATGAATGAAGCACCTTTGTAGTTGTTCCTGATGGAGCTGAACTTTTAAAGGGTATTTCAGCAGAATTCATCCTGTCCAAAGTCTCATGACAATGGGAGTGTGAATTGTCAGTTATGGGCATGAAAGATGAGCACAAGTTGCTCACTGAGCCAAGAGGTTCACTGTGAGACTCAGGATAGATGAGATCACCAATTTGTGCCATGTAATTGTTTTTTCTTGCAATTTCTTGTGATTCTGACAAAGAATTTTGCATTGGTGGGGGTTTATTTGAATCATTTTCAGATTTGAGCCCAAAAGAATGTGGACAGCTGGTCCCTTGGCCCTCTGGGCTAGCAGGCTGCAGAAGATAGGGTTCAGGGTTTGATTCATGTTCTGGACCTTTATTTATCTTTACAAGCAAAATGTCACTCTTGACAGTACTGTCAGCTTTAGCCTTCAGAGTTAAACTTTCATTCATCCCAGTGACATGTGATAATCAATATGGTATTTTTTGGATATTTTTTTGTTGCCCATTTTTTCTGTATCAGCAGGATATTGTGTAGTTTTTGGTGGCCCCCAGCTAAATAGAACTTCTTTCACTTGGATTCTTCTTGGGAAAGTGCACTGATAACCAAATGTAGGTTATGATCATTTTTGGTAAACTATTCAAAAGCTTGAGCCCAGGGATTTGAATCTCCTGGAATATATAACATCTTTGTCTAGGACATCAGATTCTCTATCATATCCAATTTAATGAGCCCTCATTAATATATCTAATATTTCATGACACAGATTTTATCAAAAAATTATAGTGGAACTAAACAGCTGTGCAGTTATTAGACATACTGTAAATTCAGAACCTGAACGTAAAAATGCAGGATTATCAAATCCTTGGTCCAAATTTTGAATCACTTTTGTGAGATGGCCTTTTTTAATTAAATTGATTTTTTGAGTATTTATTTGAATTTTTTAAAATGCAGGAACTCATAGACACTTTGCAAAGTTCAAGTCAAACAGCATATTTTAATGAAAAAAATGAATTAACTGGAATCAGATTTGAAGTGCTCAAATCCATCAACCACTTTTATTAAGTTTACTATGTTTTTTGAAATTGCAGGATTTTCAAATCCATGAACCAAATTTCAAATCACTTTTGAATGCCACTAGTAAACTCAGATATTAATTGCAGGAACTGGAATCCAAATTGAATGTACAGTAAGAAACTAGGAAAAATCAATTCAAATCAAGAAGCTCCACTTTGGATAAAATCAAATGAAAAATTCAATCTCAACAACCATGTTTAGACATGAGATTAAGTGAAATGTAAAATTGTCTAAACTGGGAAAAATGCAATATTCTGCACTCTAATTCACTAATATAGCAACCACAAAACCATATAATGATATATGAGCTACCCTCCTGATGATGCAGAATTTTTTTAAAAGTTTTTTGGCCCCCAGCGTAGCCAGGGGCCAAAAAAACTTTTTTCAAGGAAGAAGGAGAGGTGGGAAAGATAAACTATAGGTTTACTACAAAAAATGTTAATGTATTGCTATTAAGGATGCTTGATTACAGTATATTTTAAAAAACAATAATAATAGAATAGAGTTATATATTACAATCTCTTTTACCACATTGTCTTTTCCTTTATGTGTTGATAATTCATTTGCTGTTGATAATCTGATTGCTTTTAATTGGATAGTTTTACCTCCAATTGCCTCCCCAAGACCAACTGTGGTCGTGAAAGCAACTTGTTTTCCTATTGCCAAGGCAACTGAAGGTGAAACTATCCAATTAAATGCAAGCACATTATCAACAGCAAATGAACTATCAACACATTAAAAAAAGACAATGTGGTAAAAGAGATTGTAATATATAATTTTATTTTATTATTAGTGTTTTTTAAAATATACTGTAATCAAGCATCTAAATTTTAGCCGTCCTAAACTGGAATAGGGTGATTTTTGATAATGCCTATTGTCAGGAAATCCTGATCTATTAGAATTGACTGATCCATATCCCTATCACTGAAGCTGTGGGTTGACATTGAACAGCAACAGTGGCAAAATCAACTATAGGGATGTAAAAGTGAGAATTCAAAAGTGAGAATCTAAAAGTGGCTATGTCAACACTTTTTAAATTTTCAAAATGGCTTTTTATAATAAAGTAATTACTTTTTCTTGACTTTTTTAGTTGAGAGAATAAATAAAAAGTATTTTATATGACCATAATAATTTTTAATTTCAGTTGAGCTGTTTTAATTTAATTTTAAAATTTTAAAAGTGTCGACATGGCTGCTTTTACATTCTCACTTTTGAATTCTCACTTTTACATCCCTACAGTCAATTTTGCCACTGTTGCCCATTAGACGGGACACAGCCAGAGTGACACAGCTATTCCGGAATACAGAGAAACTATAACAAGATTGATATAGTTTCCAAGTCAGAAGACACCTGAGACATTCTGGGTCTCAGGTCACGGGACAATCTGGAAGCTTCTATAATTAGATGCTAGGCATTCCGGATTCCAAATTAAAATGCAAACCCGACCCAGAGATTGGAATGGGGAATTACAACATCCTGTTTCACCGAGAAGTGAGGCAGAGGACCACCCGTGCAAATTTTGCACATTATACTGAGCACAAGGGAAGGTTGGCCAAATTGGATATTAACTTAGTTTGCTGTAACTAAGTCAAGGTATATCTAGGCTGAAGAGGAGAAATCAGCAGCCTAGAATATTAACTCATCTCAAACCTTATTCAGGTTTTGGGATCCAACTCTAGGTGGTGAAACTAGTAGCTTGGGGATGATAGGCTAGCTAGTAAGAGTTATTCACAGCTAGACGCCAGTTTGGCCACTAGCTATCAACTATAAAGGGTCCTTCCAAGATCACTTGGAAGACAGACAATTGATACCCTTCAACATCACTACTAGTCCAAATAGTAGTGGTGTCAAAGTACAGTAAGAGCGACTTATTGATACTTTAAAATTCCTGCCAAACCACCACTGACAGAGTCGCATCTCCAAAAGACCACAGGACTTCCCTATCACTTGGATCAAGCAGCAACAGAACACAGCCTGCTGCCACACCAATAGGAAGCACATCTGTCTTCTTACAGATACACATATCCCAACATGCATAATATAAACAATAAAAACTATATCCCTTCTTCCTCAAGATCTGAAAATCTTGACACCTATGATTCCTAAAATAATTAGTACAAATACAAACTAGATCCTTTGGCATCCTTTTTGAGACACCCATAAATTATATTTATTTTAAAATTCATCTCATTTTTGATTTGAAATTTGGTTCTTGAATTTGACAATCCCGCATTTTCAGATTTATCAATTTTTACACGTTGTCTATGATTTATTTGAAATACAGGAAATATGAAATTGTACATTAGAATCCTGTATTTCTGATGCATGTATCCTGCATTTTTTTGCTGAGTTTTGTCTTTTGTTAGTTGAGTTATCTGCTCAAGAGATTCAAAATTTGCCAATTTAAATAAACCAAAAAAGTCAAATTAAATGGTTGATTTTATTAAATATTTTTTTTCACTCAGCTGAGTTGCCCGCAAAAGTGATTCAAAATTTGGACCAAGGATTTGAAAATCCTGCATTTCTACGTTCAGGTTCTGAATTTACAGTATAATGTTGAGCTGCTTAGAATTATTTCCTGCAATGTGTCAAGCTTTAGAAATACAATGAGTACTGTAAAGCAAAAATAATCCTTATGCTGACCCAAAACTTTAACTGGATGTAGAAAATATTTTAGATACAGCTTCATTATATTATTTTCCCCAGTGTCAGGGATCTAACCAGTGGGGGGTTCCTGAGAACTTGTGGGCGGACAGCCCGCGGGCCCAGCAGGGAGAGCCCACCACAAGATTGGGGCTAACTTTACAATATAAGATAACAATTTTCCAAGGACTGCCCAAGGTCTGCTTATAGGCACCATAGAATCAATCAGTCCAGGGAGGGTGATATACATCACCCCAAATATCTGGGTGGAAGTGGATTCATTAGTGGCAACGGATTCTTGCGGGCAGTCAGGCCGCGGGGTGAGGGGCAGTGTCATTGGAACCAAATATGCGGACAGGAAATTATACTTGTTGCAGAATAGTAGAGGGGGCCAGATAATTTTGGTGCCTTCTCTGTAAAGAACTTCCGTCTCTCTAGTTCTAGCTTCAGGGTCGTAGATTAGGATTTTCTCTAGAGTGAACTCTGAATATGCCAGGTTAGGTGGGTACTTGGTGAAATGTACTGGGCCAAAGGGAACTCCTGGTGGACAGTAAAGGTTGGGCAGCTGGTCCGCGGTTTCTTGGGGTAGGTGAGCGTGGGATGCAGAACTGCAAGAAATAGGCTGTAAATGAAGTAGAACTAATAACAAATAAGGTATGATCTGGTTGAACCAAAGGTTCATGTCACTTTATTGCAAGAATGACAATGGGCATCTTAATGGCGGTCCAGGGTATAAGTATGCCCATCTGTCATGGTAAAACTTTCACAAATTCCCTTGGCCTGGGTTTTCCTGTTTACCAGGTTTTCCCAGTTCTTGGTGGCATCCATTGCGGGGATTATTCTATTGGCTGGCTCAAACTGAGAATGTTCAAATTCCCTAGTCAGGTTGTGGGGTTGGTTGTCTCTGGGTGGCCCGCGTTCTATGGGAATTTTCTCTGTTTCCCCTTCCGTGTGGGCTCAAGTTATTTTGGGATCTATGACTGGACCCACCCACTGATTGGTCAAGTTAACAGGAACCTTTAGTGTGGGAAGTGCTGATGTAGGTGAATTTGATTCATCAAGCTTCAAAGGATTTTCTGAAGTCAAATCTTGCTCTGGTTTGAGCCCAAAAAACTGCGGGCCGCCAGCCCACAGGGTGTCAGGGTTTGAATCCCGTAGTTGAGGCTTTTCAATAAGCATAGTTGATAGGAGTTTGTCACTTGTGATATCATCCCTTTCTCTCCCATTGCCCTCCTCCTTCCTGGTCCTCTTTTCCTTTTATTGCTGTATGGATCCTTGTGCGTTAGGTAGGTTGGAGACTGGTTCCCAGGTGTTTTCTTTGGGGGGATAACCTACCCATTTGACATAGTACTGTGGGGTCTTGTAGTGGAGGCAGTGTCCATGGATGTACTCTACTTTGTATCCGGTTGAGCGTCCCTCCTGGATGGGTGGAGGGTTGGTCATGATCTTCTGGTGGGGAAGGGAGGCTCCTTCTTTCTTGAATAGCAGTGATTGGTGGAAGACATTGTGGATTTTCCAAGTAGGCGGCAGCTCTAGTTTGTACGCCACTTCTCCTATTTGCTTTATGATCTTGTAAGGGCCACAGCGGCGGTGGGCTAGCTTCCTACTGGGTATGTGTAGGGGAACGTTCCATGAGTTGAGGTAAACTTCATTGCCTATTTCCAGAGGTTTTCCAGGGACTCTTTTCTTGTTGGCAAACACTTTGTAGGTCTTAACAGCACGGGTCAAGTTCCTTAGACAGGTTTCCTGGGTGGTGTTTATTTGTTCAATCCAAGTTTGTCCTGCTGTATTCTGTTCCTTGCTGCCAATGCTAGGGTCCCATGATGGATCAAACCCATAGTTGGCCTGGAACAGAGACATCTCAGTGGAGGTGTGGTCTTTACTATTATATGCAAACTGGGCCATGGGAAGCATGTTGACCCAATTGTCCTGGTTGGCGTTGGCATAGAATTGGAGGTATTGTTCTAGGATTTGGTTGACCCGTTCAGTTTGTCCATCCGTCTGCGGGTGGTAGGAGGTTGACACACAATGTTTTATTCCAAGGTCCTTCATCACTTGGGTCCAGTAGTGGGAAGTGAACTGGGGTCCTCTATCAGTGATGATTTCTTCCGGAGTGCCGTGTTGTGTCAAGATGTAGTCATGCAAGTGTCTGGCGGTCTCAGCTGCCGTGCAGTGGGTAGTGATCTGGAGAAAATAGGCCATTTTTGTGAAACAGTTGATCATGACCAGGATTGCGTCAAAGGATTTCAAAGGGGGGAGCTCTACTATGTAGTCCATTGACACTGACTTCCAGGGGCCAGCGGGGACGTCCAGGGGTCTCAGTAGTCCTTCTGGCTTTGAGCAACGCGTCTTGGTTCTTCTGCAGGTTTCATAACCATTGATGTAGGCAGCTACTTCTTTGTTCATGCCCGGCCATGCATAGTTCCGCTTGATACTTGAGAGGGATTTGTGTCTACCTGGGTGGCCGGTCATCTCTGAATTGTGGTGGTTAGTCAATACATTTATTTGGGTTGGGCCTTTGGGTACATAGACCCTGGTGTGGAGCAGCAGGGTAACACTTTTCAGGGAGTACCCTTTCTTTGAGTGATGGCAATCCAGGTCCTTTTTCAGGGCTTTGACTAGCTCGGTTGAGTAGGTGTCTTGTTTCTGGGCTTCTATCACATTGGGCTTGCTGGCGGCAATCTTTAAGTACTTCAGTTGTATCCCTAGGCTGGAGGGGTCTAGTAGTGTGTGGGTGTTGCAGTCCTTGATTTCTGTAGAGGAGGGGGTCAGGTTGGCTCTCCTGCTCAAGGCATTTGGTACCACATTAACCTTTCCTGGCTTGTAGTCTATGGTCAAGGTGTAGTCAGCTAGTTCCAAGGCCCATCTTGCTTGTTGTTGGTTCAGCTGGCGTGGTTTGAAGAAGTAGACTAAGTTCTTGTGGTCTGTCAGAACTTTTACCAGATGTTCAGCACCGCACAGATACCTGCACAAGTGCTTCAATGTCTTCATTATAGCTAACATCTTGTCATATATTGGGTAGTTCCCTTCAGCTGGTAGCATCTTTTTGGAGTAATATGCTACAGGATGTAGCATACCATTCCCTCCTTCCTGAAGAAGGACCCCACCCACTGCAAAGTTGGACGCATCTGTCTCCAGTACAAAAGGTTTAGCTGGGTCAGGCATGGCAAGGACTGGGGCAGACGTGAAGGCTTCCTTCAGGGTCACAAACACGGAGGTGCACTTGTCAGTCCAGACAAATTGGACCTTGTCCAAGCAGAGACAGGTCAGGGGCAATGTAATCTGAGAAATTTTTTGGATGAAATCCCTGCAATAATTTTCCAGGCCCAAAAAGCTTCTCACATCTTTTCTGCATTTGGGTACTGGTCAGGCTATTACAGCTTCCACTTTGTCCTGCGCCATGGCAAACCCGCCAGTCTTCACCACATATCCCAGAAATTTGACTTCAGACTGAAAGAATTCACATTTCTTCAGCTTGGCGTGTAGGTTGGCCTGTAAGAGTTTCTCCAGTATTTGGTCAAGGTGTTGGAGGTTTTCCTCATGTGACTTGCTTTATATGAGGATGTCATCCAGATATGCCACGCAGAACTAGTCAAGGTACTTGCCAAGGACAGAGTTGATCATCCTTTGGAAAGTGCTGGGGGCATTACACAAGCCAAATGGCATGACCAAGTACTCGTACAAACCATATATAGTTTTGAAGGCTGTCTTGAATTTGTCTTCTTCTTTGATTCTGATCTGGTTGAAGGCGTCTCTCAGTTCATTTTTTGATTACACCTGGGCTCCTGTCAACACGTCACAAAGGTTGTCAGCGTTGGGGATGAGATAGCAGTTCTTTACAGTGATGTTGTTCAGTTTCTGATAGTTTACACAGGGACACATCCCGCCATCTTTCTTCCCTACAGACAGCATGGGCAACAAGCAAGGGCTTTTTGACACCTGGATGAACCCTTTTTTGTCATGTCCTCCAGGTATGTCTTCAGTGCTGCTTGTTTGCGGTGATTGCAGCTGTATATGGGGCTGTGGTGTGGTTGGGTTCCAGGTAACAGGTCAATGGCCTGATTGTAGATTGGGTGACTGGGGAGCTGGGTTCTGCTTACTCACTGAAGACATGGCTCCAATTCTCCAAGGGGTCAGGTAGGCTTCCCACACTGGGTTACATTCTCAGGGTCAGGAATGTGTTGGGTTTTTTACTGGTTGGGCCCAACTGGAACGGCACCACATCAAACAAATTGTCTCCCTTCAAGGCAACTGTTTGATTACAGAAGCTCACAATAGCGCTGTGTCTTTGGGACCAGGAGTCCCCTAGGATCAGGGGGTGGGGAAGTCCTTTCAGGATGATAGGAAACACTGGGTACAAGTTCTGCCCAATTTTCAGGGGCAATTCTATAGCGCACCTGAAACCCAAGTTGTGGGAGCTGTTTTCCATGATTACTTTGACGCTTTCATTGGTGGCCTTCAGTCCAAGGTCCTTGGCAAGGGTGGCATTGATAAAACTCTCCTCTGCTCCGGTATCAATGAAAGCTCTAACAGTCTGGGATGTTGTGAATGTTTTTGCTTTGAATTGGATAAATTTGTAAGATTGAGTAGAGAAATTTATTTGCGCCAAGGAAACTGAGGAGTTACTCTTCTTGGGGCAAGCCTTGGTGAGGTGCCCGGGTTTGTGGCAATAGAAACACAAGCCTTTGCGGTAGTGGCGCTGTAGTTCATTGGGGGATATCCCTGGTCTGCTGGGTGTTGGGGCTTGGTTTGCGCGCTGGGTGGAAGAGGGGGTGCATTCTTGGTTGAGGCTCAACCCTCTGCACAAGAGGAGTAATTCATCCAGGCCAAGTGTAGGGGGGTGGTGCTTGAGGAGCTGCTTCAGGGCAGGGCAGGCTCCTCAGCGGTACAGGATGGCCAATAGCTCATCCTCAAGTTGGGTTCTGTCTTTCAATTTCAGGAACTTGTTGGTGTAAGCTTGCAGAGAGCGTGGTCCTTGTTGAATGTCCAGTAAGCTGATTAGGGTGTGGTGGCGGGTATCTTGGTTATTGCCTGTGGCCATCAATTTACTCTCAAATTGGGAGTAGTCTAGGCAGAACTCAACATCCTCGGCAGTTGCTTTCCCAAACCAGTTCAGGGCATTGCTGGAGAGCATGGAGGCTACCCCAAGGGCTTTCTTGGTGTTGTTGGAATATGAGTTTGCGTTGGCTTGAAAATGGAGGCGGAGGACTGGCATTGCTCTTCTGGCTTCTTCTAGGGTGAGCTTCCCCATTTGGGGCATGTCTACTATGGTTGTGGTCTGGTTTACTATGACGTTCTGCACCTACAAGTTTGGGGTCTTGGTCTTCTCATTGCCAAGCAGGGCGTCTTTCTGTTCAGGGCTGGTTTGGTGTTGGGTTGCTGAGGTGATTAAGTTGGTAGCTAACTTTTACGCATAGTAAGCTTAAATCAATAAAAATAGCATACAAGATGCCCCAAGAGTTAACAACATCTTGGGGCCCAGGTTACCATATTTGAGGTAGATTGCCATAATGTCAGTGATCCAACCAGTGGGGGTTCCTGAGAACTTGTGGGTGGACAGCCCGCAGGCCCAGCAGGGAGAGCCCACCACAAGATTGGGGCTAACTTTACAATATAAGATAACAATTTTCCAAGGACTGCCCAAGGTCTGCTTATAGGCACCATAGAATCAATCAGTCCAGTGAGGGTGATATACATCACCCCAAATATCTGGGTGGAAGTGGATTCATTAGTGGCAACGGATTCTTGCGGGCAGTCAGGCCGCGGGGTGAGGGGCGGTGTCATTGGAACCAAATATGCGGACAGGAAATTATACTTGTTGCGGAATAGTAGAGGGGGCCGGATAATTTTGGTGCCTTCTCTGTAAAGAACTTCTGTCTCTCTAGTTCTAGCTTCAGGGTCGTAGATTAGGATTTCCTCTAGAGTAAACTCTGAATATGCCAGGTTAGGTGGGTACTTGGTGAAATGTACTGGGCCAAAGGGAACTCCTGGTGGACAGTAAAGGTTGGGCAGCTGGTCCGCGGTTTCTTGGGGTAGGTGAGCGTGGGGTGCGGAACTGCAAGAAATAGGCTGTAAATGAAGTAGAACTAATAACAAATAAGGTATGATCTGGTTGAACCAAAGGTTCATGTCACTTTATTGCAAGAATGACAATGGGCATCTTAATGGCGGTCCAGGGTATAAGTATGCCCATCTGTCATGGTAAAACTTTCACAAATTCCCTTGGCCTGGGTTTTCCTGTTTACCAGGTTTTCCCAGTTCTTGGTGGTATCAATTGCGGGGGTTATTCCATTGGCTGGCTCAAACTGAGAATGTTCAAATTCCCTAGTCGGGTTGTGGGGTTGGTTGTCTCTGGGTGGCCCGCGTTCTATGGGAATTTTCTCTGTTTCCCCTTCCGCATGGGCCCAAGTTATTTTGGGATCTATGGCTGGACCTGCCCGCTGATTGGTTGAGTTAACAGGAACCTTTAGTGTGGAAAGTGTCAATGTAGGTGAATTTGATCCATCAAGCTTCAAAGGATTTTCCAAAGTCAAATACTGCTCTGGTTTGAGCCCAAAAAACTGCGGGCAGCCAGGCAGCTGGCCCTGCAGGCTGGCAGGGTTTGAATCCCGTAGTTGAGCCTTTTCATTAAGCATAGTTGATAGGAGTTTGTCACTTGTGACACCCAGAGGAAAATTTATATTGATATATACCTTATGTAGGATGGCCATCATGATGGTGATTGCATACAACTTAATAAATGCTACTGCTTATCTGATTTTATATGCACTGTGGAGTTAAATCACCTGGATGGGCTTAATTAGCTGCCTTTTTTTGGGCAATTACATCTGTTAGGAATATTCCTAATACTAGTCAAATTTCTAAAATTATTCCAACTTGGAACACAAAAGGAATTTTTGTCCTAAAGATCTCCAGTATCATCAGAATTTTTCATTCCTGAATCAGAGCAAAAATGGAATGATTAAAGTCCAAACAGAATTTAATCTGAGCAGGAATAATTTATCATCCAGGCAGGCACCTGCTGAGGCTGTGCAGGTGTTGCCACACCCGCCAGTCCCTCCTGCCAGCCACCTTTTGGCCTGCCCCACCTGTAATCCAGGCACCCACAAGCCAGCCAGCCTTGTCTGCCAGCCTCCCAGGGCCCAGTCCCCACTCCCTTCCAGCCAAAAAATTCCACTTAGGGGAGTAGCCAATCAAATAAGTCCCTTTTTAAAGGGCTAAAAATAGAGGAAAACCCATGCAGTCCAGAACAACCTGCATCTAATTCCAAGACATTGACCATCCATCCTGGCCCCAACCAATGAGAATCTGGGACCCAGACCACGTGATTAGGCCAGACCTACCAAACTTTGCCACCCAAGTTAAAAATAAGTCATGAATAATCCATGAATCCTTTCCCCCTCCTGGCCATAGACCAGCCAGGATCTATTGACCTCAGCCAGGAATTGCCAATCCATACATAGATAGTAGGTGAACAAAAGTTTCACCTTATTCCAATTGCCCAATTCCAATCTTCACCACCCAGACTTTTAGGATCCCCCATTCCCTGTTTTCACTCCCACTTGCAAAACTTTGCACAGTGGGAGATACTATAAATAAAGGATCCCCTCTTGGTGATAGATTGTGCAATCATTAAGAGAATACTCTCTCAATTATATCATTTTAATCTTACAGTAGTTTTAAAAGCTATGGTGACAACCAAAAAAACCTCAGATTTTAAAAAAATCATTTCAGATTTAAACAAAATCCAACTCTCAGATTAAAATATACACTCTGTTAACAGGGTTTATTGGCGTTAATGGGCAAAATAAGTCAACACAGCAACAAAGGGCTCACACACAAAGCAAAACCATTCAAAATACAATCCAAAATACATTGATTCACAAACAAAATGGTGTGATTTGACTTTTGGTGTACATATGTTTACTATGTGAATTGGTGACAAAATACACCCAAGCAAGGTGTGTCAAAACGCAAACCAAAAACAAAACCCAATAGCAACTCACTGCGTAAACAAAATCACTCATGCAATGTGTGCAATGTATTGTAATCATGAATGATACCAAGGTATCTAAAATAAGACATGAGATCTAAAACATAAATTTTAAAAATATTGTGTTGGGTGTTTGAATTTGGGAGTAAAATCTAGGAAAATGGGTGGATTTTTTTAGTATTCTAAAATGGGCGTTGTAAAACCAAAAATAAATAATTAAGAAATAAAAAATCTATAATTGGGATATTGGGTGGGAAAAAATATTAATTGAATATCCATAAACAGATAAAAGCAAAAATTAAAAATAGAGAGTAACTTAATTAAGTTTTATTTAATATTTTATTAAATTTTAAAATGGAAGGAACACAATACCAGAGTACAAATACACCTGTTGTGCGCTGTGGTTGCAGTTGCCCCTGCGGCTCAAAGAATAGAGTTAGTGCAACCCAAGTGCCTACTCAAGGAGACGGGAGAGGAGAGTTCCATAGTGACACTGCACTGACACAGCTGGTTCAAGGAGCACAAGCTGCTAGGGTGCGGAGCATAAAACCTCAGGTCCCAAAGCTGAACCAGAAGCCAACCAAGGTCACCACTACAAAGAAAGTTAGAAACAAGGAGGTAGAACTTACTTTGTATGTGTTTGACGTTGTGTACTGGCAAGAGTCAGTCCCGTCAGCCATGCTGGAGAAGGTGAAGCCTGTACTTGATACTAGCCACAAGCCCTACATCAGTGATGGCAATCAGGAGGATGACAAGGAGCCCCAGTTCTATCAAACCAATGAGGGACAGCTGGTGCTAAAGAAAGTTGCAGCCTTCTACAACAAGGTGCCCATGCCCTGTGTTGTGCCCAATGCCAACGAGTCAATCTCCACCGCTAAAAAGCCCGCCCAGAAGCGCATCCCCGACATCAAACACATCATCCTGCTTAAGCTAATGCAGGAATCAGGTAATTACAAGGCTGCTGCAGCCCTTGTTGGAGTGGACCCCAAGTACGCCAGCAAGACCTTCCAAAAATTCATCAATACTGGTTGTGTCCTTGCTGCAGAGAAATCCTTGCGTGTTTCTACCATGCTCACCAAGGAGCACAAATGGGCAATCCACCAGTAGATCACCCAGGACTGCCATCTTGAACTGGCAAATATACAGGCCATGGTTAAATCTACTTTTGGGATTGATGCCTCAATTCTCTTCTATTATCATTTGGTCAAGGGAATGTGCTTTTCCTGGAAAAAGCTCAGGGTATCCCCCTACAACAGAAACAACCCAGCCAATATTGACGTCTGGAAAAACTACGCAGAGGCTTACACTTCCCTCAAATCCAAGAGGGCAGTCAAATTTTATTATATCAATAAATTGGCATTTGCCTCTTCAATGCGCAATGGGTATGGCTATGTCCCCAAAGGCTCCAATGACGGGATGGCTTGGCGTGCTGCAGTTCACGCCACAGCCTACTCAATGGTGGCTCTCCTCAGTCTAAAGGGGGTTGAGCTTTATCAAATAATATTGGGGTTTCACAACAGCCGTACCTTCTTGTCATTCCTAAAATTGGTCCAGGAGCACCGGAGGCACACAAGCCTGGGCTTCATCAATGTGATTGTGTTGGACAACATTGGTCTCCACAAGGTGGCTGACATTCTTGAGGAATTCCCAATGATCAACACAAGAATTGCAGTGGGCCCCCAGCAATTGGCCACAGCAAATTTATGCCTTCTCTTCCTCCTAGCCTATTTGCCCTTCCTAAATCCCATTGAGGAAGTCTTTGGGTGGCTCAAGCAAGTTGTCAAGCAAGGAACCCCAACTGGGACCAAGGACCTCTTTGATTTGCTGCAGGCCGGAATCCACACCCTCCCAGCTGAGACCGTGGCCAAATTCTATGGCCACGCTGATTTGTTCATCCCTGCGTGCCTAGCCAAACAGCCAACCAATTAAAGGCTTAGCGTGTCCAATTTTTTATATTCTCTTATTTACTATTCAAGATTTATTAATTATCATTTTATATTTAGATGTTTCCACGCCCACAATCACATTCAGAAGATCCATTAATAGATGTAAGTAATTTATTTATTTTATTATATATTATTTTATTATGCCATCTGAGGTAATCCCAAACGCTCAGTATTGGATTACGCAAAAATATTTAAATCACTTTGGTCAAATAAATATAAAAATAGTTTTAAAAAAATTAAACATAAAATGTACAAGTTAGAATTTATTTTATTAACATATAATCTTATGCTTTTATGAAAACTGTTTCTGCAATATATTTTGCAAAACTGGTTTGCTGAAATAAAAATAATAAAATTTATTATAATTTGAATAATATAAATTGTAATAAAATTTATTGGAATCATATTTTTATTGTGTGCGCCTGTAGTGGGTTCTTTGGTATGTGCCACCCCACAATGGAGGTGGCACACAACCTCCACTGCCACACCGTAGACGGTGGATACACCTGTATTGAAATACTCCCTCCTGCTGGTGAAAGGAAGTAGGGTCAGGTGGGAGTGAAGCAGCAGCTTTTCAGGTGGGGCTAAAAGCCCGTCTATCTCAGCCAGGACCGGGGTGTCCTGGATCACATGATCAACTGAGTTGTATCCAGGGGGACCTTCTTCCCGTTGAGTGCAAGCCGGGCCTTGTCAATTCCCAGAAAGACCCCGTCCAGGTCCTCTACAGACGCGCCCATCCCAAAGTAGAATAGGAACCCCAGGTAAACAACCAGATGAAGCCTTTGCCCTGCAAAGGCTTCTATGAACTCACACAGTTTATTATAGACTGCGCTGATCTTCTTGTTGTGTCTGGTCTTTGCAAAGGTCAGCTCCATGGCTGCAGGGAGCCCCATCTTGTCAGCACTCCAGGTCAACCCAAAGTTTGCCAGGAAGATCTTGGTCTTCTTTACAGCTATTGCGTCTGCAATAGCCAATTTGCCCACCACACGCCTAAAGTTCTTCAATAGGTAAGACAGGGTGTGCTCCAACGGGAAGCAGAAGCAAGCAGCCACATGAGCCCAGCCTATCTCCAGTACATTCTTGAATGGGAGTGTTGCCAGGACGTCCCAAACAAGCTCAATGGAGTTTACACAGTAAACTCCTCTGAGGAATACCGGGTCCAGGCGGACCAGTTGGGCATCCTTGTAGGCAGTAACTGCCCACTTGGATGCCCCCTCAGCATGCGTAAGTTCTGCTAACGCCTCCCACAACATCAGAAAGGACCCGTGGATACAGTCCTCCAGCTCCTGCACAACAGGGGGGACAGATACAATTGCTTTGCCACATGAGTGGCATAATTTGCATAAAAGGTGACCAGGACAAAGGGGACCAGGACTTGGCAAAGTTTGCCGTCTAAATTTTCTAAGAAAAAAGGTAAGTTTTTTGAAAATTTGTTAGTTTTGTTTTTTAGGCTACCTTCTTGTGTTTCTTCCTTGCCCGCAGCCTCGGCCAGCTTGGCCATTATTGGCGCAATCAATTGTGCAGGCAATTTGGTATCCTCTGCCCTGGTACACTTGGCGGGTTTGAGATGTTCATACATCTCTGGGTCATCAACCCAGACAGACAGCGCAGAAAGATTGTATGCCTTAAATTGCAGGCCCTTGACCACAGTTTTTTGATTATTTAATAAGTGCTTGATTGTCTTCTCTGGGGTGTCTAATATTTTGATCATAAGGGCCTTTGCGGACACGTTGTCTATTTTGTCCCCTTCAAGGACAGCAGACTTCACTTTGGCTTTGACCTTGCAGTCAATGTCTTTTATTTTGGCAATTGCCAAGTTGAGATCCTTCAGAAGCTTCTCCAATTCTCTCATTGATTTTTTACTAACCTTTCCATATGTTTTTATAGCTTTTGCCCCAATAAATTCTGTATTATTTTGATACTGTTGCCTCTTTGTTTATTCCTTTTTGTTTTCCCATCTACTACATTATCCCATCTTTTTACCCATTTTTTATATGTTTTACACTCATCTCAATATGTGTTGTTTGCTTTGCGTTGGCATTGTTTCCTTGATTACCATATTATTTTTGGCGCTTGACATAGCCCCCTGTGAAAATATTAACAACAATTTGGTGATCAGCTAAAATTGAATTATAAAATTATAGTGTTAACTGTTTTTAGATAAAGTTGTTACTGATCCAAATTCAAAACCTTAATGATAAACTTTAAGCCAATCAGGATCCAAGTGATAAAGTGATTGTTGTGACATAAAGGGTCATTGATAATTCTTTCATGCATGTGCGCTAATTAATATGATTGGCTGTATGTTTGCCATTGTACGCCATTGCCGCTGTGAAAAGTTGTTGGTGGACTAGTGCTAACCCAGCAGCTGATTGGGCACTAGTCCATCAACAACTTGCCACAGCAGCAATGGCGTGCAATGGCAAAACATCCAGCCAATCATATTAATTAGCGCACATGCATTAAAGAATTATTGAATGACCCTTTATGTCATTATAATAACTTTATCACTTGGCTTCTGATTGGCTTAAATTTTATTATTAAGGTTTTGAATTTGGATCAGTAACAACTTTATCTAAAAGCATTTAACACTATAATTTTATAATTCAAATTTATCTGATCACCAAATTGTTGTTAATATTTTCACAAGGGGCTGTGCAAAGTGCTAAAAATAACTGTGTTCTGTATCTAGATACACAACATAGTAAATATATGATTTTATAGAAATAAGCTGAACATAAAGAATAAAACCAACTATAAACAAAGAGAACATGAACAATTGAAATTCAAAAAAAGATAATATAAATAGAAAATGTTTGGTGACAGGGTTTTATTGGGGCGGGGAAGAGTGATGCCTAGTAGGAAAAATAGCGCAGGAAGGAAGATGTAGAGGCAGTGCTGGCCTGGAGGGTCTGGGATTGGGTGGGTGGGGCTAGAAGATGGGGGTGGCAGGGGTAGGGGTATAAGGATTGCGCGTGATGGCCGCCATATAACACTTGTTATATTTCTTATCTGTCATTGGATGGATGGGCTGGGAACTGACAGTGGCCCGAGGTGGAAGGCACTTATCCTTACGTGATTGGTTGCCCATGTTCACATGGAAAACCATTTGTGCAAACAAGTCAGCCACCACTTGGCAGCCAAAGAGAAAATTTTGGTCAAGGGCCCCAAGATAGAGGTTGTTGAAAGCCTGAGGGCAGCGCTCCCTTAATGTAGATCCCATGTTGAAGAAGACAACATCAGCCAGATGGACGTCTGCATGGCCAGCTGGGTACACAGAGGCCTGGTGCCCGCGTTGCTGAATGGCCTCAAGGGCGGTGGAGCTATCCTCCATCTGGTGGCTCAAGAAAACCTGGTACTTGGAATTTGAGCCATCTCAGGAGTCAAGTAATCCACCAAGGATGTGGCTGTATGAGTAGCCATCAATGAAATCTGGGTTTGTTTGATAGTAGAAAAACCCTTGGCTGAAACAGCCAGAAATGCACCAATGAACGTCCCCTTCTTGACCTTCTTCCTTCTATTCTTGGCAGCGGCTTTTCCTTGCTCGCCAAAATCATCAAAAGCTATTGATAGCTTGTAATAGGAGATGAACATGGCATCATCAGTTAGACTAGTCAGGCATTGGACCAGGGTTGATTTGATAGCGGTGTTATATGGGGAATCCTCAGTACCATCCCATTAGTTGCCAGAAAAATTGGTAAGAACCCGTATGAAAGCTACCTTCCCATACATCCAGAGCTGCACCATGCACTTGGAGACCCATATGTTATGGTGCACGAGCTGCTTCCAGACCTGGGTCAAGGGAAGCTTGGGATCCTTCTGGAGGAGGTCAAGCATTATTGGGTATGCCTCAGATATTTGTGACTTGGGGGCCTTCTTGGGCTTCTTGGCTGTCCCAATCAGATCCCCCCTGTTCATCAGGTTTTTGAATTCCCACATGACAGTAGCTCAGGTAAATTGCAACTGGGCGGCAATCTGTTCCCAGGACAGACCCTGTAGATTCAGTGCCACAATTTCCTGAAGAATTTGGGTGGTGATGATTTGTTGCTTGGGGTGCTGGGCTGGGGGAGCTGAAGCCTGATTGGCTGTAGGGGGGCAGGTTGGCTGGTTGCAGGAAGTTGTTCTAAATCAAGGTTGCCATCCTGATTGATTAGTTGGTGGGCAGCTTGTACAGGGGTGGGTACAGGAGCAGGGGCAGAGCTAGACACTATGTGACTACTGAACAAGTCAAAGCCATAGGAGTTGGTGGTCAGGTACAGGTCAGCTTCCTTGTTACCTGCCTCAAAGGCTTGGGTGTAAACAGGTGCCTCCACGTTCTGAGCCTCACCTCCATTGAAGCTGTTCTGGCTGCTACTGGCTTGGCTGCTGGCACCGTCAAAGATATTGCTGTTAAAAACCTTTGTAAAAAACCTAGGATAAAATCACTAAAAGTAGAAAATTTAAAATTTAATGAATTATTTTTATTGTAATCTCAAGTCCATATTTGGAAGGTTCTCAAAACCTTTTCATACAAATCTGGAGTCATAAAAATGGATAAAATGCCTCTGTTCCCAAATTGGATAGCTGTTGATTGGCTGTTAAACTGTTATTTTTCTATTTTAGGCTGCTCATACTACACATCTTGTGTGAGTTCATTTTGTTTTGTGCTTGTGTAATCTTGCTTCTAGATTGCTCAAGTTTTTTTTCACTTTAGTTCTTCTTTTGGTGCCTCATATGAATCCTGATTGGATTATAATATACTCTGGAATAGCATCCATCCATTTCACTTGTTGTGTCAGTTCATTTTGTTTGTAGTTTGAACTACACTGCTTGATGTTTGATATAATTTTATATAATGGGCTAGTGAAATTTTGTTTTTTGCTTGACAGTCTATTTATTAACTGAAATTTTATAAATTAATTGAATCCTGAATCTTGCGCAACCTGGATTTTGTTTAAATCTGAAATCATTTTGTTTAAATCTGAGTTATTTTTGGTTGCCGCCATAGCTTTTAAAACTGCTGTACTACTTAGCAACTAGATTACCTATACAAAATCCTCAATCCCCAACCCAGTGAAGATAAACCACCTCATCTTCAGAGCTGTGTTCACAGCTTGCCTTGGGATTAGAGGTTACCAACCTGGTCCTGCCACCTTTGATCCTTTGCCAGAAGAGCTTGTCCAAAACTACTTTGAAGAACCCACACAACCCAATTCTTCATACAGTGGTCCCTGGCCTCCCCTGATGTCATCCCACTCCACCCTGTCTGTTGCCTTGTACAACTCCACCTACTACATATTTGAGTTTTTGGTCTGTCTTTCTCCAAGACAAGACCCTCAGAGCGCCAGATCAACTGGTGGATTAGTACAGTGAGAATTGGACCCACTTCTCTGAGTTCAGTGTCATACAGGAGTTCCCCAATCACTAATTAATACCTTTTTTGGTACCAAATTTGAGGCCTCAGTTGCCCCAGAATCTGATTACACCTGTGTGGGATCTGGTGCTTGACCTCAGACAGCCTGGACCTATCTTTCTATTTCAGCTAGTGCAGTTAGACCAACACACAAAAACCTAGCCCAAAGGCGTAAGGCAGCTCAAAGAGATCACCCTTAAGAAAATAAATTCCCATTTTACTGGGGCACTGTCAGCCCATTTATGACGTCACTCCAGAGAGATCTATCAACACCTTAACAGGCATCTCCTCCATTTTCATAGGCACACAAGAGCCTTGCCTAAACAGGCAAAATCCCTTGTTCACACTGTTCTTTGTACTAGTAGGGCTCACAGTCAAACGTTCACTGTAAAAGGCTCCAAGAAGGTGACAGTTTGTTACTACCTCTAACACCTACTACATAATGACTTACTTTGCTGGAGGATTTGGCCAGTACAACACCCCTGTCAAAGTCTTTTGTTGTATGATGACCATATACCCCATTGTCACAGCTCTGATAGGGTTTTAGTTTGCCAACCTCTTGCCATACTTGTTACAGATAGTACCCACCACTTTTGGGCATTAAAATATCCTATTTAGCTAATCTAGCCTCAATAATAGTATTGATAGATTATAGATGATACAGATAAAGGGATTTAACTCATTAAGCTAAAATTGACATCTGGGACATGCAATAGATGGGGCACTTCAGGACCCAACAAATGTGCTGGGCAGGAATGCACATGTAAGGGTGTGAACCAGAGCCACCAGCAGTAAACACAGGTCCTTCTACCTGGACGGCTTGCCTGGTCCAGAAAAGCTATTAAAAATGGGTGACAGGATGTTAATTGATAAGATAAAGACCAAAATAAGATTAGGCCCAGCGTTTCATTGGATGCTAAAGCCATCATTTTTAACTTTATTTTAAATCAATTAGCTGATCAGCCAATTCATTTGAAAGTGCTAAACGTTTTGTGGTGTTTGGTGATCTATGTGGCCAGGAATATGCATAATCAAATTTTCTGCCAAGGTTCTTATTTAAAATATATGAGAACAAAGTTAAGGTTTCAGGTAAACTTACCCTGGGGATGTATACCCCAAGTTAAGGAGGAAAGAAGGAAGAAAGACCTTAACTATCAAAATCAACAATTAAGAATGTCTATGGTGAAGATGGGAGAGGGGTTTCCTTATCCATTATGAAAAAGGAAAAATCTAACTTTAAGGGTTTGGATTTGTTACAGGATATGGCTGGATAACATAGATGGTGGCTTAAAACTGACTGGTAAAAGGCTGATTAGTATAAAAACAGGAGCATCTATAATAACAGGATTGTGAAGTGCAATTGAAGCTCCACTGAAGCAATGGTTATTGATTGTAAAATCAAATGGTACTGATATATAGGACTATTAGTTGAAGAACAGATAAGATGAATGTTAGCCAGGTACATCAGCTACTGGGATTTGTGGTATTTGGTTTGTTATTGGTGGAAGGAAGATATCCCATCAATTATTTTTCTGGTAACTGATTTTCAGTTAAACTTGATCCAGCTCTAATTTTTTTACCTTGCAACAACAAAAAAATCAAAAATACAAAGTAAAGAAACCTTTTCTATAAAAGTTGTTCCTTGAAACTTTCAATATTCTTTTTTTTAATTTTCTATCAGGTAAACTTAATTTAATTGGCTTTTAAAAAGGCAAAGATTTAAAATTAAAACTCTCAAATACAAAAAAGTAAAATAAAAATACCTGGTTGTGTGAAGCGTAGCTTTTATTAGTAAATCAGTTATATTCAAATGTTTGATTAATTTTAGAGTCAAAAGCTTTATTTTTGAAGAAAATTATAGCTAGATCATATTTGACTGAGAATTGGTTGGCAGAAAATAATTGCCAGGATATCTTCCTGTCCCTGTTATTGGGATAGGGGATACAAATACTTTCTGGTGCTCCTTTAAGGCAGGCTCTACCTTGTCTTCAAAATCAAAATAATAGCTAGTATCCCTATTAAAGAGATTACATATTTAAAGAAAAATAACAAGGAAGAAATTATCATCAAGTTTTATTTGGTAGTATTTGTTTCTCTGGGTGCTTTATTAGATGAACTGTGGCTTTAGAGGAAATTGTGGGGAAGTTATACCCCTGTGTTGAAACAGAAGGATCTACCTGCCAACAAGGTTCTAACTAAACGGGGTTGTGACTTGCAATCTGACTTCCCAGTGACCTGTAGCCAAATAAGGAAGTTAACTTGAATTCCCAGAATTAGCAACATGAGCAAGCAATGATCCCATAAAGTAGATGACTTGATTTGGCGCTTGTCTCATTGCCAGGATCAAGCCACCCCCTTCACCATTCAATCAAATGATCTACATAATCATGTTCCTCTTATGATTATTCAGTGCAACTATATAATTACTATATCTAAATAAAGATAATTATTTAGTTTCCAAATACTTTCCCCCTTGTAACTCTGCTAAAAAAGAACAGTTACAACAGTTTTAGGGTTTATTTGAAGATTAGTAAAAGGGTAAGGTGATGGGGTAGGAGTACTGGCCCTGTAAACACATCTGGAACAGCTGGGTGAGGAGTCAGACCTCTTGGAGAAGAGGCAGCACATTTGGGCTGCTTGGTGATCTAAATAGATCTTGGAGAAACAAGGTAAGTGTTAGAAATAATATTACAAAGAAAAGTAAAGAACTATCAAAAGGCATACACAGGATGAGATAAAATAAAATATAAAGAAGAAATTGGAAAAATGAAGCTAATAGAAAAGGAAGGATGGTTCACTTGATAGAGCCTTAAGGATGTTAGGTCCAGCATAACCTCTTAGGGATAAAGCAGGGTAAACATATCTGAAGGTGGAAAATAAAATACAAGAAATGATTAAAAGAGGTAGAGGGAGGAATGGGCTATAGCAGAAGTAAAAAGTAGGATCTTTTGTTTAAAAATATCTTCTGGGGGTTAACCACCCAAATGATATAAAGTGCTGAGCTGGGCACTATTGACTGGCAGAAAAGAGCTGAAATCTCACTGCCAAGAAAAGAAGGTTGGATCCCCAATGCACATATTTCCTGGAGTTGACCAAGTTTTTAAAGAAAGATATGCACTTTGTGTATAAACCTTTCTGGGATTAACAACAGCTTTGAAGGTCAAGCAAAGGCAGGTGGTTTAAATATGCAAAAATAAAAAATAAAAAACATATGTTAAAAGGGTAAATGGACTGAAAGGTGTTCATTAGGGGCAGCGTTGTGCTGAGAAAGACAGGGTTAAGTTTATTGCCATCTTGGGTTGTTAAAAGTCAGTGGTTTCTCTTCACTAGCCAACTGGATAAGGTGTCAGCTTGGTGGTTGTCCATTATTATCCATAGGAGATGAGTTAATTTAATCTTAGTTCCAAGTGTATTGTTTGTTAAATTGCATTCTGATTATGCAGTGGTTAAATAATCTAAAGCAGAGGGATTCAAATCTGTTTTTGATCAACCATATTCAAAATATTAATAAACAAGGATTGATCTATGTGGCACAGATTGGTATAGCAATCCAGTTTGGATCAAAGGTGATTGGGGTGACTAATTGATGTATATATTACTAAATCAAATCCAGTGGTTCTTGGGAGACTGTTTTACAACTATTTATAATAATAATAATAGTAATAATAATAAATAATCAAATATAATGTCAAAACAGCAGGATCAATCCACCAGTAAGGTTCTGACAAAGCAGGTTTGTGACCTGCAATCTGACTTTCTTGTGACCCAGTCACAAACAAGGAAGTTGACCAAGATTCCAAAAAACAACAAAATGAACAAACAATGATCCTATTTGGTAGATGACTTGATTTGGCACCTGACTCTCACTAGGAACAAGCCACCCCCTTACTGTCCAACTGAATGATCTACATATCATGTTCCTCTTAAGATAATTCACAGCAACTATATTATTCCTATCTCCAAATAAAGATAATTACATTGCTTCCAATATTTTCCCTCTTTGTAACTCTTCTAAAATAGCACATTTACAACATTAGTAGCAGAAGTAGGTTCCCCATCCTACTTTATCCCTCAAAATTCCGCCTGTTTTCTGTACTTACTGCAGTCAACAAATCTACAAAAGAATCATGTCTGGCCTCCCTGTAGACTGGACGCCTTATATGCTGGGTATCAAAGTACCAGAAGGGTTTGTGTTGTATCAAAACTTAGTGATACCTGTTTCTGCCTTCAATGCTCTATCAGCACAAGGATTCTTCCAAGTAACTACCATCACTCTTTATGTACAGACAAAAGTATCATGCCCGCCCATGTAGCCTAACACCTGTGCAGTGCTACCTTGGAGTCATTTTTTGGAGACAATCACAACAACGCCACAGCATGAATTCAATATGCCCAGAGTAAACTAGCAAAAATGAAATACCTGCAACAGCTCTGGATTTCAGAGATCTCCATCCAATTGACACACAATTCTGATTCCTAGTGCAACAAGTGGCATGAAGACCACACTGAGAAAGACTGGGATACCTTCAAGCGGGACTTCTTAGCAAGATTTGTAATGAAGGACACCACCCTCATGATCATACACCAAGTAAAAACCTGACCCAGAATGGCACAGTGAAGGAGCTCACCTGCATGTACAAAGAGCTCCATCTATAAGCACCTTCTGACATGACATTTGAAAATCTAGCCATGCACCTCATGTACTACAACACACTCAAGCCGCATTTAATGAGACACATCAACCTGGGCCAAGTAAGCAATCTGCAGAGTCTCTAATGTGAGGCAGAGAAGGCAGAGCAGACGTCAAATACCCTCCACAAGGCTCAGGCTTGAAAAAAAGAGAGACCCAAAGACTCTCACCCAGCCGGGTGCTTGAGTCAACCACCCCCTGGGAATAATGGCAGTAACGCAAACCATAAACCCACAGGTTCCAATGGACACAGAAACAGGAACAAAAGTCAGTCAAACTGTACTCAATTCAGGGTTAGTACTGTACAGGACAATCCGGATGAGGGAAAAGCCCAGGGAGAGCATTAAGCAAGCCAAGCTCTCCCTGCCAAACTCCTGCCTTGCCCAACAACAAGTACCACCCCAAAGATGTAGACCATGCCCAATGATCCAGGTCCCCTTGGAGGACCCAGTAATATACACCATTGCCAGACATTCTAATAAATTGATGTTTTACCCTTTCTGCTTTCAAAGTTACACTGGCTCAGCACTCCTAGACTAGTGTAAAGTTCTGAGCCCAGCATTAGATCTGGACAGGGATATATTTCCCAGACCATCAAAAAAGGCGCACCACGTACAGGCAAAGCCTCTCCAAAACCTGGAGGACTTGACCCACACTGTGGATGAGCGTTTTGTGCTGGTCTTCACAACCAAAACCCCTTACACTTCTCTGGAGTTCCCTCCAACTGCGGATGTGACTTTGATCCATCTAGATTGTTTGCTTTCTTGGTGTCATCCTGTCTTGAAATAATTGGCAGGACAACAAGAAAATGCGGGCCAAATTCTACAGGGGTTGGCTAACCTGCGGCCCAGGAAAATTGGGGATAAAATTCCACAATCAGTGGAATCCCGGTCAAGCAATTCCTCTGGCCCAGGAGTTCCTTGGCCTAAAGTAATTGGTTCTGGGAGCATATCAGTGGTGACGTCAAAGGAAGGACTTAGGGGTAATGTTCACCCTGAGTCCCTGGAATGCACCTAGCCAACTGGGTGGCTGTTCCTTATACCTGGGTCTGCTGCTCCTATTTTCTTGGGCCTAGAACATGGGAAGATTAGGCTGTTACTTTTAACTGGCTCCCCTTTTGTTGCTTTCCAAAACCCCTCTTTTAAACTCCCAGCACTATCACCCCCTATGCATATAATGGAAGCAAGGGCTATCAGGTCCCTTACTTACCAATTCCAATTACTAAATAAAACACCTGATTTTGCAAATTTATTTGTAATTTTAAAATTTTATTAAGTAATAAAGAATATTGTCCTGCCTCCTGCCGTTGTACCTCCTCCTGCTTTCCTCTGGTCTGCCTGCCCACCAGCCCAGCTGCCTGTCTGCCCATGTTTTTTTGTTTAGATTTGATCTAAGAAGATCTGAACTTGGTTCAAACCCTTGGAATTGCCCTAGAGCTTGCAGACCGTCTGCCTGGAAGTTTTGGTTAAAAACCTTGTCTGAAACAATGTTATCTCCTTTGTGTAAGGTATTCATGGTGACTATGGTACCCATCTTCCTTTTGTTCTAGACCACAATCCCAGGTATTTTGAATAGACTTTACTTGGTTGCCTTAAATTCTATTCTCAACCCTGGTCTGCTCTCCAATGCCTTCTGTCATTTAACCCAGGTTCCCACCATCCTTACTACACTTGTATAGTTATCTTAATCAGGTCCTTATCCTGAGGACCTTTTATCCTGTCCAGAATCAGGTACTGATGAACCCCATTCCTTGGACTTGCACAACATTGAACTTACAACAGTCTCAAGTCACTCCCTCCCCACACCAAGTTTTTACTGTGGATCCAGATATCCCTTCCACCCGGGATTGTTCTCTGTGGTTGCTTATTTGTGCTTTGGTCATGGCCTTAGACGCCTATTTTCCTCCCTTTTCTTGGCTGACCTCTTTGAGCAGTCATTCCAGTCCTGAACTAGATGGCATCCTGGTGGTTGATACCAACAGGATGGGAGCCAGACTTTGTTAGTCTAGCCCCCTCTCTTACAACTCGGGTGCAGATTGTACACTTTTCAACAGCAACTTTGTGGACAAGTTCAAGTTAATCACTAATCCTTTGCAGATTAAGAACATGGTTTTAGATGATGAACATCAAATTTCTGTGACACAAGAGACTGCCCCTTTCTCTGTTATGCTAGAGAACCTGCACTCCACCATTCAGGGACCCATAATTGACTCCCCCAAACTCAACATTGTACTTGGACTGAACTGGCAACAAAAGAATAACCCCCACATAGACTGGGTAACTTCAGTATTATCCATCAAGCGTGAAGGAGTACACCACCAGATTTACCCTGAATCTGTGGACCAACTCTTGCAAGATCACGTCTTTGTACGCATCACAGAGACACATGAACAACAGGGCAACCTCAAAACAATTAACTGGGACTCCTGCCAATACAAGGTCATACACTTCAAGGACCACCAGAACACAACCACTCTCCAAGACCAGGAAATTGTGAGCCGTCACCCTGAGATTTTCAAGGAAGCCTTACCAGGATTGCCTCCAGAAAAACACATACAACACGCCATTCAGCTCAAGGGAGCAGTACCTAAGGCACAGCCTATATACCAACTCATCCCAAATGAAGACAACACCTTACACACATATCTTAAGGAAGCATTGGAGAAAGGACTAATCCACCCATCTCAATCTCCCTTTGGTGCTGCTGTATTCTTTGTGGCAAAGAAGGACAGGTCCCTTAGACTTGGCACTGATTACCAAGCGCTGAATGAAATAACCGTCAAAAATTGCTACCTGCTCCCACTTATTGACAATCTCTTTGATGCCTTGGGCAGGGAAACCGTCTTCTCCAAGATTGATCTGATGGTAGGCTATAACCAGATCCAAATAAAGGAAGAGGATGTACTCAAGACAGCCTTCTGCAACAAGCATGGTTTGTACAAGTGGGTTGTGCTCAACTTTGGGATGACAAACACACCCTTGACCTTTGACACCTTCATGAATGAGGTCTTCACACCTCACATCAGCAAACACGCACTGGTATACCTAGACAACATAATTGTGTATAGCCCCTGAGTAGAAAAACGTCACTGAGACTTGAAAGCTGTCTTTAAACCCCTGGTACAGTACAAACTATTGGCTGAACCATCCAAATGTCAGTTCTTCTGCAAAAAGCTACCATTGCTTGGGCAATTAGTATCAAAAGATGGCACCAAACCTGATGAACAGAAGATTCAGGTCATCTGTAAGATGCCGCCTCTCAAGGACAGATTGGAACTTTCTACCTTCTTGGGGATGATAGCCTACATCTGAAGGCTTATACCCAAATGTGGTGTTCTGACGGCTCCCCTATCTGCAATAAAAGGGATAAAATCCAAGTTTGTATGGACTCCACAATAAGACCTCTGTTTCTGCTGCCTCAAAGAGAAATTGACTTCTGCCCCATCTTATAATACCACCAAACAAGATGGGGACTATCAGATGAAAACTGGCGCCTCAGATGCTTCCATTGGAGGTGTACTTAGAATCAAAACAGATAAGGGTGAATTCATCCCCATGGCCTAAAAGTCCTGAAAGTTAACTGATGGAAAGTACCGCTACCCAATCTACAATAAGGAGCTGCTGGCCATTGTACATTGCCTCATAAAACGGCGCTGCCACCTTGAGTGCCAGGAAGAATTCACTGCCCTAACCGGCCATATGACCCCCATTTACTTCAAACCCAAGGCCAACTTGTCCAGGCGCCAAGCACGCTGGATGGAGTTCCTGGAAAGATCCAACATGAAACTTTAATATAAACCAGAGAACAAGTTGGTCATGGCCAACACTCTTTCCTGATTGTACATCTGAGCCACAAGAGGCAAAAACAGGCTTGACCCTGGCTGGCCCCTCCTAGTACTCCAAACCAAGGATGAAGGGTTCCTACCAGGTACCACTGACATCACCAAGAAAGCTGTCATCAAAAATGAGCACCCCTTCACTGACGTATACAGCACCAAATGTTGTAACATGGACTATGGTGTGTGGTATTCTCTTAACTTGGTTTACAACGGTTTATACTTTTCCCTAAACTAAGCGCTTATTAACCGTCTATCCCAGTATGAGTGATATGTACATTGCGTAAAATCAATCTTTTATTAATAATACAAGGGAAGAGTTATATAGGGGATTGGAAATAATGTTTAGCCACTGATGTTATGATAATGCTTCAATATCAGATCATATTAGCATCCAGCCCATCAATTTCTATGACTGTTTGATGGGCTAAACAACCCTCTAAGGTTATGACCTGTTGATCCACTGAGCCGAATATTCATCCTTGCTATAGGTATATTTGGAGCCTCAAACTAGAGCCTAAATAATGGCAGGTACATTGACATCAGTAATGACTAGTTTACACTAACCACCTTACAACAATCCTCCATCAAAAAATGGCCAACAAAAGCACTATCCCGTACAACCCCACTCATCAAAGAGTCGGCACCATTCTCTGTTACCATCAAGACCTAGGCCATACAAAAAGCCAAAATCTCTACAGACCCCTAAAGCATAAAGCATAGTGGCCAACCCTATATCAAGATGTACAGGAGGTCCTTGAACAATGCAAAGTATGGGAAAGTTTGCAACAAGGGATACCCCACCAGAATCTGTGATCAATTTGCTCCCAGCTACCCTTGAAGGCGTGGGCCCTTGAAATTGTCGGGCTGATGCTGGGAAGCGCAACAACAAAAAATGCATCCTCACTGCCACCAACTTTGCCGCTTGCTGGCCGGTAGCCCAGGCAGCAAAGGCACATACTGGCAACCATGTTCAAGGGTTCATGGTGAAGGAAATAATTAGCCAGCTTGGTAAGCCCAAACTGTTATCACAGATGGAGGCAAAGAATTGACCTCAGAAAGCACTAACTTCTACCTCACAAAGAATGGAGTTAAACACACTGCAATAACACCCTACCACCATCAGGCCAATGGTTGGGTTGAGGGGTTAAATGGCAGCCTAGTAAAAGCTATTGCCAAGCTCACCACTGGACAACCTGGGGACTGGGCCAAACAATTACTAACTGCACTCCTGGTATGGTGTACCTTGGTGAACAGATCCACTGGGAAGAGCCCTTTTGTGCTGGTATACAGCACACAACCAAACATTATCCAAGCCCTCACCGGACCAAAGCTAGAACAACCCAAGAAAGTTCCCCCCCTGTTCAGCACCCAAGTAGTGCAAGCCAACAATAGCCAGCTCAAAAAGGAAGAAAGAGGTCTTTGATACAGCTTGGTCTTCATCCACACCTGGCACAAAGTTGAAGACAAAGTCTGGGTAATGAAAGCAGATAAAAGCAAGCAACAACTAATAAAGTGGGCCCGCCATTATATTCAAGGTAGACAAAAACAACACTTACCTGGTACAAGGACTTGGTAAATGTAAACAAGACAAAGTCCTTCATCACAATCAATTACCACCTTGCAAAGCCCAACAGAAGCAACAAGAAACTGCACTACCCACAACCAAACAACAACTAGTCCAGTACAGCTCCCGGGCCCCCAATGACCTCCCTCCAGATGAGGCTGACCTTCAGCTGGGGGTGTCAAAACAGCAGGATCAATCCACCAGCAAGGTTCTGATTAAGCGGGGTTGTGACCCACAATCTGATTTTCCTGTGACCTGGTCCCAAACAAGGAAGTTGACTTGAATTCCCAAAAACAACAACATGAACAAACAATGATCCCATATGGTAGATGACTTGATTTGGGGCCTGACCCTTTACTAGGACAAGCCACCCCCTTCACCATCCAACTGAATGATCTACATGATCATTTCCCTCTTAAGATGATCCGCAGCAACTATATGATCCATATCTCCAAATAAAGATAATCATCTAGCTTCCAATATTCTTCCCCTTTGTAACTCTGCTAAAACAGCACAGCTACGGCAATAAATAAGTGTGGATATGTTTCTATTGAAAGAATTGGGGTTGGGTTTAAAAAAGTGCCAACCTGGCTAATTTTACTTTTAGAGACTTGAGTGATACTGGGGTTGATCTTTATCATTGAATCATGTATAGATAAGATCTCGGATCGGTGGTTAGGCAATCGGGACCATCAGCGAGAGTTGATCTGGAGTAGGGTTGATCTTGGTTCGCACTTGCAGATTCCTGGGGAAATACGTACGGAGATGGCTTACGCGTAAGTTAGTTTAGGGATCGCTGCGGTGGTGGCCAACTTCACCGCAGTTGGCGGGGTAAACATAATCTTTGGATAAAAATCAGTATAGACTACCAGGGTTCAGTTGACTGAGGGGCTATGGGATCCTTATCCAGAATGTCGTTATTCAGTTTATCTTCTTTTTATATTAGCTAGTAAATGTCTTGTATTATATAGAGAATTGCTATTGTATCTTTGTAAAATTTATATCGGTTGATGTCAATTGATTTTAATGAAATGTTGCGATAGCTGTTAGGGGTTATAGAGTGTGGCTTGGTTTCCATACTTGGATGATCCATTTGGGTTCACTTACAGCATGTGGGTAATCTTTAACGTTGCTCAGATACAAGGATTTAGATTGGAGATTTAAAAGATGTATATTCTAAATAGTGCATAGGAACAGTATTAAGATTTTTAATCGGATTTGTTCTTCTTGAAAGGGGCAGGGAAAGTACGGACAAGGAAGGAGTTGGGAAATGTGCTGGCACGGCCAATAGCCAGGACCACTTGTACGTTGGCGGAGCGAGCAAAGTCAATGTAGCAGTGGCCCAAGGTTGTAGAGTTTGTATGCTCTACACGCAAGTTGAGGTAGGGGGCTTTGGATGGAGTAACAAAGTCCAAGGCAATGGCAACAGCCAACGGGTCAAACATCTCGGCCTGGTTGGGGTGGGCGGGTGAACGGAATTCTCGGGAGAGGATGGCGTGTGAGAAGGTGGCAAGTGGAGTTTGGGAGATGGGTTTCAAGTGGAGGTTTAACGCATCAGCAGTTAGTTGGGTGGAGTGGGTGACATCGAGGGGGACAAGGATGACATGGATGGGCAGGGAAAGCGTGGCTTGGAAGACAATATCGGCAGCAAGCGGGTCAACGAGCATGTTGAATTCAGCATAGGAGTTCATGTTGCCAGGAACATTGATGGCGCCGCCCATCACTACAATCCTCTTGACGCGGGAAACTGCTGTAGGGTTTTTGCGGATGGCCAAGGCAATGTTGGTCAGAGGTCCCAGAGCAATAATGGTGAGGGATTTATTAGATGCCCGCTTTAATTGGTGGATGATTTCGTCGGCAGCAATCAAGTGGCTGGCAATGAAACGGGAAGTGGTGTTTGCACGAAAGTGAGCAGTTCGATTAACATTGAGGCGTGTTTGCCAAAAGGGGTCTACCAGCTCGGGGTGGGATTCAGTCACTCCTCCGAGTCCGTCATCGCCCATGGGATCATATCCCGGGCCATCCAGCGGCTGCGAGGCACCTACTGCTATCCGTGGAGTGGACTTGTTGTAAAGGTCACTTCCTAAAGCCTGGCTCTGGAGATCCAAAGTGTGTAGCAATGTAAACATGTTTCGTGCGACGGTATCAAGCTTTACATTGCCATGTGTCAATGTAATTGCGTGAATGTTGGCTTGAGCAAACGCCATCAGCAGTCCCAAGGCATCATCAACGCCAATATCGGTATCAATCAAGACATTACTCGATACAAGAGTTACAGCGTAGCACAATATCTTGATGTTCATGTGGGAGCCTATTCCTTGTGATTCAATCCCTTCTTTATCATTGGGTATATGAGAAGCCACAAAGTATATAGTCTCATCAGTTGAAATTAGGACCAATCAAAGCAACCCCTATTTAACAACATAATTGTTTGTAGATAGGCCTATCAGTTGGAATATAAATACTGCAGCTGCTTTAACTGAAATACAACTTTTTTAAACATACGCTAGTGATAACTAGAGTTTGAATTGACTAACAAATCAAAAATAATGTTAGCATGTCCAATAGGAGAAGAGCATTATGATGCCCTGTTGGAAAAAATACAGTTGTAATTTAGCACCACATAATAGAAAACACGGTTCCCTACATGGCTCCACAAGTTCAAATACACCAACCATAAATACTGAACCAACTTCTTGGATCATATGTTAAAATCATAAAGCCTTTTAAATCAATCCATCCAAAATTAAATCTTGAGCACTACATCCTCCAATACCAAAAATCCATCGAAAGAAGTTAACCTGAACTGCGGCTATTGAAATTAAATGTCCATCCGTGTATGACTAAAGACGATACAAATCCCCGTTATAAAAGATAGTTCCATCTTACTAAATTTTCACCAATATAAACATTTCAATAGATCATCCCTTTAGAAGTATTTTTCAAGAAGTATTTTTCAAGAGAAGCTGATCAAAACCAATAACCCCTTTCAACCCTAATTACTGCACTATATATACAGCTGCTTTTAAAGTTTAAACTTTCACATAGTTACACCAGCTGGCTTTTTAAACCTGACCCCCCTCCTCTACGTATCCAAACCTTAAAGGTCATCCCATCTCAGTTAACCTTTAAACATATTGTGTAAATCCTCACCCCCTTACAAGTCGTTTCTCGCTGCTAACCTTCCGTCATTTTACCTCCAGCCCACTGTACCCCTACAGCTTTTTGAAGATATCCAAGATCAACCCAGTCTAAAACATAGGCTTGGCCCAAACCAGATCCAAGCACCAGTAGAGATATCCGCTGTTTAGCCAAGATCTGGCCGGTAACCCCTTGACCTTGCAGCAAACCGCTGATGCCCCCAAGAAGCTATTGGAGTTGTGGTACAAACCCTTACCCCACAAACAAAGCAGTGTCAGGGTTTTAGGATATTGAGTAATTAGCATATCCAACCAATATTTGTGGGTGCACAGCTAGGCAGCCCTAATGATAGATCCAACAGAACCCCCCAGGCAACCGGGCTACAAGATCAATACTCAGACCATATCCTGGCATTAACAGAACCCCTACTCCCAAATAGCAAACAATCCATGAAGATATTATACAGTTGATCACTCCACATCAACCAACACCCAGATATACCCCCATCATCATCGCTATATTAAACTTCAATTATATCCTAGAACAGGAGGGCTGCCAAATAGACCCTCCCCTGAATTACATCTAGAACAGTCCACCATAGATTGAGCCACTAGGCTAACCATTTTAAGAGGGAATTTCCATAAGCCTAATGAATTAGAGTATCTCTGATCAAGTGAAACAATCACCACCACTGACTTGAAGCTCTGCTGGCTAGCTTTAGGTAGTGGCCCAGGTAGACAACTGACTCTGCTTGATCAAGGGGCTCAGCTTTACAGCAGGCCAGGAAAAGCACAGAAGCTATGGGACCCATCAGGTGAGATCCCTTCCCATACCCATCCCTCAAGGTTGGGCCCCCTGCTGTGATAACCTAATTCTACTCCTGTCTCCATCTAAACGTTGTTAGAAGACTTTGGAAGTAATTCAGGCATCCAAGCCCACCTCAACACCAGCCAATATCAGCAAAATCTGACCTTTAATATCCAGTTCCCCTTTAGACTTTATGAAGAAGCATCACCCATTCCCTTTAAACCCTTCCCCCAAGTTGAACTATATTAGCTTAGAGGGAAAATGATGCTGTTCTGTACTTTACCACCACCCTAAAGCAAAGTATGTATAAAGCTATGGAATCACCCCAGGGGTGATAAGGATATCCCATCTCCTCTGGGCTGCAGGCCTTGCCAGGCTCCTCAGTTCTGATGGATACATTCAATCCTTCAAGGCCCCAGGCCATGCAATAGAGCCCCAGGTCCTCTATTGCACTCCTAACCTTGGAGCGCCTAGGGTATTGTCCTGGTGGGAGAGAAAAACCCTAGACAGCAGATCTCTGGAAGTGGGGTCAGTCATGGTTGGCGCTGCAGGTTAAATATACAGTCCCTAGATCAACTTTCCCCTGATACAGCTGGCAGGACCTGATCCAAGAACAGCCCTAACCATCCCCAGTTGAATTGTGTCAGGTGGACCTATATCCCTGGCCATCCAAAACAAGGTAGTGGCTTGATTTTGGCATTGCACTGCTACCCAGTACCCACACTGTCTGATCTGCAGCACAGGGTAGTCCAGCGCTGGATATAGCCTTCTATCAGATCTTAACTGCAGCTGTAATACCTTGATGGGGGACCAGACCTTTAGTACCACAAAGCATCAGAAATAAGCCCAAGCATCTTAAGATTCTACCAGGGGTGATATTGACCGGCCAAGCGTATGGATTTAGGGGGATATGGGATGAGAAAAGGGGGTAGTTTCCAGGAGCAAAAGGGTACTCCATCTGAGATGGAAGGGGGATGCTATGTATTGCAGCGGGGGTCAAAGCTGGGGCAATGAGCAGAATTGTGCCACCTGTAGCAGAAACCAACCAGGATGCTGACCTGGATCAGCCCAGCCCAGAAAAATTGAAGGGGCTCTAAACATATTGCCAAACAGCATGGAATACTGGACCCTTGGACACTCCTTTTGGTTGATCCTGTTTCAGCTGCAGATGGCTTGGATCTGCTGGCCAGTACAGACTAAAGTGCCACTCTATTATGGCAGGCACGTGCTGTCCATGTAGGTCATGGCAGATATGGGGCTTGTCCAAGCACCTTCACTGGTAGGATCTGTAATGGGTGATTATTTTACAAGGTTGGAGTTGTGGCCCTAGTGCCACCTGTGGTTAAGCAATTGGATATTTCTCCAATAAATGATTTCCCAGGGAGATGATGTAAGGGCTGAAACATCTCCCTGGGGTGCTAAAATTGGAGCTTTAAGAATTTTTGGGGATTATGAGAGGTGTAGTTGATATTGCTCTAGTTGGGCCTTGGGTACTGGTAGCTGTTAACTTCTCTGGGCTTTCCTGGAGTTGCAAATGTGGGGTATGTCATTGTGCACAAGTCTTAATGCTGGTCAGGCACTTATCCTTGATGAGGGATGTACTGTTGGGGTCAACTTCCATGAAAATCCCTGTACCTCTTGATCCAGGGTCCAGCTTGTGTTGGTCATGGTTGGTCACCCAGATCCAATCCCCTGCTTGGAATCTTTAAAATAAGAGGGGTATGGCTTCCCTTTCAACCCTCTGTATCTCTTTGTCTACCTGTTCTTGATGTGTTTGCTGTAAACTGGGGTCATCTTTAACTGGTATTCCTTTAGTTAGGAGAAGGTGTGGCCCCAGGGTACTGTTGGTGGGCTATGCCATCTCCAGTTGATTTCAGGCCAACAATTTATGCTTTTTGGTGATAAGCTGGCTAAACTGATAAAACAGCCAAGGGTTGCCAATAAATTTATACCCAGCGTCTCAAAGATACTCCATTGCCATTTTGTTTGCAGGCCAGATCAGTTAAACCTTATTTTGCTAGCGTTATTTTCACACAAAGCACCTTGGCGCAAGGGGTGATTCCGGCCTATTGAACCTACCTCATCCCAGGTTACGCCATTTATCACTTAATAAGATGAACAATATTAGCATCAAATCAAAGCCTTTTGTATAGCGCCAGAAGATGCTCCTACAGTACTAGATCAAGATGCTTATAGTTGGAACAACCTAAAACAACCCCACCAAGGCAGCTCTACTGTTGATTATCACTGACATTAAAAACCACCTTTGCTATGAATTTTTTATTCCCTATCTATACATGGGTACCTTAAAGGGCTCTTCTCAGTAAAACAATTTATTGGTAGTTTTAATAGGTATATCAGAAGTTCTGCCATTTCAACCCATGTTATTTCAAATTACACTGGGGTTAATATCACCCAATCAATTGGATGCGCACAACAGATAGGGGAAACAAGGGGAGATTAAATATGGCGCCACACCACGCTATATCAATTCACCTATTGCAACTCTTGCCTTCCCCTTTTAAAAAGTATCATTTCATGCTAAAAACCACTCAAGTAAAAGTTGTAGGAAGTTTGCTGAAGCTTTGCAGATATATGTTTTTTGACCTCCCCTAAACAACTGGGTACTTTTTAACCTTGATTGCATAGGCTAGGTTTTGTCAGATTCAAGCTTCACTTTTTGGCCAGGTTGAGGTAGCTCTGCCGTAAGGCTCTTAATTTGACATAAGATGGGCAAACTTGCCATGACTTTACCTCTGGCATCTGGATGACACCATCTCAGAAACGCCCTTCCAGCTGCAATTTTTCAGGCCAAGCTTGAAGCTTTGCCCACTTGCACTGCTGATAGAAATATTTCTTTACAGGATAAAAACATTGAAATTTCAATAGTATATATTTTTAGACTTCCTCTACAGTTCCATGTGAATATATTTACTCTTCTTATTGAAAACGTTCCCATTTTTCCTTTGAAAACTTCCCCTGAAATACCCATACTCTTTTACTAATTTACTTTTAGATGCCTACCAAGTCACTCACCAAAGCTACACCCAAGGCATCCAAGGCCTCCCAGGGCAAGGTCAACTCCCCTAACGCCAAAAAGACCCGGACTACCCCCAAGAACCAGCCTGCTGAGGCTGAATTCCCTCCAAAGATACCCACACCTCCCCCTGATCCAGAGGAAACCAGCCCTACCCCTCCCCAATCTCCCTTTGTATACTTCCCCTCAGACCCCCAAGAGAAGCTATTTGAGTTCAATTGCCACTCTGATCCCACATTTTGAGCCTGAGGAGGAGCAGGAGCAGTCACCTGAGCTGGGCACTCCTGCAGACAACCAAATTGAGATTTAAGATATCCACACTATCCATAACACCTGCAGCAGGAATGTTGCCTTTGCTGTGCCTACTACTTTTCCTGCTAGCTACCCTACAATGTCTAAGAAGGGGGTGCTGGTTTTGTCTACAAGGGCTACAGCTCCAACTGTAATGACAAGAAGAAGGCTATCCATCAACACAATTTCAAATGTGACAATCTTGGCTGCCCAGCATGGCTCACAACTTACTGGTTCACCAGATTTGAGGTTTAAACTGTTGGCCATGACTGCAGTGAGCTGTTTGATCCTCTTTACCAACTGATCTGCTAGTTTTTTTTTCCAATCTATCCCCATCACCAGGGACAAAGCCTCTACTGGGCTTGTTAATGACACCCTCATTAACCTCAGCAACTCCCCACTTGACTCTGTTGATGACGCCACAAAAATACAGAGATGATTCACATATCTGAGGTATGCTCTGAGCATGGAAGGCGTCAGTGCTACGCCAATTGGCTGATTGACCTGAGCTGAAGATAAAGGGCGCCCTGCCATTAGGAGTTCTTCCTTCTTTGCAGTGATGGGGTAAATCCTAAGCAGAGAATAGCATGATTGGCCGCTGGCCAGGATCCAGGCTGCCCTCCCAGGTGCCTGGCCAGGATTGAGGCGGCACCCCTTCCTGCCCAAACCTCTTCCCCCAGCTCTGGGAAATCCACCACCAGGCTCAAAATCTTGCCCCTCCCTTCATCCACCAATCTGTGAGAGAGGGGGCTAAACTAACTAGGTTTGGCTCCCATCCCAGGGGAAGAATCCACCAGGACACCATCCAGTGCAGGACTGGGATGGCCGCTCAAAGTGGCGTCCACAAGGAGGACACAGCAGATAGCCAGGGGAATTAGGCGTCCAAGCCCATCAAAACCATGCCACCAAGCAACCACAGAGCACGCTTGGGTGCAGACTCCTAACTGCTAAAACTCTCCTCTTGGACCTGAGTAACTGGGATCTCTGAGGGAAGAGAAAATGGAGGAGCCAAGCTAGGGGCCATAGAGGGGACCGGTTCAAGGATAGAGAGCTCAAGGTCATCGCAAGTTAAGCTTCTTACAACTTTCCCACTGGTGACAAGAATGTCCTGAGCTCTTTCAGGGAGGTCCTCAAACATATGCACAAAATTACAGGGGTTGCTCCTGACATGGTGGAAGGTATGGGAACACCACATCTAAGATATGGAGAAGTGGTCCATATCATCACCAAGGCAGGAGCCAGGGTGAGAGCCACAAACTTTAGGAAGGAGGCCAACATTTGCAAACTGGGGCAATTCTACAGACCAGATTATAGGGAGCTATATTCCAGACAGAACCACAAAGAAAGGGGGGATTCAGATAGTGCAAAACCTGCTTTGGGGCTCCAATGTGCAAGAGAAGGCAAATTTGAGCTCTACGCTCAAAATACAACACTAGGTGCTGTTAAGGTCTATATGCTTAAACAAACAGCAGTAAGTGCTTTTATGACCTATATGCTTAAGTGCACAACAGGAGATGCTTTTCAAAGCATATAGGTTGTGTATGAGGCAGCAAAGCAAACAGGAGATGATTAAAAACTTGAAGTAGATAAATATAAAGCTATTAATTCTAATTTCAAATTTTGAACCAGGCTTTCAAAAGTGGGTAAGGTAAGCAGTCCTATCAATACTAACTTTAACCCTAGAGGCTTCAAAAAAGGCGCCAGGAACCAGGGGAAGGCCAAGAAGATAAGGAATAATAAAGTAAATACTAATAAAGCCAGGGGATCAAAGTGGGCCAAGAAAGAGCCCAAAAGTTAAGTGATTTTTCAAAGTGTAAAATTTAATGATTAAAATGAGCAAGCAGGGGACCAAAAGTCCCCTGTTTTGCTTTAAGGGAAACCATTTGAATTTGCAAGTTCAGGTGACCTCAGCCAGTCATTTGATTGGATGAGATAGAATTTTGCCAGTAGTTTCAGGAAGTTTGGATGGTTTCTCTTCAATTTATGACCCAACCTCTGATTGGCTAGTGCCTAAAATACACTTCTGGATGCCATTAATTTTAGTTGTAATGGATTTTGTTGATTTAACCAAAGTGTGACCTGATTGTTTGGACTTAATCAATTTTAAACGCAGGCAAGCTAAGCCAAAAAATAATCCAAATTGATCAGAGATTTCTCCCAAGTGGGGACAGAGTTTAAAGCATCAGTTTTTTCACCTGAGAAGGGTATGCCAACACAAATCTCTCATCAATTGTATAGGCTAAATCCTCAAGAGAATTAAGGGACTTGGCTGGCTTCTGAGCAGATTATTTTTTGCATTGCGGGAAAATTGTCCTATCCAAGGCTAAAGGGGGGAGTGACTTTACACAATTCCCTCCCAGTGAAAACCTGGGTGCATATTCCCACAATCTCACCATCTTATAAGGCACACTCAACAAAACCCCTACAACTTTTGAAGAGGAGCCCACAGAGACAAGGGCATGAGAAGACCCTCTCCTGAGAAGCAGACACTGCCACCACTACTATCAAAGAGGCAGAAATAAATTTTGCCATATCACACCTACCAGGTGGCTGATTTTGAGCAACCTCAAGCAAAAGCAAGTGTCAGAATCTTCCAAAGCTCCTCTGGGGGATGTGGCTTTCATTTCTGGTAGTGTCAGGAATATTCCTGACATCAACCAGATTTCTATTGAGATACCATGTTGGGGAAAAATAGGAAATTCCACTTTCAAGAACTCACAATTTTAAGTGAATTTTCCCATTAATTGGGGAAAAGAAAGTTAAAAAGGAGGTTAAAATGGAACTTAAAAAGCCCTGGAATAATTTATCATCCGGGCAGGTGCCTCCCACGCCCGCCAGCACCCTCTGCCAGCATCCACCCAGCCGCCAGCGGGCCTCCCACCAGCCTCCTACTTGCCCAGCCGTCCGCCAGCGAGCTCACTGCCAGTCCCCCGCCCACCTACTTGCTCCCTGGGTCCCAGCCTGCATCCAGCCACCCACCTGGGCTCCAGTACCCACTCCCCAGCCAATCAGAAAAGTCCCTGGTTGCAGGACAAAAATTCCAGAATAATGCCAGCCCTTCAGAAGAAGGAAAAATGCAGGGTTCAAATTTTAAGAACAATTCTACTCCAAGCCAATGGGATTCAGAGGATCAAATCACATGCTTGGGTCCAAACACCAACCAAACCATGTCCTTCAAGACAAAAATAGATTCTGAGAGTTCTTTGAGCCCTTCCTGCTGCATGACCCCATGCCCGCAAGGATTCATTGGCTCTAGTCAAGAATTGCCAGACCAACAACAGATTTCAAAAGAACAAGGGTTTGGCCCTCTTCTCAAAAACCCATGCCCAATCTCATCCTCCAAACATTTGGGATCTCCAGTCTCTTGTTTTCCCTCCCACTTGCAAAAATTTGCACAGTGGGTGACACTATGAATAAAGAATCCCTTCTCAGTGATAGCTTGTGCTATTAATGAGATTATACCCTATCAATAAAGCTAGTTTAAATCTTAATCCTTAAAGGTCAACACTTAGTTAATTAAGCCTTCACTTCCAATCCCCAATCTAGGAAAGATGAGCCACCTTATCTTCACAGCTGTGCTTACAGCTTGCCTTGAGATTGGAGGGTACTGGCAGGAACCAGGAACCTTTGGGCCTTCACCAGAAGGGTTAGGCCAAAGCTACCACCACAACCCTGGGTGACTCAACTCTTTTCACGCTGGTTCTTGACCCCCTCTTGTCTTGCCAAACTCCACCATGTCCATTGCGGTGTACACCTCTCTTTACTATGTGTTGACGTACTTTGCAGGGATCTTTGGCAGGTATAACATCCACGCCAAGGTATTCCAATGGCTGATGACCATTGAGCCAATTATCACTACCTTAGCTGGGTTTCAATTTGCCAATCTCCAACCATAACTCCTGTGTTGTGTTCTGGGGCGCAGCACAGATACACAACAGGGAATCCTAACCTTAGGATTGGATTTGTACTAAGTCTTGGTTAGAATGGCAGGAAATTCTATACAATTAACTTGTGGCCCTGAATGAATAATCTCTACTAGTCATGGCTAGAGAGAGGTGCCAAAGTACTTGAAGACACAAAGACAAAAATGTGAATAGAACTTAATTTTTATTGGTGAAAGTAAGATGAAATATATACTGTATAGCTTTATCACAAAACAGTACATATAAGGTAGGATAGTTTGCCACCAGTATTAGTGGGGCAAGCAAGCTGCAAAGAATCAGGAAACCAAACAATTGTATTTCCCAGTTTGGATACAACCTCATTTCAGGGGAGTAGAAGCAAAAGAGAGAGATTTGTCCTCAAAATAACCCAACAAAGGCAAAATCAAAACATGGTGAATGGCGGCATTCACAACATTGTCCCCCTCTAGATTGGCCTTAGGGGGGTGATACTTGTGGAGGAACTTGGCATGCACTCAGGCAAACAGACAACCACTAGAGAGGAGTTCCACAGTGTACTCTGACCCTTGTTTGAAGGTCACTTCTAGAGGCCCGGCCTACAACATATCTAGCTTATAAGCCTGTCCTCCTACTCTATGCTGATAATAAAGAAAATGGTACCCAATGTTGAACTCAGGTAAAGGGGAATGGTCAGCATTTTCAGGAGAGAGCTCAAGCATCTTGGTCTTATATGCAGAATTATACACTGTGGCCTATATCAATTATTTTATTGAAAAGATCTTTGATATGGTCATCAGTGCTCACAGCCTTATCAGAGGAGAGTAGGGGCCCCTAGGAGCAACAGAGTGGTGATCTCACACTCATATAGCATAGAAAAAGGGGAATACCTGGTGACACAATGTTTGCTAAGGCAATAAGCAAAGGGTGCAGCGGTTAAGTATAGATCCCAGTTTACAGTGTCAGTTTAAGTGAGTTTCCTCATGATAGAAACCAGATCAAATTTGCACACTCAACTGCTCCATTGGTAGAAAGGTTATAGGGGACAGAGAAAGACTGGTGAGATCCCAAGGCCTTGATAACAGAGGTTACCAACTTGGCGTTGAATTTAGTCCCATTGTCAGACAACAACACTTGAAGGCAGCCATGGCGGTAGAATAAGTCTTGCAACAGAAAGGCAGCAGTTGCCTTGGAAGTGATTTCCTTAGTAGGACAAGATTTTACCCACTTACTGAAATGATCAACAGCAATTAGGATGAATTGGCAACCAGAGCAGGAACAGGGGAGAGGCCCTACAGCGTCAATGTTGAAAGTGTGAAATGTGTGTTGCAGGGGAACTAATTTGAACTTGTGGCAGCAGCTCAAGGCCTCTGTAGCTGGCAGTTGTGGCAACTAGCAATATTGTCTAGAATCAGCAGGTAAAGGCATTACCAGAAATAGTTTTTCTAGAGCCAGTCATAGGTCTTGACAATGCCTTCATACACGTCTCCTTATAATCTTGGAGCTTTAACAAAAGGCAAAGACTAGGCCGTACACAAGGTAGGTATTGGTCTTGTACTTTTTTGAAAAGCTGGTTGTTGCAAACAAGTGTGTCCTTGGATAGCTTGGACAGGGCAATTTGAACTTCTTCTGTCTCGCTCTCCCAAGAGGAAGGATACCCAATTAGCTCATACATTTGATCATCCTCAGCAGGGTGTAGAGCAAAAATGGGCCTTCTGGATAATTCATCAGCATTCTGATATTGAATCCCAGGACAGTGTAGTACTGTTAAGTTGTAGCCTTGCTGGCTGAGAGCAATCTAGATATTTGTCTTTCTGGTTCCTTAAGCTGTTGTAACACTTAAGCAAAGTGTGGTCAGTGACCACAGTGAAATGGGTATCATACACATAATGGCAGAACTGTTTGACTGCGTGTAATACACAAAGCACTCTTTCTCTGTAACACTGTAATTTTTCTCATGCTTGTTCAGGACACAAGAAGTATAAGCTACAGGATGATTCATACCCTCATCATCTAGAAGGGTCAAGATGGCTCCAATAGCTAGATCACTAGCGTCAGTGTACAGGATGAACTCCTTATTGTAGTCATAATATACTAGGATGGGAGCCTCTTTGAGTTTTTATTTAAGAGTCTCAAAGGCTTGCTGCTGACTTGCAGTCCATTTGAAAGGGACATTATGTAATAGTTGGACCAAAGGTTTGCTTGTATTGGTAAAGTCAGGGATGAAACGTCTGTAGTAACCCACCATGCCCAGAAATACTTGTACTTCTTGCAGGTTGGTGGGTGGAAGCATTTTGTCAATGGCCTCAACTTTCTTGGTCATTGGACAAATCCCTGTCTGGGTTAACTCATGGCCCAAGAACTCAAGGTGTTCTTTAAAGAAAGCAAACTTAGATGATTTCAGTTTAAGGCCAGTCTCTTGAATCTTTATGAATACTTCTTTGAGGTGATCCAGGTGATCTGTAAGGGTAGCTCTGAAGACTGTTATATCATCTAGGTATACTAAGACACATGAAAGCTTCAAGTCAAAGAGGATGGAGTCCATGGCTTGTTGGAAGATAGCCAGGGAATTGCAGTGTCTCTGTGGCATACATGTAGGTTCAAAAAGTCCTTTGGAAGTGATCAGTGCAGCCTTCTATCTATCATTGGGAGAGAGATCAACTTGTCAGTACCCTGATGCTAGATCCATAGCAGAGAAAAACTTAGTGCCTCCAAGGCGGCAGAGTGCATCATCAATATGCAGCAAGGGGTAAGAACCCTTTTTGGCTAAGGAATTCAATTGTCTATATTCCATCACAATATGATGGCCTCCATCCTTCTTCTTCAGTATGACCAAGGGGGAGGCCCACAGACTTTGGGAATGAGCCAGTAGCCTAGCATCTAAAAGTTGTTTGAGCTCTTTAGATACATAATCATCCTCTACACAACTGCAACAATATGGTTTACCGCAGAAGGGGGGAGCGTCACCAGCATCAATATGATGAATAGCTCATTTGGCTAGACCATAATCAGTACTAGTTTTAGCAAAGATATCTAAAAACTGATCTAGAAAATCAAGCACCTCCTTCTATTGGACTGGGGATAGCTGCGGGAAATCTTGTGCAGTGAACAAGGATAGGACTTGGGGCTTGTCTTCAGGTAAATTAAAATCCTGAGACATACCAAAGGGATGTAGCAATAGGACATCAGGCGCATTCAGAAACTTGCCATAGCCAACAACCTGCTCTCTAGAAACATGTATTGGGAGAGCAGTTAAGTTGGCAACCAGCAATTGAACAGAGTCTTTATGAGAGACATCCAAGATTACTGGGCAGAGGTAGGGGTTGTTGCAGCCTAGCAAGGGAGGAGAGTATAACTCCAGGAATGTGCGCTCAGGCAACTTGTATGATATTTGAGAGTCTAAGATAGCTTGAGAGCCCAAAGGAATGATCACAGCAGAGTTTGTCAGGAGAGAAATCCCCTCAGATGCAGGGCAAGCCATAGGAGGACATTTCATGTTGGATGAGTGGGTACAGTATTTTATAGTGAAGACACCAGTGGAATATTCCAAGGCACATGTATTGAGGCGCTTCCTGGGAGCTTTAACTGGCTCTTCAAAGATCAGAGGGACTTTTTATCCCAAGATAGAGAGGAAGCTGTCCTTTAAGTTGATGATCCCATTATATTTCCTAAGGAATTGATTACCAACTAACAGGTCATAGCTCTTGTTCTCCAGGACAACAGCAGGCGCGGCCAAGAGCAGCTTGCCAAATTGCATGGGCAGAGCAGAATAAGCTCCTATAGCACAAGTCATGGACAGCCCATCTGTTCCATACAACTGGTGATAGTTAAGGTTGGGAGCAAGTTTGAGCTTCTTGAAAAGCTTTGAAGAGACATCATTAACAGGAGACCCTGTGTCTAAGACAACCTTGATTTTCACTTTTTGGATGGATATTTCTACACAAGTGGTAGTAAAAACAAAGGAAGGGAGGACAGCTAGAATGACCTGGGATTCTGCTAGCTCTTTATTCCACTTTTCAATCATACATCTCAAGCCTGGAAACTCCTTATAGACAGTCTGGAGAGGAAGCAAGACTGAAACATTCTTGAATAAAATGTCAGCAACTTAAGCAACTTCTTTAGATGACTCTAAAAGTACAGGAGACCTCTTAGATTGAGTGAGGTATGGAAAAGAGACAAAATCTTTGGCTTTGGGCAAAGGCTTGGCAGTTGTTGTAGTTTTCCCATAGCGTAACTTATGAGGGACCGTAATGGTTTTGGGGACAGCAAGAACTGAATACCCATAGACGTCAGGATCATTCAAATCTAAATCATCTACGTCAGAGTCATCAGAAATATTGTGGAACATCAGCAAAATGGGGGAGCCTCAGGGTTAGCAGGCTCAGAGTCATATATGGAGGGGGAATTGAAGGAGACTTGGAAGGATTGTCAACCAAGAGCATCTCTGCCTTAAGGTTAACTGTTCTTTTCCCGCCTGCTCCTTGGGATCAGCTCCTTCAACCCAAGGATTAGTGCAGACTTGAGAATGGTGACCTATCTGGCCACAGTTATGGAAACCTTGGCATCTAGAAGGATCTTGGGAGTTCATAGTGAGGATACAAGGACCACGGGAAGAAAAACCCAAATTAGAGGCAGCTCCATTCTCCTGCACAATGCTCCAGAATGGGTAAGGTGCATATCCTGCAACAGTGTCTTTATGCTCTTCATGGAGGAAGGCATGGCTTTATGGGCCTTGAAGTGAAGACACAGGAGCTGGTTACCCTTGAGGGCTTGAGTGCAAGCCATGTATGCTTCATGTGCAGTCAACTGGCAGCTTGTGATCAATTACTGTCCTTCAATGTAGAATCTATATGAAAACTCAGCCAGCGTCTCCTTAGGTTTGAAAGCAATGTGCATGAAGGCGTCCTTATTCACTTCCAAACTAAGGTTGCCACCAAACTCATTGATCAGAAGCTGTTTCATTTCTTACCAAGTCTCAATGGAGGTTAGTTCTGGCACTACCACTTCTTGACAGGTTGGGTGCAGGCAGGTTATAATGTGTTCCTTCTTGACTTTGTCCAATGATTTTTGCATGGAAGTTTTGTAGATAGTTAGAGAAGCTGTGATGGTAGATGTTTTGGGGTCAAAGACTTGTTTAAAGGTAGGTGTTAAATGTGCTTTGAGAGTTGGACCACCATTGTTGCTATCAAGTACATTTATGTGCAGGGAGAATTCTGCTTCAGATTCAGTGGGGGGCTGTCTGGCCCACAGCTGACAAACACTCTCTTCAAGAGTAGTCAAGGTTTCAGAAGTGCAGGCAGCCAAATTGATAACCAAGGTGGTCTATTGCTCAGTAACGTCTAGGCGCTGGCCCTGAGTTACTAATACTGTGGAAAGTTTGGCCAGCCAGGAGGTAAGAGAAGGACCCACTGAGAGGCAAGGGGCAAACCTGCCATTTACCAAATCAATTAATTCACTCATTTCTTGCATGTCCTTGTCAAGGTTGGAGTGGTCCCATTTCAAGTGGTCCACCTAATTGACTAGATAAATCAGCTCTCTAGCACATTGGATTTAGGGGGCTTCTGGCAGGCCGGGACAGAAGCCATCTTGGTTGATAACCCCAGTTGGACTAGCAGCAGTTGACACTGTTTTGCGTAGGGCAGCAACCTTCTGTTGTAGCTCAGCAACTCAAGTTATCAAAGCAAGCACCTGAGGATCTTACTGAGGTGCTTTGGTAGGGCAATCTTGACTGCAGGTAGACGCTTGAGCTCTCAAATGTCATCCCATAGTTTCTGTTCTCTATCAATCATATTTTCAAATGAAGAAGAAGGAGAAACATATGGCTTGGGCGTAGAAAACTCATTTACTTGAGTTTGGAGTTTGGCAATGGCAGCAGAGGTGGCTACCCTTTCTTTATCAAAGTCCTCGCCAAGTTTGCGGAGGCCCTTTGTAGCAAGGTCTGCTATCTTTTTTAGTTGATTGAAGAAGTACTCACTGAACGCATTGAACTGTTGTAAAAGTTGTTCAAAATTGGCAAGATAGGCGTTTAAGGTAGAATCTACTTAGGCTTTCCAGGGCTGTTCCAACTGGTGGAACTCATGGAGACACTCCCTGACATATTTAGGGATGGCCTGTGTTGAGCAACTTGGGTTATGGCTGGTATGTTCAAAGCTAAAGATATATGTTATCCTTGCCAATGTGCTCTACCTAATCATATGTAAGAGTACTACAGACTACAATAGAATAGAACTTTGAAGATAATTACATTTATTGAAACTGAAGTACAATATAGCCAGCGGCTGCAATCTATCCAGGTGTAACTAAGAACTTGTTGTTAACCTTTAAGGTTTCTCTATCAATATATACTGCAACAATCCTTGTTCTTGTCCTTTCAGACAGTTTTCAGTGGCTACCTTTGCAATAGGTCATCTTTGCTGGCTGCGCCTATCCTGATTGGCTGTCCTTGGAATGTGTGTTGCTACTGGCCTTAGCAGGTGTACATGGCACTTCAGCTACAGCCTACACTCTTCTTGAGCTGGCCTACTGTCATTTATTGTTTGGCTGTATCTTACACGCCTATTATTGCGCTGTAAAACTTAGCTGTATTTAGTTGATGTGTTGAGGGTCTGGAAGTACGAGTATTCTGGCTATTGCCATCACACCTAACATCCAGTCATTACCCAATTTGGTGCCTTTCCAATATACCATTTGACATACCGGAAATGGCAACAAAACAATATAATCATAACTGTCCAGGTATCCAGCAACTCAAACCCATCCAGCACATGACCAGCCCCTAGGTTTGATCCAACTAATAGCCTTGCCACAGCTAAATCAATATAAGTCTAAAGTATTATCCAATAAAAGATACTTCTTCTCTTCCTACTTTTATATTCAAAGCTTCCCCAAAAGGCGCTCCTTATCACTGGTAGCACTACGGTTTTTGACCACGCTGATGAAAGAGAAAATGACTGAACAAAACCCGCCCACCTTTGCCCACGTACTCAACCAGGCCACATCCCAGGAGACCTGGAAAATGTACTTCTGCGCCCACAACATTGATGAAGATATTCCTAGTGAAAGCACCATACTCAAAGGTCTGGTCATGCCCAAAGCATGCACCAAGATAATTCAATACAGTTGCTCTCTTCAACCACAAACAAACACACAACCACCTATAACAGGTGAAGTTACCAACACCAAATACATTGGTATTGGCAAGTTCTTTGGTAAAAACAAAGAAAACATCATCAACTGGCTAGACCACACAGCCGCTAAACTCCGCGCCAGCCACATCCCTCATGAGAAATGGGTCCAGGAAGCCAGCAAGAGGCTATTCAAGGATGCAGCTAACTGGTTTGCCACCTGGGTTGGCTCACAAACCAACGACCAGTTTGACAGCTGGGAAGAGTTCAAAGCCAACATCACCCAAAATTTCTGCATCACTGAATCTCTCCAAGACATTGCAATACAGCTCAGTGATCTTCCTCAAAAGACCACTATCACAGCCTATGCCAACAAATTTGAGGAAATATGTCGCAAAATCCAAAACCCAGCACAAGATGACAATGTACACACCAGAGCATCATTCATCAACAGAATGAAACCCTCTGTTGCTGCCCTCATCCGCCCAGAAGCAAATACCTCCATGCCTGCGCTCATTGCTGAAGCCAAGCACACTGAAAAACATGCAAACATGGAATATGCTGCACACAACGGCAGCTGCTCCTCAAACGGCAATGGCAGAGAAAACGCCAATGACAATAAATGCCAAAATACCAACCATAACAACATCAACTCCAATTGTAACAATGTCAATTGTAGCCAAAGCACAAACTGCTCCCGTCCCAAGAAAGAGGACACCACCAAAGTTAACAATGCTGAAGTAGCAACCCGCTATTAATCTGATCCCACATTCTCTGACCTCAAAGGTCTCTAAACAGAAGAACAGGGAAAGGAGGAGGGGGAACAGACTTAAGTGCCCCTGTCTTTCCAACTTGACAAGAAGAAGTACCAAGGCACAAACTTTGCTGCTTGCATCCCCCGTGTCCTGCAATCCTCCATTTTTATGAACGTAAAAATTAAAGATTGCTCACAACTTCTTGTCTACTCATGCACTTAAAAATCACATACACATAAAATTTTATTTGGCTCTGGTGCACAACACACTATGGTTAGCAAACCTTTTGTAACCAAGTACAAAATACCAGTTGTCAAATCCAACTTCAAATACGCCAAGATGGCAGACAAATCAAAAGTTCTACTTGAAGGCAAAACAACTCCCTTCAAAATTGACCTCCAAGGCATACAAACGTCCATCAAAGGACTTGTCATGAACAACATAAACTACGTCATTGTAGCAGGCATGGACTGGTTCACTCAAGTGAATCCCAGCGTATGTTGGAAAACAAAAACCATGACAATAAAACACAATGGAGTCAATTTCAAAATTCTCAAAGAACCCAACAACCTAATTCTAAGAGATACAGTATTTGTCCAAGTCATAAATCAAGATGACTCTGAACATTTAACCAAATACAGTACCCTCCACATAATGAGGTACTCTAAATTTAATAACATACAAACACAAAAGATCCAATGCCCAGAACTTGCAGCACTCCTAAATGAATACACCCATGTATTCAAGGAAGAACTCACAGAGTTATCCCCCAAACAAGAGGTCAAGCATGGCATTCACTTATGAAAAGCCATGCCCAAACCTGCACCCCTCTACAGACTCTCCCCCATGAAGACCCAAACACTTAAAGCCCACATTAAGGATAATCTAGCCAAAGGATTCATTTGCCTGTCTGAATCCCCGTGGGGGGCAGCGGTTTTCTTTGTAAAGAAGAAAGAAGGATCTCTTTGCTTAGTTACTGACTACAGAGCACTAAACGCAAGTACAGTAAAAACAAATAACCCCTTCCACTCATAAAAGACCTATTTGCAAGGCTCTCTGGAGCAAAAAATTTCTCAAAGATTGACCTCACATCAGGTTATAACCAAGTCAAAGTAAAAGTAAAAGACATACCAAAGACCGTGTTCTGCACGCAATTTGGGTTTTTTGAATGCAAAGTAATGAACTTTGAGATGACCAATGCTCCTGCAATGTTTGTCACCATGATGAACCAAGCGCTAAACAGTCTCTCAAACACATTATGTTACCTTGACAACATCATCATATTTTCAAAAACAAAGGAGGAACACCTCACGCATGTCTGCAAGACACTCAATCAACTTGCAAAGCACAAACTATATGCTAAGCCTGATAAGTGCCAATTTATGGAAAAAGAAATCCTGTTATTGGGCCATATTGTATCTGAAAGTGGCATCAAAGCAGATCCAGATAAAATAAAAGCCATAAATAACATGCAACACCCCACCTCTGTGAAACAAGTTAGATGCTTTATTGGTATGGTAGCTCACCTAAGGAAATATATCAAAGACTTCAGAAAGCTCACCACACCAATCAATGACCTAACCAAATAAAATGCCGAAAGAAATTCATCTGGACTCCAGAATGTGACAAGAATTTCCAGCCATTAAAGCAAGCTTTGATCAAAGCACCAATCTTGCAATACCCTAATAACAACAGGTGCTACAAGCTTGAGTCAGACGCTAGTGACACTGCCATTGGTGCAGTCCTACACATCTGCCAGCCAGGGCAGCAAGATTTCCTGTCAGTATGTTACAAAAGCAGAAAACTAACAAACACTGAGAAAAGGTACCCAATACATAATAAAGAATTGCTAGCAATATATCACGCATGCAAGAAATGGAGATGTTATATTGAAGGACACTTAAACGTCTGAGTGCTAACTGTCCACAACTTCTTTTCTATTTCAAAACTCAGAACGCACTTGCGCTGCACCAAGCCAAATGGATGTCCTTGCTAGAACAGCTTAACCTGGACATCCAATACAAAAGGGGGCAGAGCTGGTAACGGCTGATGCTCTCTCTAGGCTACGCTAGCTAAGAGAGGATCACCCTGACCACCTGGACCCTGACTGGCCCAACCTATACAACACTGAGTACAAGACAAAAGGAAATTATCCCTCCACACACCAACTAACCCATGATACGCTAGTAAGGAATGAAAAACATTTCCACATATCAAATGGCACAGTATACCAAATCATCAAGGATAAACACATTCTATACATCCCACTTGCACAAAGAGTCAACACTATACTAAGACACCATTGTCTGCTAGGACACACAAAGGCAAACAACCTATATCTCACATTAAAAGAGATAGTATGGTGGTCCAACCTGAAGCAAGACATAATTGATGTTCTAAAAAAGTGTAAAGTATGTGAAAAATATGCCAGCACCAAGGCGCCACAGCCAACAGTTAACCCAGTACCTGACCCTGAACCATTTAAAGTTTGGGGACTGGACATAGTGGGACCCTTCCAAGAAACTAAGACAAAGCAACGTTTCTAATTGAGGCCATTGACTTTTCTACACACTGTTCTATCTGCTGGGCAACAAAGAATCACAAGGCAGAAATTAATTGATTCATCAATAAAGCAATCATAGCAGACTACGGCACTACAGACTACATCATAACAGATAGAGCAAAAGAGCTAACAGGCCACATAGTAAACAGCAATCTAAAAACAAAAAACATCAAACACTCCACAACCTCGCCCTACAGGCCACAGGCCAACGGCAGAGTTGAACACCTGAACGGCAGCCTTATCAGAACCCTGGAGAAATTAATGGATGGCAAAGCCAAAGACACATGGCCGCTCTATGTAAAACATGAATTAATAGTATCCCAGGTTTGTACCAATCAAGGGACAGGATACTCACTGTTTGAACTAACATACAGGTATAAGCCAGAAATAGTCACCTGGAATAACCAACCATATGTGAAGATCCCCCGGGGAAACCTCCCACAATAGAACAGAAACCAGCTCTACAACACATACACCTCAAAGCCAAACTGGAAGAAATAAAGAGACTCAAAACTCAAAAGATAACCTCAATAGAGGCCCCACTCCCCATCAACTCCCCCATCTAGGTCCTAGCTGGGAACAGAAAGAAGCTAGACTCAGTACACAGGGGACCAGGAAGAATAATCAGATACCGACCAGACAGGAACACCTACCTGGTTAAGTTCCAGGGTGCCAAAGAGCCCATCACTAAAAAGTACCACAGATCTTGCCTCCGCCCTAGCAAAGGAGAACACTTGACCCAGTTGGTGCCCACTAGTAAACAACTCCAGGAACATCAGGCGGCAGCTGTCAAGACAAAGTCCCCTCCTGATGTACCTGAGTAACCCTTTAAGGGAGGGGTGTATTGAGGGTCTGGATGTAAGAGTATTCCGGCTATCACCATCACACCTAACATCCAGTCATTGCCCAATTTGGTGCCTTTCCAATATACCATTTGACATACCAGAAATGGCAATAAAGCAAAATCACATGACTGTCCAAGTATCCAGTAACTCAAACCCATTCTGCACATGACCAACCCCTAGGTTTGGTCTAACTATTATCCCCGCCACAGCTAAATCTATATAAGTCTAAAGTATTATCCAATAAAAGATACTTCTTCTCTTCCTACTTTTATATTCAAAGCTTCCAAAAGGCGCTCCTTATCAGATGCTTAGAAATTGTCCCTGTTCAGCCCTCCTACATTAGAAGGTAGAATTCCAGTATTCCATTTTTAGGGCTTAATCAGTGATTCTTTTCTGGCTGGCAAGCCTTCTGCTTATTAAAGCAACAGGTCAAATTAGGGATTATACACCGTATAATAGCAGCCTTGATCCAGTATTGACCTGTGGATTATCTGCCGTGTAATGCTGACCCAAACAGATAAGAAAATCAATTATACGCTGTGTAATACTAACTCAAACTCGGTATTTCTTAGCCATATGCGCATCACTTGTTTGATACATTCATAAACACCATCAGGCTGGGTAGGGCTGAGTTGATACAACGTCCAGCAGGAAGGTATGGGCAATATACAGTTGATGATTTAGTGATTACACACCGTTTAATCAATGATAACCACTATATTGGCTAGCAGTTATACGGCGTATAATAGCCATATCAATTATAATAAACTAGTAATTATACAATGTATAATATAACACATTGGAATGATAATCAGTGATAATACAGCGTAAAATTGTTGCATCTATCCTAATAAACTAACAATTATACAGCGTATAACTGCTATATCTATTATAATATATTAGTGATTATACAGCGTATAACTGCCATATCCATTATAATATGGGTGATGATACAGTGTATAATTACTACACTTAATAGAGTATCAGCCTAGTGATAGTTTGGCATGTAAATGATAATGATCTGCATGCAATGATTAGCCTGATCATTTGTGTTCAATCAGCCTAATCTCACAGCTTGGCACATGGGCTTGATGGAATTAACCAAGCAAGTTTGGAAAGTGATGGACTTGCATTGGTTATCAGATACCAAGGAGAACAGGGAGTGGATCTAATGTTGATACGCAGCAAACTGATCCCAGCAATTTGTGACGGCTGCTTGTAGGAAAAAAGTCTCATGAACATGGAGCCCTAACACCATTTGATGGTGGGCCAAGGCGGGCTGTACAAAGGATGCTAATAGATGCTCAGCAGAGCCAGCCCCTGAGAGGAGATGCTGCAGGAATTGTGGGGCAACAATCAACCTGTAGTATTCTGCTTGACTAAACTGTAACTGAAGGCAAGGGATGGCCCCATCACAGGCTGTTCCAAGGGCTATGACCATGGCCTGTTCTAAGTCGGGGGTACCCATGGGGTAAGCTGCTAGACAGGGACTGTTTTCAAGTTTCAATACAGTGGGGACAATAGGCGGGTCTGAGATGTCCTCTTTGATAGGAGGACAGGTAATTTCAGGCAAAGGCGGCTCTTGTATAAGAGGAGGCAACAGACCTGAAAATGTGGTGGTAAAAGGGATAACCAAGGGGCTTACAGCCCCTGTAATGAGCACCATTTTTGTTGTGTTCTGAGGAGCGGCACAGACACACAACAGGGAATCCTAACCTCAGGATTGGATTTGTACTAAGTCTTGGTTAGATGACAGGGAAGGCTATGCATTTACCTTGCGGCCCTGGAAGAATAATCTCTACTAGTTGTGGCTAGAGAGAGGTGCAGAAGTACAGAAGACACAAAGACAAAAATGTGAATAGAACTTAATTTTTATTGGTGAATGTGAAATGGAATATATAGTGGTTAGGAATGCTGCAAAACACTACCAGGACGGTAGGATCACTTGCCACCAGCATTAGTGGGGCAAGTGAGTTGCGCAGAGTCAAGAAACCAAACAATTTTATTTCCTGATTCAGTCATCAACTCATTTTGAGAGGCAAAAGCAAAAGTGAGAGATTTGTCTTTGAAATGGCCCACCAAAAGCAAAATTGAAATATGGTAAATGACAGCATTAAAGAATCCTACAAGTAGTACCAGCAATGTCTGGGTATTACAGGTAGGCATTCAGCTGCCCCCTGCAAAGGTGCTCACATCTTTATGGGGTGGTCAACACCAAGGGTAGTAAATAGAAAGGGGGCTGCTTGCTGCTTTTCTGCCCTAGTGAGAAAGGAGGAGACTGGTGCCTTTTACAACCCCTACATTGGCTATCCCTACTCTGCTGCTAACCTGGTAGCCTTTGCCCAGCTTATCCAGTAACTTGAGACTTGATGGACCTGAGGGCTCTACAGAGTGTGCTGGATAAGAAAGGGGGTGACACAACCAGCCAGAGACGCCTCAACTAGGTCAAAGCTGGCCCTGGCCCACCTCCTCACAGATAGAAGGCTTGAACATCCCCAAGCTATCTCGGCTGCCAATTCAACCAAGAGTTGAGCTGTTTAAGGGTAAGTGCATCCTATCATATTGTTATTATGATCAGTTTTTTGACTTTCTAGCTCATCTTTGGGATCAGGTTGGTATATGGATTATCCAGAGTGTTTCTCCAAGATGTTCAGGGTGAGGGGGTGGGTAGCTTGGGTTTTGGATCTTTGGGTAACCCAGCTACTGCTGATGGGATCCAGATCTCTTTTGATGGTCTGGGAGCTTGAGGGGTCTTATCTTCTAGCTATGGTTTTGATTTTTATATCTGATATTTTTTTATGTATTATGCTCTTTGAGCTTCTGATGTAACTGGGGGTTGAGGTTGGGGTGCTTAACTGTTATGCCGTGGTTTGAGGTGGTGTATCTGGGATTGGTTTTGGGTGGGTTCAGGTAAGGTGGGTGGGATCCCATATCCGGGGTTTGATATAAATTACCTTATCAATAAAGGCTGGGAAGGATGGTCAACCAGATACACCTCCTGAAGGGGTTTCTTCTCAGAACCATGGTGATTACATTATGGGGGTATACCAAACCAACTAGCTTTGGTCCTCGGATTACTGGTGAACAGATATGGTTTTGGGTAAGGAAGTCCTCCCTGAACCAAAGGTTTGATCCATGTGGCTATTTAGAAGTGTAAAAGCTAAACTGATAAATAGATTTGAAGGGACTAGTAGCTTAGCTCAGATATGAGTTGATAATTCTCCTGGGAAGTGTTTCCAACTCCATCTTATTTGTGAAGGGTTAAGAGATTTGTTTGGTTTGATGGATGGTAGGGTAAGTTTATATGAGAAGGTATGTATACATGATTCTCTTGTTTAGGAAGAATGAAAAGAGTAATTTCTTATAGCTGATCTTAATCTACTGGTCAAGAGAGCAAAGAATCCTCTGACCAACTTGGATCAGCGCTGCAGTGTCATCGAAACTCGGTTTATTTGGACGGGGATATTTAACCGAGGTATCCAGGAATATGCTGGGCAGAAATTTGATCGTGGGGCCAAAACTAGCTTGATGGTACCAAGCTAGGTAGCGGTATCTGGGAAAGAGTCAGCCAGCCAGAACCACCCCAAGCTTGGTTCATATGTACATATATTTCCCAGGGGTATGGATTAGATCCAGGTTACCATGGATCATGGATCGGTTGGTTTATCAGCAGAGAGATTTAAGAAGAGTTTACGTTGGTGGGTATAAAATGTAAAAATACTTTTATGATTTTTTATGCAAATCTTTTTAGTTTTATGAGTTCAGTTTTTAATTAACTAAAATATGAGTGGAGTACAATCAGGGAGAGGGAGTAGTACTTGAGAAGGAGATTCCCAAGATGAGCCTGGGGTAGGACTGGGAGAATCTAGAAACATCTATTTGGGACTGGCATTGGATGAAGGGTATTGTGATAGATCTTCTCCTGGGATGCGGATACTTTTTTTTTATAAAACGACGTTCTTGCGCTGGTAGGCTAACATGGACCAAGAGTATTCAAGCCATGGCGGGAGGATAACAGCTGATGCCAATCTAGCATGGATACCATAGCTGCATGGTTAGAATATGATCTTGAAAAAGCTCAGCTTGAACATTTCAATTTAACAAAGAGTCAAGTTGGGACAGAGAGTCGAGCAATAAATGTTTAGTCTGATTCCAGATTGTGAGAGGAGGGAAGGATATGGATGCTTATACAGTGGCTATGACTACATCCATTAATTTGGATGATCAACTTAGCAAATAAATTCCTTGGCATTCAAGGTTGGTGAGTGGGTAGAACTCATGAATCTCCCACCAACGATCCTGGGGATTCAGGAGGACCATAGTTACATCCTCGGGCGAGCAAGGTAAACTTACTTTTTTGAAAGCTTCGTGAGTAGATGGATGTGAGCTTAAAGTGCTGCCATTAATCAAGGGACATGATCCTATCCAGAATCCTTTCTTTAAACCAGATATACCTTCCTGTCAGTACCCAGTGGTTTGAAGCTGTCTGGTTCACGAACTTTAACTGTTGGATAGATGAGATGTTCCCAGGAGCAAAGGTTAATGATGCGTTGAGAATCACCAATCTGGAGTTAGCTTTGGGAATGGTTTGTAAACGAAAGCGTTATGTTTGGTGATGTCTGGTTGAAGATGATTGCCTTGGACAAAGAATTTGGGGATGCAGTGGGGTGGTTAATTTCATCTATTTCAGCCCCGAGAGATCCACTTGGAAATCATGGGCCTGTGATTAAAATTAAACTGTGGCTGGGAATGAAATGGGCTTGCAGGATGTACATTCTGAGGGGTCCAATCTAAGCTTGCCCTGTCAACGTTCTTGAGTAGCTTATGGCATCTTGGTCTGATCAGCAGGGGATGAGTTGATGGGTAAGTTTTTGATTAAGGAATTTAAATTGATTTTAGGGGGTGAGAGTCTAGGCTTTGATCATGTGTAGATTACAATGAAACATTGGAGCGGTATTAAGCTAGAGAACAGGGTTATTATAAGTAACGGGGCATCTAAACAAGGCTTGGGTTCGTGTATATATTTGGGCAATGAACCCACGCTGCCATGGCAAACTAAACATTGGAATGTTGTTTAAGCAGAGATGAAGTAATGTTTGACAAAGCTTTTAAAGGGCAGTTCCAAGTTGTTGCGTAAGGGAAGGATTGAACCTTGAAAGCTATTCCGGCAAGGAAGTAGGTTGGTAACGTTTTCTCGGCTGAGAAGAGAATTGGAATGAGGAGATTGTTTGTTCAAACGATGACGCGAGCTGGAATCGGCCTAAAGCATTGAATGGGTAAGCGACGGCGGCAAAACCCATGGGGTGATAAGGCAGGTGCAGAAAGTGAGGATATTTACGGTAGCAGTGGGTGAAAGGGGAGCTGGAAAAAGGAGAATTGCGGATGGGTTGATTTCCGTGGCAAAGATGCAAGCAAGAGTTATGAAATGTGCAGGGGAAAGCTAAATTCATGGCTCGTTAAGGGAAAGTGTCCTACACGAAACCCTCACTTCCACTTGGCGTGGATTTCCGCTAAAGTATAAAGGGCACGGTACGTTTCCAGAGCCGGCATGGATTATAATTATTTTGGCTTGCTTGAAGAAGATTTATGCCTTGGGTTCCCTGTCAACTGGAACACTACGGCTGACTCCAGCACCCTCATGCCGTGGGTGCAAGAGCAGTCTGGCCTGGTGCTGGGTTATCCTGATTGGCTGTACCCTGGCCATATCGGCCCATCCCCCATGAACCCCCCTCCCACCCAAACAACAACCCCCGCCCACCAGCCACAGAGCAGCTATCTGTTCAACTCCCATACCAGCAATCCCGAGTGGAACATGACCGAGGCCTGGACTCTCTCCAGCGAAGACCATCGCAGCCCCAAGGGCCAGGGGCGCCGCATCGGCCTTCCCGGCAAGACCGACCTTGGCCCATGGGTCCGCGTCCCCCGTCAAAAGCCCACCCTGCTTTCGGCCGACCCCACCCAGCCCCTGCTGTACTGCAAATTCTGCCAGCAACCCTTCAGCCGCCGCAACTCCCTTCGCCGCCACGAGCTTTTACACTCTGGCCACAAGCCATACCACTGCTCCCCCTGCCGCCGCTCCTTCTCGCGCCAAGACATCTTCAAGCGCCACTGCGCCTCCACCCGATGCCAACGCCTCTGCAGCAAAACCAAACTGAAAGAGAATCACTAGATCCATCATTAGACTTCCCCAACCCCCATGTTGAAATAGGCAAGTCTCCTCCAAGCATATCAATCTGCCGCTAAACCCCACGGTTGTTGGCGCCGCAATAAAGAAGAAAGTTTACTTTCCCCTTATATATTCGACACCGAAACGATAAATCCCACTGGAAACATTTCCTTTCCCACCATGAACTGGACCCTTGCCAAGGGTGCCAACGCGCTTAAAATTAAACGCATTGCCAAATATGGCCAGATATCAATATAGCCTAATATGGAGATATCCCAATCTCCCATGAAACTAATGGAATCCATGATAAAAGGGGTTAACGATTGACCCTTTCAAACTCCATACCCATCTCGAGTTGCCCCATAAAAAACAGGCTGATCAAGTCCACCAAGAAACGGATTACCCTGTATTTGATTTATTAAGCAATTCCCGCCTTTAATTGAACATCCCTGCTAAGCATCCCTACTGCACGCATGAACCTAGCAACGTTCGATTGACCCAGAGGTATCAGATAAAACTCAACCATAAATCACGCAGGAAATCTTAATTAAATCGGAGCAACCCTGGCCGATCTGGGCGGAACCCGGAACTAGCGCCAAATTACCCACCATATCCGATCAAAGCAAACCCCCGGCCAACCAGAATTAGATCGGATTACCAAAATCATCTCGTCTATCATCGCCCCCACTGCTATCCAGCAAAGGGAACCACTTCCCGAAACCATTCTCCCCCATTACTCTCCCCTAATTAAAGCCTTGTATGATCTGAGGCTCAATACAACTTCCCGTCCAGCATCTCCCCAACCCCGCGCAAACCATACCTGAGCAATTTATCCTGGAGTTCAACGCTATGAGGATTATTCAATACGGACTTGTAGGAGACTAAATGTCCTCTTGTCAGATTTTTACGTATTTGATATCGATGCAATAGCGTTACATGGCGATTTAATAAATTCTTATACTTTACGCTAGAGATAACGTATATAAGTTTTTTAACTTCAGATATAAAAAGATGTAGCAAAGTCCTGTTTTATCCAATTGAACTTTCTAAAGGGTAAGCTTTATTGAAACCCATTGGGAAATATTCTTGGCTACCGTATCGATAATAATAAGAGAAAGATTTAATTATACAAGCATACATTTATACGTGATCAAAAATACCTTTTTATCTCAATAGGTTCAAGATATATAAAGCTCCCCTTTTAAAAGCTGCTCAAAGTTATAGCAGGCTCAAGTTTTTTTGAAACAAAGGGGCTTGGCATTGTTGATTAAAAGTAAGCTACACAGTGATATATCCTTTTAAAATAGTTTACTGATTAATATATCATACTTTTGTCAAGGATCTGGATGTACAAGTATTCTGACTACCGCCAACTCACTTAACATCCAGTCATCGTCCAATTTGGTACCTTTCCAATATACAGTTTGACATACCAAAAATGGCAACAAAGCAATATCACATGACTGTCCAAGTATCCAGCAACTCAAACCCATTATGCACATGACCAACCCCTAGGTTTGATCTAATTAAATCTCCACCGCAACTAAAGCTATATAAGTCTAAAGTATTATCCAATAATTTATACTTCTCTCCTTCTTAATTTCATATTCAAAGCATCTCCAAAAGGTGCTCCATATCACTTTAAGAGCTAATATTAGGACACACCAATGAAAGAGAAAATGACTGAACAGAACCCGCCCACCTTTGCTCACGTACTAACCCAGGCCACATCCCAGGAGACCTGGAAAACGTACTTCTGCGCCCACGACATCAATGAAGATATTCCTAGTGGATGCACCATATTCAAAGGTCTGGTCATGCCCAAAGCATGCACCAAGATAATTCAATACAGTTGCTTTCTTCAACCACAAACAAACACACAACCACCTATAACAGGTGAAGTTACCAACACCAAATACATTGGTATTGGCAAGTTCTTTGGTAAAAACAAAGAAAACATCATCAACTGGCTAGACCACACAGCTGCTAAACTCCACGCCAGCCACATCCCTCATGAGAAATGGGTCCAGGAAGCCAGCAAGCGGCTATACAAGGATGCTGATAACTGGTTTGCCACCTGGGTTGGCTCACAAACCAACAACCAGTTTGACAGCTGGGAAGAGTTCAAAGCCAACATCACCCAAAATTTCTGCATCACTGAATCTCTCCAAGACATTGCAATACAGCTCAGTGATCTTCCTCAAAAGGCCACTATCACAGCCTATGCCAACAAATTTGAGGAAATATGTCGCAAAATCCAAAACCCAGCACAAGATGACAATGTACACACCAGAGCATCATTCATCAACAGAATGAAACCCTCTGTTGCTGCCCTCATCCGCCCAGAAGCAAATACCTCCATGCCTGCGCTCATTGCAGAAGCCAAGCGCGCGGAAAAATTTGCAAACATGGAATATGCCGCACATAACGGCAATGGCAATAAACGCCAGAACACCAATCATATCAATGGCAACTCCAATTTTAACAATGGCAATTGCAGTCAAAGCGCAAACCGCCCCCATCCCAAGAAAGAGGACACCACTGAAGTTAACAATGCTGAAACAGCAACCCACTATAAATCTGACCCCACATCCTCTGACCTCAAAGGTCTCAAAGCAGAGAAACAGGGAAAAGAGGCGGGGGAACAGGCTCAAGTGCCCCTGTCTCCCCCTGAACTGATAAGAAACTGTACCAAGGCACAAACCTTGCTGTTTGCATCCCACGTATCCCACAATCCTCTATTTTTATGAGCGTAAGAATTGAAGTCACTCACAGCTTCTTGTCTATCCATGCACTTATAGACCACATAGGCATAAAATTTTATTTGACGCTGGTGCACAATACACCATGGTTAGCAAACCATTTGTAACCAAGTACAAGATACCAGTTGTCAAAACCAACTTCAATATGCCAGAATGGCAGACAAATCAAAGGTTCTACTCCAAAGCAAAACAACTCCCTTCAGAATTGACCTCCAAGGCATTCAAACGTTCATCAAGGGACTTGTCATGAACAACATAAACTACAACAGTGTAGCAGGCATGGACAGTGTTGTGAATGCCGCTATTCACCATGTTTTGATTTTGGCTTTGGTGGGCTATTTTGAGAATGAATCTTTTGTTTTTGCTTTTGCCTCTCAAAATGAGTTGATGACTGAATCAGGAAATACAATTGTTTGGTTTCCTGATCCCTGTGCAACTCACTTGCCCCACTAATGCTAGTGGCAAGTGATCCTACCGTCCTGGTAGTGTTTTGTGGTATTCTCAACCACTATATATTCCATTTCACATTCACCAATAAAAATTAAGTTCTATTCACATTTTTGTCTTTGTGTCTTCTGTACTTCTGCGCCTCTCTCTAGCCACAACTAGTAGAGATTATTCTTCCAGGGCTGCAAGGTAAACACATTTTCCTTCCCTGTCATCTAACTGAGACTTAGTACAAATAAAAATTCTAAGGTTAGGATTTCCCGTTGTGTGTCTGTGCTGCGCCTCAGAACACAACAAAAATGGTGCTCACTACAGGGGCTGTAAGCCCCTTGGTTATCCCCTTTGCATCCACGTTTTCAAGTCCTTTGCCTCCGCTTATACAAGAGTTGACTTCACCTGAAATAACCAGTCCTTCTATTGAGGAAGATATTGCTGACCAGCCTATTACCCCCACTATACTGAACCTTGGGAATGATCCCCGCTTAGTTGCTTACCCCATGGGTACCCCTGACTTAGAACAAGTCATGTTGGTAGCCCTTGGGATAGCCCGTGAAGGAGCCATCCCTCGCTTTCAGCTGCAGTTCAGTCAGGCTGAATACTACAAATTAATTATGGCTCCTCAATTTCTGCAGCATCACCTCTCAGTGGCTGGCTCCACTAAACACTTACTATTGTCCTTTGTGCAGCCTGCCTTGGCCCACCATCAAATGGTGTTGGGGCTCCATGTCCAAGAGATCTTGTCTCTACAAGCAGCGGTTACTCATCACTGGGACCAGTTTGCTGCCTACCAACAGTGGATCCATTCCCTGTTTTCCTTGATATCTGACAATCAGTGCAACTCTGTTACCTCCCAGACCTGTTTGGTTGATTCTATCAAACAAATGCGCCAGTCCATCCCCAAATACGTGAGAGAGTGTCTACACAAGTTTTACAGCTAGAACAACCCCGGCAAACTCAAGTAGATTCCACCTTAAACGCTTATCTCACTGACTTTGAGCAACTTGTGCAACAGCTCAATGGCTTCAGTACATATTCCTTTGAGCAGCTACAGCAGTTAGCAGACTTTGCTGCTAGCGGCCTTAATGAACTCAGTACCACATTCAAGCAAGAAAGAGCGGCCATCATTGCTACCATAGCCAAAATCCAGAGTCAAGTAAATGAGCTATCTACGCCCAAGCCAGATGTTCTGCTTTCCCCCTTCTGATGACTTGGTGGACAGGGAGCATAGAATATGGGACGCTATTCACAAGCTACGTACAACTACTTGCAGTCAGGGACGTCCTGCTGAGGCACCTCAACCTAACCCCCAGGTTCTTGATTTGACTACTCAAGTTGCGGAGCTACAGCAAGAACTTGCTGTCCTACATGAAATGATGGCAACTGCTGCTAGTCCAGTTGGGGTTGTTGATGAAGATGGTTGCTGCCCTGGTTTATCTGGGGCCCCTCAAATCCAATGCACTAGAGAATTAATTGCCCTAGCTGAGGAGGTGGATCAATTGAAGCAGGACCACACTGAGCTGGATAGAGACGTATAAGAGATAAATGACATGATTGAATCTGTGAATGATAGATTTGCCCCTTGCATCTCAGTGGGGCCATCCCTTACTTCACGTCTGGCTGAACTCTACACAATAGTGGCCACCCAAGGTCAACCCTTAGATACTACTGCACAACAGACCACTCAAGCTGTCAATACTGGGGCCCGCACTGTTGAGACTCTTACCACCCTAGAAGAAAGTGTTTGCCAGTCATGGGCTAGGCAACCCCCTTGGAATCTGAAGCAGAGTTTTCCCTGCGTATAAACGTACTTGATAGCAACAATGGTGTCCCAAATACCAAATCTCAATTCAAGCCTACCTTTAAGCAAGTCTTTGACCCCAGAACCTTGACCATTGCAGCTTTCCTAACTATCTACAAAACTGCCATGCAAAGAGCCTTGGATGAAGTCAAGAAGGAACACATTCTGACCTGTCTACACCCAACCTGCCAAGAGGTAGTTGTGCCAGAACTACCCTCCATTGAGATGTGGGAAGATATGAAGCAGCTTCTGATTGATGAGTTTGGTGGTGACCTTAGCCTGGAAGTAAAGAAGGATGCCTTCATGCATATTGCTTTCAAGCCTAAAGAGACACTAGCCAAGTTTGCAGACAGATTCTACATGGAAGGACAGCAACTGATTACAAGCAGACAGTTGACAGCCCATGAAGCCTACATGGCTTGCTCTCAAGCCCTCAAGGTTAACCAACTTCTGTGCCTTCACTTCAAAGCCCATAAGGCTATGCTCTCTTCCATGAAGAGCATAAAACAGTTGTTGCAAGATATGCACCTTACCCACTCTGGCGCAGTTGTTAGGGAAGGTCAAGCTACTTCTAACTCTGGTTTATCTTCCCGTGATCCTTGCATTCTTACCATGAACTTGCAGAATCCACCTCAACTCCAAGGTTGCCACAACTGTGGACAGATAGATCATCATTCTTGAGTCTGCACCAATCCACGCGTTGAAGGAGCTGATCCAAAGGAACAGGCGGGAAAAGAGCAGTCAACTTAGAGGAAGAGACACTCTTGGTTGACAATTCTTCCCAATCTCTTCCAATCCCTCCCTCTATGGCTGCCTCTGAGCCTGCTGATAATGAGGCTCCTCCTATCCTCCTCTTGTTTCACAATATCTCTGATGACTCTGACCTGGATGACTCTGATATAAACAACGCTGATGCATATGGGTACTCCGTTCTGGCTGTTCCTGAAACCATTACAGTCCCCTATAAGTTATGCTCAGGAAAGAATACAACTACCGCTAAACCTTTGCCTGAAGCCAAAGAAATTGTCTTGCACCCTTACCTCACTCAGGCTAAGAGGTCCCCCGTGCTAGTGGAGTTGTCAGAAGAAGCTGCTGAGGTTGCTGATGCTGTCTTCAAGAATGTATCTGTTTTGCTCCCCCTCCAGACTGTTTATAAGGAGTTCCCGGGATTAAGATGTATGATTGAGAAGTGGGATAAGGAACTAGCAGAGGCTCAAGATATCCTGGCTGTCCTTCCCCCCTTTGATTGCACTACCACTTGAGTAGAGATATCCATTCAAAAAGCGAAGATTAAGGCAGTTCTAGACACTGGCTCACCATTCAATGTTGTATCCTCCAAGCTTGTGAAGAAACTCAAACTTGCCCCTGACCTTAATTATCACTAGTTTTATGGCACAGCTGGACTGTCTATGACCCATGCCATAGGGGCTTACTCCGCTCTACCCATGCGGTTTGGCAAGCTTCTCCTAGCCGCGCCCACAGTTGTCCTGGAGAATGAGAGTTACAATCTCCTAGTTGGCACCCAGTTCCTTAGGGAATATAATGGGATAAGCAACTTGAAATATGGCTATCTCTCTATTCTAGGATATGAAGTCCCCTTAATCTTTGAAGAGCCAGTTAAAGTTCTGGGGAAACGCCTCAAAACCTGCGCCTTGGAATATCCCACTGGGGTTTTCAACCTCAAGTATTGCACCCACTCTTTAAACATGAAGTGTCCATCCATGGCTTGTCCTGCGTCTGAGGGGATCTCTCTCCCAGCCACGTCTGCTGTCACCATCCCACATGGATCTCAGGTCATCATGGACTCCCAGATATCATATGAACTACCTGAACGCACCTTCTTGGAGTTTTACTCTCCCCCCTCCTTAGGACGGAACAAACCTTACCTCTGTCCTGGGATCCTAGATGTCTCTCATAAGGACCCTGTTCAGTTGTTGGTAGCCAACCTGACGGCAATTCTCATGACTGTATCTAGGGGACAGGTTGTTGGATATGGCAAGTTGTTGGGCGCTCCTGACGTCCTGTCTCTTCATCCCTTTGGCACGTTTCAAGACTTTAACCTATCAGAGGATGAGCTGCAAGACCTATCTTTGTTTACTGCACAAGACTTCCCACAAATGTCCCCGGTTCAACAGAAAGAGGTGCTAGACTTGCTAGACCAGTTTCCTGACATCTTTGCTAAGGACCTTACCAAGTATGGTTTAGCCAAAGGTGTTATCCATCAGATTGACACTGGCAACGCTCCCCCCTTCCGTGCTAAACCATATTGCTGCAGTTGTGTAGAAGGCGCCCAAGTATCTAAAGAGCTCAAACAACTGTTAGATGCTGGGCTACTGGCGCCTTCCCAAAGTACTTGGGCATCCCTGCTACTCATCTTAAAGAAGAAGGATGGGGGTCATCATATTGTGATGGACTACCGCCAATTGAACCTTTAACCAAGAAGGACTTGTACCCCTTGCTGTGTATTGATGATGCTTTCTGACGTCTTGGAGGCTCTAAGTTCTTCTGTGACATGGATCTGGCGTCTGGATACTGCCAAGTTATCTATCACCCAAGGATTTTCAGAAAGCTGTGCTCATTACTTCTGAAGGGCTTTTTGAGCCTACTTGCATGCCACAGGGACTTTGCAACGCCCCAGCCACCTTCCAAAGGGCCATGGACTCCATCCTTTGTGACTTGAAGTTGTTGTGTGTCCTAGTATACTTGGATGATATAAAATCTTTCAGTGCTACCTTCACCAATCACCTGGCTCATCTCAAAAAGGTGGAAATGAAGATTTGAGAAGCTGGCCTCAAACTGAAGCCTTCCAAGTGCGCCTTCTTCAAAGAACGTCTTGAATTCTTGGGCCACGGGGTAACCCAGACAGGGATTTGCTCAATGACTAAGAAGGTTGAAGCCATCAACAAAATGCTTCCTCCCACCAACTTGCAAGAAGTACAGGTCTTCCTAGGGATGATGGGCTACTACAGACAGTTTATCCCTGACTTTGTCAATACTAGTGAACCTTTAGTTCAGCTGCTGCGTAACTTCCCTTTGAATGGACTGCTAGTCAGCAGCAAGCCTTTAAGACCCTTAAACAAAAACTCAAAGAGGCACCAATCCTCGTGTATCCTGATTATGATAAGGAGTTCATCCTGTACACCAACGCTAGGAATCTAGCTATTGGAGCTATTCTGGCCCAATTAGACAACAAGAGTGTAGATCATACTGTGGCTTACACTTCCCGTGTGCTAAACAAGCATGAGAAGAACTATAGTGTCACAGAGAAGGAGTGCCTTGCCGTGTTGCATGAAGTCAAGCAGTTTCATCATTACATATACAGCACCCACTTCACAGTTGTCACTGACCACGATTCTCTCAAGTGGTTACAACAGCTTAAGGAACCTGAAGGGCGTCTAGCTAGATGGGCTCCACGTCTGCAGGGATATAACTTCACGGTGCTCCATTGCCCTGGGATTTAACATCAGAACGCTGATGGGCTCTCCAGAATGCCCAATCTTGCTTTGCATCCTGCAGAGGCCAACTGGTTATATGAACTAATTAGGTACCCTTCTTCTTGGGAAAGTGAGACAGAAGAGGTACAACTGGCCTTGTCCAGGCTATCCAAAGATACCCTCATACGCAACAATCAGCTCTTCAAAAGAATCCAAGACCAGTATCTGCCTTATGTATGACCCAGTTTTTGCCTCTAGTTGGTGTTACAAGCTCATAAAGAGACTGGGCATGGAGGCATTGCCAAGACCTTTGATTGGCTTCAGAAGAACTACTTCTGGGAGAGCCTTTGCCTGCTGATCCCAGACGTCATAGCTAGCTGCCACAATTGCCAGCTACAGAGGCCTTGAGCTGCTGCCCACAAATTCAAATTATTTCCCCCCTCAACATGCTTTTCACACTGTTAGCATTGACGCAGTAGGTCCCTTTCCCCGCTCATGTTCCAGATGCCGCTTTATCTTGATTGCCGTTGACCACTTCAGCAAATGGATAGAAGCTCGTCCTACTAAAGACATCACTGCTAAGACTACTGCTGCCTTCCTGCTGCAGATGTTTTCTACCGCCATGGCTGTCCTCAAGTGCTGTTATCAGACAACAGAACCAACTCCAACTCTAAACTTGTACCCTCTGTTGTTGAAGCTCTAGGAACTCACCAGTCCTTCTCTGCCCCCTACAATCCTTCTACTAATGGGGCAGTTGAGTGTGCAAATTCAACACTGGTCTATATCATGAGAAAGCTCACCTACTCTGATACTGCCAACTGGAACTTATACTTACCTGCCGCTCTTTTTGCCTACCATCTTAGCAAACATTGTGTCACTGGGTACTTCCCCTTTTCTCTGCTGTATGGGCAAGAGGCTACTACCCCATTGCTCTTGGGGGCCCCTGCTTACCTCTTATAAGGCCATGAATCCTGACAACCACATTAAGGACCTAGTCAAACGCATAATTGATATACAGGCCACTGCCTACACTTCTGCATATAATCTAAGATGCTTGAGCTCTCCCCCAATAATGCTGGACGCTCCCCCCTGCCTGAATTTGATATTGGTGACCATGTACTTTACTATCAACACAGAGTAGGTGGGCGTGCACATAAGTTGGACTCACTGTGGATTGGCCCTTTAGAAGTGACCTTTAAACGAGGGTCCAAATATACTGTAAAGCTCCTGTCCAATGGCCGTCCTTTTTCTCAAGTGCACGCAAAATTCCTTTGTAAATACCACCCCCTAAGGCCAATCTAGGGGAGGGCAATGTTGTGAATGCCGCTATTCACCATGTTTTGATTTTGCCTTTTGTGGGCTATTTTGAGGACAAATTGCTTGCTTTTGCTTTTGCCTCTCAAAATGAATTGATGACTGAATCAGGAAATACAATTGTTTGGTTTCTTGACTCTACACAACTCACTTGCCCCACTAATGCTGGTGGCAAGTGATCCTACTGTCCTGGTAGTGTTTTGTGGTATGGCTAACCACTATATATTCCATTTAACATTCACCAATAAAAATTAAGTTCTATTCACATTTTTGTCTTTATGTCTTCTGTACTTATGCGCCTCTCACTAGCCACAATTAGTAGAGATTATTCTTCCAGGGCCGCAAGGTAAATACATTTGCCTTCCCTGGCATCTAACCAAAACTTAGTACAAATCCAATCCTAAGGTTAGGATTTCCTGTTGTGTGTCTGTGCCGCGCCTCAGAACACAACAGACAGGTACACCCGAGTGAACCCCAGTGTATGTTGGAAAACAAAAACCATGACTATCAAACACAACGGAGTCAATTTCAACATTCTCAAAGAACCTAACAATCTTATCCTAAGAGACACAGTATTTGTCCAAGTCATAAATCAAGACAGCTCAGAACATCTAACCAAAGATAGTACCCTCCACATAATTATATGCACTAAATTCAATAACATAATAACCAAAGTCTAATGCCCAGAACTTGCAGCACTCCTAAACAAATACGCTCATGTGTTTAAGGAAGAGCTCACAGAGTTACCCCCTAAACAGGAGGTCAAGCACAGCATTGTCATATGCAAAGCCATGCTCAAACCTTCACCCCTCTACAGACTCTCCCCCATGGAGCCCCGAACCCTCAAGACCCATATTGAGGACAACCTAGCCAAAGGATTCATTTGTGCATAAGAATCCCTGTAGGGGAAAACATTATTTTTTGTAAAGAAAAGGGAAGGCTCACTCCATCTAGTAACTGACTACAGAGCTCTAAATTCAAGCACAGTAAAGAAATATTACCCCTTTCCACTCATAGAAGATCTATTTGCAAGGATCTCCGGAGCAAATTTTTCTCAAAGATTGACCTCACATCCAGTTATAACCAGGTCAAAGTAAAAGTAAAAGACATACCAAAAACTGTGTTCTGTACAAAAATTGAATTTTTGGAATGTAAATTAATGTACTTTGGGATACCAACGCTCCTGTAATGTTTGTCACTATGATAAATCAAGCACTGAATGGCCTCTCAAATACATTATGCTACCTTGAAAATATCATTATATTCTCAAAAACAAAAGAGGAACATCTCACACATGTCTGCAAGACACTTGATTAACTCACAAAGCACAAACTTTACACCAAGCCTAGTAAGTGCCAATTTATGGAAAAGAGACTCTTGTCCTTGGACCACCTTGTCCCTGACAGTGGAATCAAAGCAGATCCAGATAAAATAAAAGCTATAAATAACATACAACACCTCACCTCTGTTAAACAAGTAAGATGCTTTCTTAAAATGATAGCTTATCTAAGAAAATATCTCAAAGACTGCAGAAAGCTCACCACACCAATCAATGACCTAGCCTAAGGTAATGCCAAAAAGAAATTCATATGGACACCAGAATGTGGCAAGAATTTCCAATTATTAAAACAAGCTTTGATTGAAGCACCAATATTGCAATACCCTAATAATAACAGGTGCTACAAGCTTGATTCAGATGCCAGTGACACCACCATTGGCGCAGTCATGCGCATCTGCCAGCCAGGGCAGCAAGAATTCCTGCTTATGTTACAAAAGTAGAAAACTAACTAACACTGAGAAGAGGTACCCAATACACGACAAAGAATTGCTAGCAATAGACCACACATACAAGAAATAGAAATGTTATCTAGAAGCACATTTAAACGTCCAAGTAATAACTGACCATAAATCCTTAATCTATTTCAAAACTCAGAACACACTCACACGGCAACAAGCCAAAAGGATGTCCTTGCTTTAGCAGCTTAACCTGGACATCCAGTACAAAAAGTGGCAGAGCTGGTCACAGCTGATGCTCTCTCTAGGCTATGTCAGCCAAGAGAGGATCATCCTGACTACCTGGACCCTGATTGGCTGTGACAGATCCAGGCCTAACCATTCTATCCTGCCATTATCTTGCCCTTGACTCTTATTGCTGTTACCTTCCTGGGACAAAGATTTTAGGAGCATTGCCTCCAGGGAGGCAATTTTATTGGATAATACTTTATTTTCATCCCGCCAACAAGCCATGATTTCAACGCTTTTTTCCTCTTGTGCTCTCAACACCTCAATTTCACAATTTGCCATCTCTTTTACTTGTTGCAAGATTTCATCCCATCCTACCAACAAGTTCCAAGCATCCCAAGCATAAATTTGGTTCCCTTGGGCGGGAGTCTCTTCCTTTGCAAAGTAATTGGAATACAGCTCTTTAAATGCAGCCTTTACTTCTACTAAAGATTTGGCAGAAACAGTCTTGGTGACCTCCAGGCTGGTCCAAGCTTCTTCCAATGTACTTGTAGGAACCTTCTTTCTTGCTGCAGCAGTTTCCACACAAAGGACCCCAAACTTGGCTCTCTCAAATTTTAACAAAGAAGGCATGATATTGAAAAATAGGTGAGGGGAAAGCGTCAAAACCAACAATGTGAATATATATTTTATTATTGTTTAACTGTTTTTGCTTATATACCATTTGGGGCATACACAGCTGAAAACCCCTCCGGTTCCGGAATCATCCAATGATTTGTGTCACGTGATCTATTACATTTGAGTCATCCAACATAGATCTTTACCTAAAAGATAACCAACAATTCTCAACCTATGAGAATTAACCTACAATGAGAAGGAGTCACCTGACACCATTCATCTCAATGTACCATTTTGGTATGGAGCTTGACCAGCTCCTGGCGCCAAAACCCTGTGGATTGCACATCCCAAACTCAGCTATCAGTGTTCCAACTGGGAACCAGCTGATTAAACCTGAATTCCTAGGCATCCCTGCCTTTATTTGGTTATCTTTACACTTAATGGCTTTTTTGCCTTAAAACCCATAAAAATGCTTCAAAACTTGAACCAGGCTTCCGCGGCGCCCAGCAATTTCCCCAGGCGGCGCCCCAGCGCCTGAGAAATTTTGATGGCGGCGCCTCTCAAATCCATTAGGAAGCACGGCAGCGCTTCTAACCCAATAAATTTGCTGACACGGCGCTTTTAACCCTAATTCTGGGGTTTTTCTATGGTTAACCTTAACCAAACTTCTTGACAAAGTCAAGGCCATTTTAATATAATTAAAATCTCATTAATTATATCACGTATTTATTAATTAATCTTCCTGATTAATTAACCCATTTTGAGACGCCTAGTCTCCAAGATTGATTCAGCCAATCTTGCCTCATTTCTTTTAGTTAGCCTAACTGACCATCCATATTCTGTTCTTTTATTAAACATAGATATCCAGTTTCTAGGAACCTTTACCTCAAGAATTCCAAACAAACCTATCTATATGCAATAAACAGCAAAAACAGAATATCTTTATATTTTGGAGCATTTATTTGGCTAAATACTCAGCAGTGACTGTAGTAAGGTCACACTGACCCAACCTATATAACACTGAGTACAAAACAAAAGGGAAAGATCCCTCCATATACCAACTAATCCATGATACATTAGTAAGGAATGAAAAATATTTCCATGTATCAAATGGCACCGTGTACCAAATCATCAAAGACAAACATGTTCCCTACATCCCACTTGCACAAAGAGTTGACACCATATTAATACATCACTGTCTACTAGGACACACAAAGGCTAAAAATCTATACCTTACATTAAAGGAGATAGTATGGTGGCCCAATATTAAACAAGACATAATTGATGTTCTTAAAAAGTGCACAGTGTGTGAGAAATACGCCAGCACCAAAGCTCCTCAGCCAACAGTTAACCCAGTACCTGACCCCAAACCATTCAAGGTTTGGGGACTGGACGTAGTGGGACCCTTCCAAGAAACTAAGACAAAGCAACGTTTCTAATTGAGGCCATTGACTTTTCTACACACTGGTCTATCTGCTGGGCAACAAAGAATCACAAGGCAGAAATTAATTGATTCATTAACAAAGCAATCATAGCTGACTATGGTACTTTAGACTACATCATAGCTGATGAAGCAACAGAGTTATCAGGTCACATAGTAAACAACAATCTAAAAGCAAATAACATCAAACATTCATCATCCTCGCCCTACAGGCCACAGGCCAACAGCAGAGTTGAATGTCTAAACAGTAGCCTTATCAGAACCCTTGAGAAAATAATGGATGGCAAAGCCAAAGACACATGACCACTATACATGAAACATGCATTATTAGTATCCCAGGTCTGCACCAATCAAGGGACAGGCTACTCACCATTTGAACTAATATACAGGTACAAGCCAGAAATAGTCACCCGCAATAACAAACCATATATGAAGATCCCCTGGGGAAACCTCTCACAGTAGAACAGAAACCAGCTCTACAACACATACGCCTCATAGCCAATCTGGCAGAAATAAAGAGACTCAAAACTCAAAGGGTAACCTCTACAGAGAAACCACTCCCCATCAACTCCCCTGTCTGGGTCCTGGCTGGGAACAGAAAGAAGCTAGACTCAGTACACAGGGGACCAGGAAGAATCATCAAATACCAACCAGACAGGAACACCTACCTGGTTAATTTCCAGGGAGCCAAAGAGCCCATCACCAAGAAGTACCACAGATCCTGCCTCCGCCTTAGCAAAAAAAGAACACTTGACCTGGTTGATACCAACTATCAAACAACTCCAGGAACATCAGGCAGCAGCCGTCAAGACAAATCCCCCTCCTGATATACCAGAGTAGTGTGAGAATTGGGGAGCTGTTTAAGAGGAAATAAAACCAAGATCTCAACCACAATAAAAATTGTGGTTTCAGCAACAACAAAAAGATTGTTGCTAACAATTTGTGGGTAGTTCAAAGGTGGGAAGGAGTCAACTAAACACTGCAAAGCAACAGATAAAGCCAAATGACCAAAATTACTAACAAATTTCAAATTTTATTAGATTTGAGAATAATAAAGCAAAGTCTTATACAACACTTGCATTCATTTAAGGGATGTGATAGGATTAGGGTAGTAGATTGAATGTCACAAACCAATTGACCAATGATATGAGCGGATACAAATGCATTTCTTGAGGCAGGAAGATCATGACAAATTTTGAATGGACGTAGTTGAAAGGAAACCTGAACCAACTAACATCAGGAATATGCTTTGGATGCAATTACCACTGCTCCCAACTGCTCTTGCACATGATATTTAACCAGAGGTGTCTCTTGGGTGGGTTAGGCGGGGCATCTTCAGAATAATTCTAAAATATTAAATTGATGGCCTTTCTTGGGCTTTTTCAGTAACCTTTCAGATAAATATTCAAACATAATTTGGTAGAAATTCCCAATCATTTGGCAGAAATTGTAGTGGAGGCTTAAGGGGGAGGTGTAACTTTACAAGTAGCCCCTTAAGGGGGTGTCAAGGATCTGGATGACCAAGTATTCTGGCTACTGCCAACCCACTTAACATCCAGTCATTGCCTGATTTGGTACATTTTCAATATACAGTTTGACATGCCAAAAATGGCAACAAAGCAATATCACATGACTGTCCAAGTATCCAGCAACTCAAACCCATCCTGCACATGACCAACCCCTAGGTTTGATCTAACTAAATCTCTGCCACAGCTAAAGCTAAATAAGTCTAAAGTATTATCCAATAAAATATACTTCTCTCCTTCCTAATTTCATATTTAAAGCTCTCCCAAAAGGTGCTCTATATCACTTTAAGAGCTAATATTAGGACACACCATCTCAAATACTCCATCTTAAATTAAATATGAGACAGCATTTTTGGCGTTAGTGATTTTGAATCATGAAAAAAACAATAAAATAGTTAAATTCACTTATAAATTTATAATGTGGCATCTGTAAAGTTACACCTCCCCCTAGGCCTCCACTTCAATTCCTGCCAAATGCTTGAGGATTTCCACCAAATTACGACCAAATATTTATCTAAAAGGTTACTGAAAAAGCCCAAGAAAGGCCATAAATTTGATGTTTTAGAATTATTCTGAAGATGCCTGCACCTAATCCACCCAAGAGACACCTCTGCTTAAATATCATGTGCAAGAGTGGCCAGGAGCAGTGGTAATTGCATTTAAAGCATATTTCTGATGTTAGTTGGTTCAGTTTTCCTTTTGACTATGTCCATTCAAAGTTGCCAAGAGCTTCCTGCCTCAAGAAATGCATTTGTATCCGTTCATATTATTGATCAACTGGTTTGTGACATCCAATCTACCACCCCTATCTTATCTCATCCATTAAATGAATGCAAGAGTTGTAAAAGACCTTGCTTCATCATTCTCTAATCTAATAAAGTTTGAAATTTGTTAGTAAAACTGAAAGTTGATTTAATCTGTTGCTTTGTGTGTTCAGTTGATTCCTTCCCCCTTTGGCCTCCCATGAATTGTTAGTGAAAACCTTTTGGTTGTTGCTGAAACCATGATTTTTATTATGATTGAGAGCATGGTTTTATTCCCTACTAACCTGCTCCCCAATTCTCACAGCATCTCAAAACTACACCATCTCAATTTTGGCATCTTGAGTCAAATCAATTAAATCTTACTTTGATAACTCTATTTACATATTAAATCACTTAGTGTGGGAATGTTTATGCCATCCCAATTTTATGTCATCTAAATTTACACCATTTATCTTAAACTAAAATAAGCCTATTCCTGCACTAAATCAAAGCCTGTTGTATACAATAAGAATATGTTCCTATAGTATTAATCCAAGATACTTATACTAAGAAAAACCAAAAATAACCCCACTATGGTAGTCCTACTAGTGATTGTTATTGCTGGGTAAAAAATCATTTTTGCTATATATAATTTAAAACTTATCTATACATGCATACATTGATAGGAGTTTCTCTGATAAAAATTTTTATCAGTGATTTTAATATGAAAGGTGGTGATTACGCCATTTCAATTTATGTCACTTCAAATTCCACTTGATTTCATATCACCCAATTGATTGGATGCGCACAATAGATAGGGGAAATAAGGGGAGACTACATATGGCGCCAGACTATGCTATATTAATTCCCCTACCGTGATTCTTGCTTTCCACTTTTCAAAAGTATTTTTTCACATTAAAAACCATATTAATAAAGAATGTAAGAAATTAACTGAAACTTTGCAAATATATATTTTTTGGCCTCCTCTAAACAACTAGGTTTTTTTTAACCCCAGTTGTATAAGCTAATTTTTATGAAATTTAAGTTTTACTCTTTGGCCTGGTTGAGGTAGCTCTGGCATAAATTTCTTAACTCAACATAAAAGAATGGGCAAACTCACCATGTTTTTGAGCTACAGCATCTCAAGTACATCATCTCAAAAATGCCATTTCAGCTGCAAGTTTTCAGGTAAAGCTCAAAGCTTTGCCCACTTGCGCTGCTAATAGAAAGATATCTTTAGAGAATAAAAACTTTCAAGTTTTGATGTTACATATTTCAGACTTTCTCTACATATATATGTGAATTATTTACTATTCTTATTGCAAATGTTCTCATTTTCCCTTTGGGAACTGCCCCTGAAATGCCCATACTTTGTTACTGATTTACCTTTAGATGCCTCCCAAGTCCAACCCAAAAGCTACCCCCAAGACCTCCAAGGGCAAGGTCAACCCCCTTAAGGCCAAAAAGACCAAGACTACCCCCAAGAAGCTGCCTGCTGAGGCTAAATTACCTCCAAAGACACCCACGCCTCCCTCTGATCCAGAGGAAACCTGCCCTACCCCTCCCCACTCTCCCTTTGTATACTCCCCCCTCAGACCCCCAAGAGAAGCTTTTTGAGTTCAATTGCAACTCTGATCCTACATCAGAGCCTGAGGAGGAGCAAGAGGCTGAGCCTGGTGCTCCTGTTGATGACCAAATTGAGCTATGGGATGTGAACTTTATCCATAATATTTGCAACAGAAATGGCGCCTTTGAGTGCCTGCTACCTTGCCTGTTAGCACCTGGTTATGTCCAAGAAGGGAGGTGCAGCTTTTTGTAAAAAAAGGTACAGCTTCATCTGTAATAACAAGAAAAAAGCCATCTGTCAACCTCACTTTGCATGTGATAACCTTGGGTGACCAGCAAGGCTTACAACATCTGGCTTCACCAGATTAAAAGCCTTAACAACCAGCCATGCCTTCACTAAGCCTTTTGACTCCCTCTACTAACTCATCTGCTTGTTTCTCTGGCAAGTGATCCCCATCACCAGGGCAAACCTCAACTGAGGTGGTGAACAATGCCCTGATCAACCTTAACAATCCCCAACTTGCCTCTATTGGTGACGCCTCTAAACTCCAAAGAGACAACTGCCAGAATTAACACACTCTGCAAGTCAACTTACTGAATGTCAACAATATCTTAACATTCAGTAAGTCAACATTATTTTAGTATTTATCCTCTGTAATCAGATATTTCCAGAACTGAGCTAGATTTTCATAGTGGATAATTAAGCCAGAATTGCAAAATTAAAAGGGAGCAGTCATAATGTCAACACCATTTAAACAAAGGCTTAATTTTACGCCAAAAGCCTAATATAGCTTACTATGAGATGCAAGTTTCTTTGTACCTTTACATTAAGGCCAACTCCATAAGTAATATCTGGATGCCACCCTCAAATAAGAATCCATAAATTTCTTAATAAAATACACAATATTCTAAATATAACTATCTTTTATACTTTATAATACTGTTTTTACTAAATATATATTAAGATAAGCATTGAAGAAAGACATATGCCAACTTTGATAGTGTTGTTTGTATTATTAAGATTTTTACTGGCATGTTAAACCCATAGGATTGATATATAGCTTATTTCCAGAAGTCTACTTAAGCCAAAATGCATATGTTAAAACTAGAAATGTTATATGTATTTATAATGTCAACTTTGTGTCAAAGCAACACATCACCTAAATTGTAATAAAGGGGCTTGGCTAAGCAAACAAAGTGACATAATTTAGGTGAGATTTAATAGGAGAGTTACTATAAAAGAACACTGACTGTCTGAATGTTGACACCTTCACTGGTTTATTAGTAAAACACTGCCGCTTAACAAAAGGCACACATACAATGGTATGATAATTCAGACCAAAGTACCCAGGGCTGTACTTTAGACTTCCTTCTACAATCACTATATTTTAGTTTTCATAAGCTACCTATGAAAATATTTAATTTTAAAAATTTAAAAATAATCAATTTTGGCCTTAAAAAACCAACTCTGGAAAGTATTAACCAAGCTTTATAAGTGATTTACATAGTGTTTTTCTAGTTTAATGCTGACTGTCAGCATGTTGACAGTCAAAATAAAAGCGTTTTTTATGCTGAAAAACTAAATTAAATATTTTTTGACTATTGTGACTACCAGAATGTCAACTTTTTATTTAAACATGGTTTTTTATATTCTTTAATAATATACTAGCTCTACAATTACTTTCAATACTTCTATAAACTATTTACTTAATAACAAAATTTAAAACAAGTGATTATTATTTAATTTTATTCATGTCTCACATGATTATTCTTACTTTATTAATTTTACTCTAATTATTGTAGGACAAATCTTCCAAGAAGCCACAAAAGAACCCCAAGTCAACCAAGAAAGTACCCAAAGCCTCTGGAAAAGCCCAAAGTCCCTACCCCAACAAAAAACCAGCCAAAGATCCCTCAACAAAACAGAAGACAAAGGAGAAGACCCCAGATCCTGAAAGCAAAGAGCCCCCCCCTGCCCCCTCCTCTTCTCCAAGCTGGTACCAATCAGAAGGAGATGAGGTTCCACTAAACAAGCAAGGAAGAAAGAAGATACCTAAGATTACAGAACCCCAGCCAAGCCCAGATGAATCAAGCTCAAAGGAATCAAGTCCCAAGGAATCAAGCTCATCCCAGTCCAGAAAGCGCAAGAATCCAACTCCATATAATTCCCCTCCACTGCCCAACAAATCTGCACCTCCATCCTCCTCATCAAGTATCAATAAAGAAGATCCTGATGATTACCTGTCTGACTATCATCAAGCACCAATTGTTCCATGGGATCCCCTAAAGGTTCACAATATATGTAACATCAAAGGAGAGTTTAAGCTCCCAAAGAAGTTCCCTTGGTTTTTCCCTCTAATGTCTGTCAAAGGAGGTGCAAGTTAAGTCTGTGATGGCTATGTTTTCAATTGCAACAATCAGAAGAGAGCAGGAAGAAGCAAGCATTATGTATGTGAAGATAGAAGCTGTGCTGCCAGAATCAATACAGAAGGATGGGATAAAGTCACTAGTGAAAAAGGAGAGCACACATGCAATGCTCCAATAAATCTTATTGAAAAGCTTCTAAAGTGGTACCTCTACCAAATGGTCCCAGTCTCCAAAGATGTCAAGGCTTCTGATCTGGCAGTTAAGTCCACCACACACCTAAGTAATGAGAGCCTGAAGCTCATCCCTGACTGCACCCAGTTAGTAAAGTACATATGTGACAAACACCGTAATCTATTCCCCCATAAGAAATCAACCATGGTCCAAGGAGAGTTAGTCTTGACAGAGGAATTAAAGATGTTCAATGGTGATGAGGTATTCCTTTTACATGATGATGGGCTTACAGCAGAGGTGAGAATTATATGATATGCTACACAACAGAACCTGGAGCAGTTAAGAGATTCAGAGACCTGGTTATGTGACGGTACCTTTGCAGTATGCCCCCACCTTTTTTACCAACTATGGGTTGTACATTCCCTTATTGAAGGCAAGGTGCTCTCATTTGACTACTTTCTGCCTACTGGGGCAACAGAAGAGATCTACACAAGGGCCTTAAAAATTTCAACAGTTGGAATTTAAACTGTCTGCATGTTGACTTTAATTTGGCACTTAGGCCAAAGCCTACTAGCTGTTTGCTAAATAAACGAATTTTTTATAGTGTATACAATAGTTGAAATCAATAATCAATGATAAAACAAAGCTAATGTTGACATTGATTAAGAATAGGCTTAATTTTATCACAAAATAAGAAGGTAACTACTATTAAAAATGTCAAGTTGTTATAATTATCATGCCCTGCACAAAGGGCAGGCTCTTTGAATTTTTCATATTTAATATTTTTGCTCAGTTTGATTTTTCAGTATTTTAAATATTTGAAATTTTGAATTAAAAGTTAATATTTAAGTATTTTAAGTTTATTAACTTTGTTTTTGATGCTTTTTGTGTTTTAATTGTTGTAGTTGTTATTTGCTCTGTCCTCCTCTATTACTTATATATATTTCTACTTTAAAGTTAGAATATTTTCACTATTATTTACCTTTTGAATTTCCTGTTTGCGTTGTTGCCGCTCCCCCAGTTACATTGCTAATATGTGTATAGTACTGGCTTCTGTTTCCTCTTTTCTGGTTCTGGTTGTTCTCCAACTTCTCCAGTTGCTCCTCTTCTTGGCTGCTTCCTCCTGGCTATCAGTCTCCAACCAAAAAGGCTTTTTTCTCCATAAATAAAGAGCTTTTGAAGAGTAGGTTTTAAGCCAAAATTCTAAGTGATTTCTTCCCCTTCAACTTTTACAATTTTAACTTCAAATTTGTAATTTTAAGAATTTTGTTTTTTAACTTCATTTTTTTTATTTTGGCTTTTTCTTTCCTTAAATCCAGTTAAACTTGTAAAACAACAAGCCTTAGGCTTGTTGTATCTATTTTTCCCCTTAAGGAATCTTTCAATAGTTATATGTATCAATTTGCTGATGGAGAATATCCTAATATTGATATTCCCTTAGTTACAAATTGTTCACTATTAAACACTTTATTTTATCTTCTTTGCTTAGGGTTCTTACACTCTATTACTCCATTTGTGACACAATATAGATTTTTAGCAGGTTTATGTAAGATTATCTTACAGACAGTTCCTAAGTTATTATATCTTTTAAATTTGAATCCTAATGCCTTGCACGCTCTAGTCTATAACCTTGCACCATTATGGGCAAGACCTTACAATAATAATAATTTAAGCCCAACTCATTATTGAATCTACACGATGTTGAAATAAATTAACAGTTTCTTATATTTCTTAATAAAAAATACACATAATCTGGAATATCTTCACTTATAATAAGTTATTTATATTTATATTTATATTTGGCCCTTTGTTTCATAGGTGCTGTATTCACAGTATGGGCTATTTTGTTGCTATTTTTCTTAAATTGAATTATAACCTATTGATTTATCAAAGATTAAGTTAAGATACTTCTTCAACTTAGTATGTATAATAAAGTATGATAAATGTAAATATTGATCCTTTATTTATGATAACAAGCAAAGAGTTATATAGGTAATTAGAAATAATGCTTTGCCACTGATGCTCTGATCATGGTTCAATGCCAGATCATATTAGCATTCAGCCCATCAATTGCTATGATTGTTTGATGGGCTAAATAACCCTCTGCGGTTATGACCTGTTGATCCACTGGACTGTTTATCCATCTGTGCTATAGATCTATTCAGAGCCTTGAACTGAAGCCCAATTAACGGCAGGTATACTGATGTCAGCAATGGCTATTTTAGGCTAACCACCTTACAACAAAAGATGTTTGACATATAGTGGGTAAAACATGCAAGCTTTGTTTTATATTATATTAGTGGTTTATTATAGCTTTAAAACCATTAGACGTGTTTGGGTTAACCCTTAAACATTAGATTAAGCCAGATTATATAGATTAAAACTAGGATTTATATAGTGTCATTTAAAGTTGACACAAAGGAAACCCAACACAAAAGCAAAAGTGGGACAAGGGAAATAAGTTAAGCACCCACAATGACATAATTTAGGCAAGATTTAATAGTGGCCTTACTATAAAAGAAGGCCAACTCTGGAAAATTTGATACCTTCACTGATTTAATAAGCAAAAGATGTGGCTTAATAATTTCAACTTACAGAATGGTAAGCTTAGGACCCCAAAACTTCACATAGTAATAATAAATTTACTTATTACAATATGTAGTACTTAGCTTTTAAAGTTATATGAATATAACTTTATTATAGTCCAAACACCAAATAGCATAATTTCATACTAGATTTCAAACCTGATCTTAATTAAATTAAGATGTATGTGTTTTTAAATAGTAATTTACCTCAATAATACTGACTGTCTACAAGTTGACTGTCAGAATTAACAAAATATTTTAGGCTAACTGTCTATAATCAAAATTTTAATACATGTGAACACTTAAAATGTCAACAATAAACATTTAAATTTGTTTTGTCCAACTTTTTCTTAATAAAAAGCCTCAATAATGCATATCATAATAATATCAAAGATTTTTTTGAATATTCTATATAATGATTCTCCACAACTTGATATATTTTCAGCTTTAACTTTCATTTTGCTATACGTTACTCACAGTTATTTCTCTGACCCCTTTTTCTTTATAGGATAAATCAAAGAAACCCCAGTCTAATAAAAAAGCCAAATAAAAAACAGTCAATGACACTGTTAAGACTAAGGCTTCTTTTTCTACAAAAAAGTGCTTAAGAAACAGCTTAAAAAAGATAAACAGAAAATAAAACCCCCACCCCTTCAGCTTCTGAGAAGGACTCTGATGATGGTTTTATCTCTCATAGCTGGTATGAGTCTGAGAGAGATAAAGATCTCATCAACAAGAAGAAAATAAAGGCAAGCTTCAAGTCCTCTCCTGAGCCCTCTCCTGGTGAACATTAAGATGATGAGCAACATGAGTACTTTCTTGGTTTTTAACACGCTCCTCCTGGTCCATGGGATGCAATAAAATCCCACAATATTTTCAATGTCAAGGGCTCATTCAATATCCAAAAGAGATTCCCAAAATGTTTTATATTAATATCAGTCAAAGGTGGCCCAAGCATGATCAGTGATGGCTAGGTGTTTAACTGTAATAATCAGAATCAAGGAAGCAAGAGAAAACATTTCATATGTGAAGACAGAAGCTGCCCAGCACGCCTAAACACCCAAGGTTGGGATAAAGTTACCTTGGAAAAGAGGGAAAATACCTGCATGCCTCTCATCACTTTGATTGAGAAGCCTCTCAAGTGGTACTTATTCCAAATGGTTCCAGTATCAAAATACATCAAAGCCACTCACCTGGCAGTAAAAGCCGCAAAGCACTTGAGCAAAGAGAATATTAAGTTGTCCCTGATTGTGAACAACTTGTTAAGTATATCCATGATAGGCGCTGAGAGCTAAACCCAATTGAAAGAAGTGTGTCCCAACTAAAAGACCTGGTCCTTACTCCTGAGTTGCAGATGACCTAAGACAATGAACAGATCCTTCTTCACAATGATGGGCCTGATGAAAAAGAAGGGGTCATATGTTATGCCACCCATAAAAATCTAGAGCAACTGTGCTCTACTGCAACTTGGCTCTGTGATGAGACATTTGCAACATGTCCTAAGTTATTCTATCAGCTGTGGGTAGTGCATGCTCAGCTTTATGATAAAGTCCTTCCCTTTGCACATTTTCTTCTTTCTGGAGCCTCATAGGAGATATATCTAAGAGCAACCAAGATTCTACAAGAGGGTCTTAAAGCTATTCCTACTGAGGCTATAAAGAATCCTGGTCCATCAACAAGGGCCAATCCTGATGATGCTGATAAAGATGAGGTCACCCTAGCTGCTGAAGAGAAGGAACACAATAGAGCCCTTAGCCCCAAAATAATTATCATGGATTATGAAACAGTCCAATACAATTCCTTTGTAAAAACCTTCAATGTCAAGGTACAAGGGTGTGGCTTTCATTACTGACAGGCTATTAATAGATGTCTTAAGGGAAAGACCCTCTTCAGCTCTCTCACACAAGAAGATAAAACTAGTAAATGCAAGTTTATGATCCATAAGTTTGTTTCTCTTGCATTTATTAAGCCTGAGCATGTTGGCCAAGGATTTGAGCTTCTCTGTAATGACTCTTATGCCTTGGGCCATGAAGCTGAGTTCCAACCCTTCATCAACTACTATGAGCCACAGTGGGTGGGGCGCAAGGTGGTCAGCTGCAGGGGCAAGTCAGCAGCAAAGGCAAGCTGTAATTGATATTAGGTTGTTCTCAAGGATGAAATGAAGACAATATCAGGCCTTTAAAACTGGCATAAACATATTAAGTCCTAATTTGGGGTGAATCCCAGATACAACATCTTTTTTAGCACTTTAAAGCTGAACAGGGGAAGACTGTCTCCTCCCTTTATGATATGGAAGTAATGGCTCCAAAGAGGAGAAGGCAGTGCAAGACTAGCATTTACAAAGAGCAGATAAAGAAAGCTGTCAAGAATAAATACAAGCTATCTGAGCTTGGGGAGCAGATAGGAAAGATTGCCACTGTACTCTCTTGCAACAAACCTCCAGGTTAGTTTATAATAAAGATTTTTGGCTCTTTATGATATTTAACTATATAATTTTAATATCAAAACTAATTATTTTATTTTACTAGATAATTTAAATTAAAATTTTATAAATAATTAATAGTTTCTATAAAAAAGTTTATGCTAGAACCTGGGTTATCTATCTTAAATAGTTGTTTTAGTGCTAAATTATATATATGATTTTGGGTTGCTTTTATATCAAATATTCTTAAAATAAGTCTATTTCTTTATTTTTATTTAGTATAATTAATTTTTATTAAGCTTTTTTCTGAAAAATAATTCAAGAACTTTTTATATGATAAATAAAATAATTTTATAGTGAAAACGGTTAATTTCATAGTATTTTATTTTAAAGTGTATTTTTATTATATTTTTAAATAGGTTTTCCTTTTTCATTTTATTTTTGGATTCTACATGATCATATCACCCTAAAAATCTATTTGGAGATTAATTTTTATTAGGTAAAATGTTCAGCATTTTGTTTTTTGCTTGTTAAAAAGCGTCAACTTCCAGTAGGCTATATGATAATAAACTTTATCTAGACTTTTCTAATGTGTTGACCTGGGTATAAAATTAATTTTAACAATCAACATTCAGACAGTTTAAATGCCAACTGTTCCCTTTAAAATCCTTCAGGAGGGCATCAAAGCCCTACCCAGTAATAAAAAGAGTCCCCCTGGTCATAACACTAGAGCCAATTCATATGATGATGAAAAGGATGAAGCCATCCTTGCTGAAGAACAAGAAGCTCATGATAGAGCACTTTGCCCCTCAACTATAATCATGGACTATGAAACTTCCCAGTATAACAATTTTGTAAATACCTTTGATGGAGAGGTACAGGGGTGCTTTTTATTATTGGCAGGCTGTTAATAGGCAGCTTGTTGTATTTTTAGCAGCAAGGGGTGCTAATTTCTACAAACAGTTAGTCAGTAACCTATTTCTAAATACTATACCTGTTGATGGTATAGTGGCAGCCTTTAGATAGGACAGAAGAATATAAGGGATTGTGACAAAACTAGTGCTTTATTTGATAGTGAGGCTTTTATAGTATAAGGCAGGGAAATTTACACCAGGGAAAAGGAGGCACAGACAGAAGGAATTTCCTAATGGAGGAGAGTGAAAAGGAACATTAGAAAGTCCTGCGCAATGAAACAACCGGTTTCACGTGGCTTTCCTTATGGAGGCATGTGGCTCTATTTACGTTGTTTCTATAATTAACCTTTAAAGTAAAGCCTGTGTCTGAAGCGCATTCAAAAGGCCATTCAAACACCTGTTTTATGGGCGTTTTAAACGTTGTTAACCTTATTAAAACCGGTTTGAGAGGAAGCAATTGTGCAATTTTTTTGTTGCTTAATCCCTAAGTAAATAACTTAATGTCTAATCCATTCAGGATCTGCAACATTTCACTCCACTGGATTAGACAACAGGTTTAAAATGGCAGGCGTCACAAGATGGCAGCTATGGTGAACAGTAGCTCTAGAGGAGTTCCAAGAAGTGTATTGAAGAAGGTACAAGTGGTAATCCCAAAGAGGTACAAGCCTACCAGGCCAGTTGAGGTGGTGGGGTCAACAGCAAAACAAGTAGTCCTGCATGATGTGGACGGCAGCTATCTGGACTTGGGGGTTCAGCTAGATCAACTACTGGTGCCTTAGCTGGTCTAAGCAGGGACAGACCCATTATTTGCTGCACTTTTCCTAGTGTTGGGTGAGCCCAGGGAGGTGACAGAAACTGGGTTGCAAAAGGGTAACAGTATCAATTGGTGGTTCTTCATGCGGGCGGCAAAAGTATACTTGAAAAATCAGTTAAAGGAATTCCAATTTTAGGGACAAGTTCTTTCAGTTGTGCAACAGGGGATATTATCCAACATAGTGAAGTCAGTCCTTTGCGCTTGAGCAACACCTGAGATTACCAAGGCTCAACCAGTCAGTTGGAAGACCTCTACCAACTTTGAGCAGCGTCTTCAGCAAGTCTTCCATGAAGTGTTGAAGTTGTCCACAGTTGGGGTACTGCTCATCTGGTACCAATGATGATGGCTGGCAACCTTATTCTTCAAGGGACCAACCACTGTGACACCAAGCGGGAGGAGAACATAGGAGTCTTTCTTGAGTGGGCCTTGTCTGTTTTCTACAGGGTGGGTGGTCAGGTCCTAGTAGAGTATGCCCTTTGTGAGAGTCTTCTGTGGGACTGTATCTTCTTGGGGGTTGCCTTTTGTGTGGACATTGGGGTCAATTGTGTGTCTTGTTTGGTGGGGGTTTGTTGCCCAATCCTTGGTCATTGGCTTTTTGGATCCGTAGGTAACCAGTTGTGTTTCTTGGCTGCCATTCAGGTGATAGAACAGTTGGTGAGATATTGGAAGAGTCTTGTCAGTCTCCAATAAAAACTTTGTTCCTTCATTCTTATTTCTCATACTTTGGTGAATCACTATTTCAAACAGGACAACAACCCATGGAATTTTTTAATTAGGCTTTTGTTTTTTGGGTTGTTGTCCTCATTGGGGCTTACTCTTAATTGCTAGGAGCAGCACGTATATATTGAGTGTGTACTCTAGTGATCAATTGCCCAGAATGGGGCTCCTTAAGAGTGTAGGAGTTGGGGCCAGTCTTCTGGATAACTTGAACTGGGCCCTGTCAAAGGGGGCAGTTTGGATTCACAACTGTACCCTCTATTGATGAAGAAGTATACCAAGTCTCCTAACAGGTAAGTGGGTAAGGCAGGGCGTTTAGATGCAGCTTGTTCTAGGTCCTGCAGCTTATGGTTTAAGTTTACTGTGTAGGCCTCTGATTGCAAGCAGATAAGGGTTTGGACCAGCTTGTTAAAATATGCCTCTGGGGACACAGCCAGGCTGGGCTTTACCAAGGAATATAGTAAAGGAGGAAGCCCTGGTTGCCAACTGTAGATCAGTTGGAAGAGTGGCTTGCCAGTGGCACAATGGTACCCAATGTTATATGCAAAGGTGGCTGCAGGCAGGAAGGTATCCCATTCAGTCTCATGTTGTTGACTGAGCTTCCAGAGTATCTGGACCAGTCTCTCATTAGTGCGCTCTACCATGCCATTTGTCTGTGGGTGATAAGGGGTGGATAATGTCCCACAAATTCCCATCATTTAGTTGAGGCAGGGGATGATATAACTGGTGAAATTGGTACCATTGTTTGTCAGCAGAATCTGGGGGCAACCATGCTTGTATATGATATTCTCCAGGATAAACGTGGCTGTCACCAGTGCAGATTAGTTGGGAATTGCCTTGGCTTTTACCCATTTAGTCAAATGATCAACAGCCACAATGATGAACTTGTTGTGTCTATTGATAACTAGCAGGGGACCCACTATGTCAATGGCTACAGTGTGGAAGGCAAACCCAGGGTGTAAAAGCCTGTGTTGGAACTTGGCAACCTTAGGTCTCTCAATGTTGAAGTAATGACAGGTGGCCAGCTTATCTACTACATCAGTGTGCATCCCTTTCCAGAAGCAGTGCTGCTGTAACAGGGCTAACGTCTTCTGTATACCACCATGACTAGTAGTCTTGTGAGCGGCCACCACTGAGTCCATGCGTAGGGATGGGTGTATGTAAGGTAGCCAAGAGTCTCCACAAAGCCTCAGGAGTTGTTCCTTAGAGACTTTGGTATCAACAGCTAACTTCTTGAGAGCTTTCTTTATCTCTACTGGCTCCTTCCCCCATAAAGAAGAACCTCCATAAGATATTCATAGAGAATGTCAGCCATGGGTGATACTAAGGCAACAGTGGGAAGGCAGGAGAGACAGTTAGCATTCTGATGGGCTGCTCCAGCTCAACAAATGATTTTTTAGTCATAAGCCTGAAGTTTAATGTCCCAACATGCCAGACGTCTCTCAGGGTCCTTGAGGGTCTTCAGCCATTGCAGGGAGGCATGGTCCGTTATAACTGTGAAATGTACCTCATGGAGATAGACTATGAATTGTTGATAGTAGTATATTACAGCCAGGGACTCTCGTTTGGTGAAAGTTTAGTTTCTCTTATGGACATTAAGTGTATGTGAGCAGTATCCAACAGGGTGTTCAAGTCCTTCAGAGTCCAGTTGGAAGAGAACACACCCAATTGCAGTCAGGCTAGCATATGTATGAACCACAAATGGCTTGACAAAGTCAGGGTAGGCTAGCACAGGGGCTACAGTCAGTGTTCCCTTGAGAGCATTGAAAGCATATTGGCACACTGGGCTCCAGAAGAACTCCTTATCAGGTTGGAGGAGCTGGAAAAGAGGGTCACCCAGGGATGCAAGTTGGGGATGAAGCGGCAGTAGTACCCAATCATCCCCAGGAAAACCTGTATGTCCCGCTTATTGGCTGGGATCTGCATCTTCTCAATAGCTTCCACCTTCAGAGGTACCAGCTGGAGTCCATCTTGACTAATGATGAATGCCAAGAACTCCAGATGCTCCTTGTATAAGTTGCACTTTTGTGGCTTGAGCTTGAGATTAGCTTCAAGTAACCTCTGGAAGACTTCTTCCAATTGCTGAAGATGATTATTAAAAGTTTGGAAGAACACATTAATGTCATCCATATAGACCAGGACGCTGGTGAGTTTGAGGTCATTCATTACCGCGTCCATAGCCCGTTGGAAGGTAGCCGGGGCATTAGAAGAACCTTGGGGCATCCTTGTGGGTTGGAATAAACCTTGGTCAGTGATGATTGCACATTTCTCTTGGTCAGCAGGGGGTAGATCAATCTGCTAGTACCCACTGATAAGGTCCATGGCACTGAAAAACTTGGCGCCACCCAGTTGATCCAAGGTATTGTCAATGCAAGGGAGAGGATATAGATCCTTCTTGGTAACAGCATTCAGACGGGGGTAGTCAATCACCACACAGTTGCTAACATCCTTCTTTTTGACAATCAGGAGAGGGGCAGCCCAAGGGCTTTTACTGGGGATCAGTAAGCCAGATACCAATAGTTTCTGGAGCTCCTTGTTGGCTACAGCATGATAGGCTTGACTACGCTGTATAAGTCTGGAGCAGATAGGTGGGCTGCCTTGGGTGTCAATATGATGGGCAACATCTACAGCCTTTCCCAGGTCATAATCATCCTTGTAAAACACATCTTTATACTGAGCAAAGAGATCCATGACTTGATCCTTTTGCTCTTCAGAGAGGCCAGATAGGGAGTCATGACTTATAACTGATAGCACCAGTGGTTGTTTGCAGGGTAGGCCCAGCTCAGAAAAGTCCACAAAGGGGGGCGTCTCCTGCAGGTTTTCATGCTCTTCCAGTCATACATAAGCCAGGAGTTTGTGCTTGGAGACAACCATGGCTTCACAACTCATTTTGGTCAAGAGTATGAGTACCTCCTTCTCACTTGGCATGAGGATGCCTGGTGCAACCCATGGTTCTAGTCTGGAGGCGTTATGGATACCAAAGATTTCTCCGTGAGTACCAGCAGGTAGAGCCAGCAAAAGGCCTGTATTGTGGATCACCTGAGAGCCAGGTGAGATAGTCACATTACAGGAGGCATATACTGGGATTCCTTTGGCTTCCCTAACCAAGAGAGAAAGCACCTTGACCTTCTTACTACAAAGTGTATAGGCCACTGGCAGTTCTCCATCTGTGTACTCCAGGTTGATGTAGTGCAGACAGCGTAAGAGTAGGTCAGAAGGGCGGTCTTCATGATAGAACATGGGGATATAGTGGCCCAATATCCCAAACGTATGGTCTCCATGGTTGGTCATAGTGCCATACTGGACCATGAAGATAGTCCCAATAAGAATGTTGTAGATGTTTTTCTCCAGAACTATAGCAGGAGCAGTGACTATAAGCTTCCCAAATCAAAGAGGGAGGGAGGAATAGGCTCATTTTGCTCTAGTGGTCAGTGGCCCAGCGGTACCAAGCTTTTCATGATAGGCTAGGTCCAGTGCCATTTTAAGCTTCTTAACCAGCCATGAAGATATGATGTTCTCAGGAGCACCAGTATCTAGTATGGCCCAAACGTGTGTTTTATTTACTACCAGGTTGATATAGGTACAATCCTTGCAGACCTCTCAGATCTCCACAATCTTAGAGACCTGGTGAATGCTCAGTCCCTTGAACTTCCCCAGGAAGGTAGTCATGGCAGCTCCCACATCTGGGCTTGCTTCCTTAAGGGACTCTTGCGGGGCCAAGATGTGTTCTGTCCAAAGCAGCTTGGCCAGTTGTTCAGCACTGTCCTGCTCATGAGTGGCTTCAACACCTGGTTGAACCAGTTGTTTGGCATAGGGTAAGGACACAATTTTCTGAGCTATTTAGGGGATCACCACCTCAGGTCAAAGTGTAGTCCAATGAGTTTGAGTGTTGACAGTGAGGACTCAATATAAGAGGTCCTCTTAAACTCCTTCAGACTCCGCATCCTCATGTATTGGTTGGGAATCAAAGTCAACCAGAGAGGGTTTGTCCTAAGGGGTTACCTCAGAGGAAGGTAAAGCAGCAGGCCTATGGGCAGGTTTGTCAGGGGCAGCAGTATGGGGGAGATGAGGGTGTCAAAATTACAAAGGCAGCCAAGGATTTCTCCTTGTCCTGGCTGCTTAGTAGTTTTTTGACTGATCCTCATTGTCCTCCTCAATATTGGTGTCTCTGGCGTAGTCCTCCTCAGAGTCCTCCATGCCTACATGGTGGACCTTTTGGCAAGGGTTCTTACATTCCCAAGAGAAGTGGCCAGCCATACCGTATTTGAAGCAAGTATGGGGAGCATTGTTGGTTGGGGCGGATCCAACCTTGTTGGAAGGCTTGGGCAACTCCACAGCCATGCGGGGTCTGTACTCAGCTTGCTGGCAGGGGTGGCCTTCAGGGAGAGGGATCTTGAACTCCTTCTTGTAGGTGTGTAGAAGGCAAATTAGATTTGGCATGGTGTGAGCGTTGTAAATGCCCAACTTAAGAGCCAGGGATAGCTCACAGTTGACATGTATAGCATTGAGGAGTGCTGATTGCATATCAATAAATTGTACAGCACTCATAGACAACAGGGTTTGAGCTTTATGGTAGAACCTAGAAGTGAAGTCTTCTAGGGTTTTCCCCACCTTTAGCCTGATGTCAGTGAAGTCCATCTTGTGACCAATAAGGGCTTCTTGGCTACCAAATTTTTCTGTTAGGGCCCTGGAGACGTTGGCAAAAGTCCAGCAATTCTCAGGGAGACGTGGCAAGATAATGGTTTGAGTCTCAGCATCCAGAAAGTTGATGATTGTGGAATCCCTCATGGCGTTGTCAGCGCCATACATGGAGTTCTGGTATAGGCATAAGAACATGGCCACATTTCTCTTGCGGTCAAACTTGGGAAGATTGACAGGCTTGAAGTTGTTGGAGCCATGTTGGATGGGAGCAGGAGTGATCCTCACTGGGGAGCAGATGAGAAAGGAACGGCTGAGGGTAGAAGTAGCAAACCTAGCCTCAGAGGCACGTTGACAGTTTTCCTTTTGCTGAGCTTCATAGTCACCTTCTCTGTCCTGAGAAGCCCCAGAGGCTTCAGGAGTGGCCAGGACGTTGTCCTCAGACTCCAACACTGGCTCCAATACTTGTACAGCGTTGGGAGTCAACCAAGTGTGGTCATCATTGCTTTTGTAGCTATGATAGAACTCAGGGCTGGAGGACCTTTGTGGACTGTGGAGACTCTTGGAGTTGATGGACATAGCCTGTAAGTTGGCGGCAATAATCTTACTGTCCATTCTATCCAATTGGCTTTGGAAGGCGTCCAGAAAAAGTTGCTGCTTGTCCAGCTCATTCTGATAGACCTTGTTTTCCTGACAGGATGATATCCAAGTCATCTTTCAGAGAGGTAATGCGCCTTTCATGGGTGGCAAGCTCAGCTTGAAGCAAGGCTATCACTTCCTTATCCTTCCTGGCTTGGGTCTGGCTATCTGCTCTGGCATGTGTTTGAAGTTTTATACAATCCTGGAGCTCTGACACAGTGTGATAGCCATCCAACAGAAAAGCAAAATCAGTGCTTTGTTGGATCAGTTCCACATGCATCTTCTTGTAGTGATCAAAGAGTTCAATGTTGTCACAGCCAAGAAGGTGGCTGGAGGGGGAGTTGTCCATAGCGGCAGGCATGGGGTTGAATGAAGGAATAGTGTCAAGGCAATGGCTCAAAACTTCAATCTCATAAGCCTGGCTTTAAACCATGGGGCCAGTCTCAAGCACAAGGTCTGTAACCACACTAATCCAATTGGCGTCTACACCCTGATGGGTGAGAGTATGTATCACATGCGCTGGAACTAGTTTAGCTATTCCCCACTCAATGGTGTCAACCCATTGCAGCATGGTATTTTGGGCATTGGTAACTTTGGCCAGGTATTGATTCACAGTGGTGAAAGTATTGCCAAGCTCAGAGTAAAGGACCTGGAGGAACATTTGTTGGTTGGATATCAGTATTCCTTGGTTGTGCAATAGGCTTTGGATGCAACCCAGGTGCATTTGGCTGTGGCATACAGCAGGGTGAGTGAACTGTTGTAAATAGTCCTTGATATGTTTGACAGTGCAGAGGTCACAACGGAGTTAATCAGGGTTGGCATGGGAGAGGTTCTGAAAGCAAACCAGGGAGTTATCAGCAGAAGGTTGCTAAATAGCCAGATGTTCAGAGCAAGCACTATTGCCAGCAGTACTAGAGTCCATGGCCTAGATGGCACTACAGATGGTGTCCTCAGAAGGAGAGGAGTTGGTGTTTATCTCCAAAGGAGCAGGGGCTTGCAGGATCAAGGGTTGACCAAAAACAATAGCTTGGGGACGCTGATGTTCTGGCATGAAGTGGCTAGGGGGCAGGCCATAGGGAGCGCCTGCTCTTTCTCCAGCATGGGCATTAAGGCAGTGAAGACTGCTGCCTGGTGATAGGGGGAATCAGTGGCGGAAGTGTTGTGATCTGAGGTGTGGCACAGAGTCATAACAGGAAATCCTAACCTTAGGATTGGATTTTTACTAAGTCTTGGTTAGAATGGCTGGAAAGGCTATGCAATTATCTTGTGGCCCTGAATGAATAATATCTACCAGACATGACTAGAGAGGCGCCAAAGTATGTGGAGCCACAAAGGCAAAAATGTTAATAGAACTTAATTTTATTAGAAAATAGTAAATGGATTATATAGTGGTTTACAATACCACAAAACAATACCAGGACGTTAGGATCACTTGCCACAAGCATGAGTGGGCCAAGTGAGTTGCGCAGGATCAGGAAACTGAACAATTGTATTTCCAAATTTAGAGCCAGCCTCATTTTAAAGGGCAAAAGCAAAATAAAGAGATTTTTCTCAAAATAACCCAACAAAGGCGAAATCAAAACATGTGAATGGTGGCATTCACAACAGGAAGGCTCAGCCAGGGGCATTCCTCCCTCCTTATTGAAAGAACTGCGGGGATGGGGGCTGTTGGTATGGAAAGACATGAGCAACAATGTTGTATTTGTAGCAGCAAGGGGTGCTAATTTCTAAAAACAGTTAGTCAGGAACCTATTTCTTAATACTATACCTGTTGATGATATAGTGGCAGCCTTTAGATAGGACAGAAGAATATAAGGGATTGTGACAAAACTAGTGCTTTATTTGATAGTGAGGCTTTTATAGTATAAGGCGGGGGAATTCACACCAGGGGAAAGGAGGCATAGACAGAAGGACTTTTCTAATGGAGGAGAGTGAACAGGCACATTATAAAGTCCTGCGCAATGGAACAACTGGTTTCACATGGCTTTCCTTATGGGTGTCAGGGACCTACTCAAAGGGGATCAAGCCCCCAATTTGGTGAGCCAAGGCCCCTAGGTTAAGACCTGCAATGGCCAAACCAATGGGCACAGTAACCATGACAAGATGGCCCAAATGCCCCAAGTATGCAAACCTTCCCATCAGGGTGCTAAATTGACCCAAAAGACAATATCTTACCATGTATTTCAATAGGTAGAATGATGCATGGGGCTATACCAACAAGGGTTCAGCAGGTGGAGGAGTAGAATGGCAACCATAGTGAAACTTTCTACCCCAATGACCAGAGGGATACTTGAACCATCCATTGGCCAAGGACTCCTTCTGGTGGGCATTGTTGGGAGAGGAGTTTTGCCAGTCAATGGTGGGAGTAGGATTCTCAAGACCTTTTACAATTGTAAATAAGGAGACTAGAAACCATAGCAGGAATAGGATTCCCTTCATGGCTTCAAATGGGAGTTAAAAAGAGATAGGCTTGGCAAGATAAGATAGAAAATATTCTTTATTGTTGGAACAATTGGAATGGATAAGGATTGTGAACTTAAATAGCCTTAAAATGAAGGCTGAAATATTTGAGTGGAATTTGGGAAATGAAGGGGATTTACATGAATATATCATTGAAAAAATACCTGTTTCAAGTGTAGGATCAGTTGTTGCTTCATAGTTGTCATACTTAATTGATGCAGGAAGATAAACCAAGAAGATGTCACCATATTAATGATAATTAAGCGGTTTAGCAAAAGAAGATCCATAATCTTAAAGTACAGAGCTTGGTCTTAAGACAGAGAGAGCGGGTCACTGATTGTCAGGCTGGCTTCACGCAGCCAATCAGAAATAGAGCAGTAAGTGACATTTTAAATCTTATTATTAACATTTTCAAATTCAAAAGGCATTTCAAAAGCAAAATCCAATTTAATGGAATGATAATAAAAAGGTAATTTAAGTGTATTGGCTGATTCTGTACTAACATTAAGTTCATCATTAGAGTCCCAGGTTTGAATCTCATTCTTACAAGTTTTAAAGTGCCAACTAGTGTTGAGAATGTTGCTGTTTTGTAGATTTTCTTTGGTATCTCCTATCAATTCCTTCATAAATAAAATGGAGTCAGGAAAGGAATTACTGATAATGGAGGCATGTGGCTCTATTTATGTTGTTTTTATAATTAACCTTGGAAGTAAAGTCTGTGTCTGAAGCGCATTCAAAAGACCATTTAAAGACTTGTTTTATGGATACTTTAAACGTAGTTAATCTAATGAAACCGTCTTGAGAGGAAGAAATTGCATGATTGTTTTTTATCCTTAAGTGGACAACTTAATGTCAAATCCATTCAGGATCTGTAACACAGCTAAAAGATCAATCTGATCTCAGCAAGCTCTACCATCTAGATACATCAGAAAAGTGCAAGTTCTTAATTCATAAGTTTGTATCACTGGCCTTTATAAATCTGGAGCATACTGGGCAAGCTTTTACCTCCTATTTCAGGAGCCATATGCCAAGAAACATGAGGATTCCCTCTAACCTTTCATTTAATATTACAAGCCATGATGGATTGGATGAAGGTCACTAAGTACCAGAGCAAGTCCATATCCAAAACCAACTATAACTGCTACCAGGCAGCTCTTAAGAATGAGATGAAAACTACTTTATCTTTACAAGGGCTGGAATAAGCATATCAAGTTCTCCCTTGGAATCAATCCCAGATACAACACCTTCTATGAGCACCTCAAAGCCCAACAGGGGAAGACTGTTGCATTCATCAGAGATATTGAGAACTGTTCATCCAAGAAGAAGAGAACCAACAAATTGAAATAATATTAAGAGAAGATCAAGGAAGTTGTCAAGGCCAAATATAAGCTTTCAGAGCTTAGGGAATAAATCAAGAAGATTGCTACAGTTTTTAATGGAAACCATGTGATCATAGTCTAGTTTTTAATTAAATTTATTGAGTATTGTCTAATTTTGTATATAGCTCTTATTTGCTCAGTATAACATTTTTAAATAAATAGTTATTATAAATGACTCATTAATAATTTATGATACTGTTTTTATAAAATCATTGATTTTCTATTGATAGTTTGATGCCTTAGACTGTATTATATGGCCTATATTGGTATTTTACTAGTAAATTATATTTTTTGTAGTTTCCAATATAGAAAAAACTTTAAATTACTGTTTCTGATTATTGAACTTACCTATAATATGTGCATTTTTATGAAGTACCTTTTTGTATATTGGGCCTTTTATTTTATAAGTGGGGAAAAATATTTTATAGTAAAGAAAGCTAATTTCATAGTAAAATAATTTGAAGTGTATTTTTATAATTTTTTAATTGTTATGTATCATTTTTATGGACATTTTTAAATCTATGTAGTCATAGTACCCTAAAAAGTATTTTGAAGCTTAATTTTTATTTAGTAAAATGTTCAGGAAACAGGTTTCTGCTTATTAAAAAAGTGTTAACATTTAGTAGTCTGCATGAGTAAAAACTTAATTATGGCATTTCAATGCTGTTGAAATTAGGGTATTTTTTATTCTGATTGTTGACATATAGTAAGTTGAATTGCGGAATGAGCTAATTCTGACATTTGCCTCCAGAGATACTGCCCTGGTCAGAGTTATGCTCTAAGCATTTAAGGAATCAGTACAATATCCATTGACCAGTTAATCTTAACTGAAGAGCAGAAGCTATCCTGCCGTTAAGAGTGATTCCTTCTGCATGATGATGACCCAAATGCACAGGAGTATATTATCTGCTTTACAACCTTTCAAAATTTGTGCAACCTCCTCAAGTGCAAGACCTGGCTTGCAGATGGCACCTTTTCCACCTACCCAAAGCTCTTCAGTCAGCTTTATAATATCTATGGGCAGGTGGGCAATCTAGTTCTTCTCCTTGTCTTTTACTTCCTCTCCAACAAGAAGCAGGACACATATTTCTGTGATCTCACTATTCTGAAGACTAAACTGGATGAGATTCTCCCCACATTAGAAGAGTATCCCAAGAAGACTAGGGGGGAAAAGAAGGTTACCCCCTCCCAGGATGAAGTCACCCTTCACCCCCAAGAAGCAGCCAGAAAGCCTACTATACCATGAATATCTGAAAGTCAATTTTGAGCAGGCTCAGGCCAGTGCTTTTATCAAAGTCTTCAATAGATCCCCCCAGGGAGGCTATTTTCACTTCTGACAGGCACTCTTCTGCCACCTTCATAAATGCTCAGATCTGCATTAGCTCAACAATGCAGAAGGGACCAAAGACGCCAAAGATGTGCTAAAATGCTTTGATGCCCTTGCTTTATGAGAAAGGAGGAGTTCAATACCTTTTATGATGCCTTTCTATGCTACACCTACATTATTGCCAACTTAAAAGTGTTTTACCCTTTATTGAGTATTTGAAACTCAATGGGTTGGCATCTTCCAAGGAGCACGCTGCATCAGAAAAAGCAGTGACTCAATCACCTGGAACTGCTTCAAGCAGGTCAAAGACAGCCTCATCAAGACCACCTCTTCCCATGAAGGATGGTATAGACAGTTTGTAACTAGGGTCAGGGTCAAGAAACCCTAATTCAACAAGATTCTTATTCACCTCAAAACCCATAAGGGCATCTCTGCCCAGCTCTTCAAGACTGGCATTAAGACCAAGGGTGACCCCCAAGCAAACTAAGGCAGTAAAAAAGTACACAGAGATTAGCAAGGTGGTCCTTGCCTACTGTCCCAAGGATAGAAATCCTGAGCATCTTCAGGCCATCTCAGTAGCACTGTCAGCCAATGGTTTAGCCTTCCTCAATAAACTCTTCTTTATCTTCTCTCTTATTTCCTTTAATTTTATTATTTTTGACTTTTCTTTGGTATTTGGTACAATTATTTGCTTATTTTATGTAAATTTTATAGTTATAATAGATTAAAATGGTTGGTTTTGTGTCTATTTTGATTTTTGTTCTTTACACAGCCTTAATGCTTCTAATTGACCCCTTTTTATTGCAGATTTAAAATCCTGAGGCCTTTTTAAGCCTAGAAATGTTTTTAAATTCTATTTTTTGGACTTTTTTGGAGTTCAAAAAAACTAAATTTTAAACCCTGTTTTTTAGGCAACAACACCCATTTCAACATTAAAAATGTTGACAGTGGCCATGTTGACAGTTTTAATGTTGACACTAAAGTAAAGTGACGACCCGGTTTTACTTAATATTGTTTTCTGGATGATGACACTTTTTTAATTAACAAAACACTTTACCCTGAACATTTTTAATATAAAAAACTATTTTAAATACTTTATTATACTAAAATAATCCCAGAAAGTTCAAAACTGCAAAAAAAATTATCATAAGTAATAAGAATAAGGAGATATAAGCAACTATTTTCAGTTTACTATGTAAATTACATCTTTATTATATAATTATTTTTTATTCCCATAAAAATTAAAATTCCAATGAGACAAAAATAAAGATTTTTATATATCATAATAACTACAAAATATACAAAATTTCTATGTTTATTTAAATATACTTTATATAAGCACAACTGAAAAATTCTCATAGATTAAAGATAAATTAACAAAATATAAGATATTTCTTACTAAATCACATTAAAACTGTATCTGAAACTTACCATTTATGCCTAAAAAATTATTAAATTATAAATAAATTAAAAAATTAAAAGTCTAAAAGTAAAAAATATATAGGCAAAGAGAGTTTTATTAAGCTAATTAAAGCCACCAGCAAGAGCAGTGGCAACGTCCTCAAGGTACTTCTTAATCTCCGCCACCTTGTATTTTTTCTTTACCACCTTCTGAATGTCTTCCTGGTAGTCCTGCTCCTTGGACCTTTGCTTCTTGGGGGGCACCTGGTTGGCCAGGTTGCAGAACTTGGAGACAGTCTGGGCCTGCTCCTCCTGTAGCTTCTGGAAGAACTTGTTATATTTGGGGTTTGACCCAAACTTCACCTTTAGGTGCTTATGCCAAACCTCAAGGCTAGAGGTGGTCTTCATCTCCCCCCTGAGGCAGGCGCCTTGACAGTTCCAAGGGGCAGTGGCCCCGCTCTTACCTCTCCAGGCAGTCACCTTCTTGCCCACCCATTGGCGCTCAAACTAATCCAAGTAACCTTTGAAGATGGTGGAGTGCTTCTTCACATAAGCATCCTCCAGGAGGGCCTCAAAGCCAAGCCCAGTATGCTCCAGGCGCACAAAAGCCAAGGCAGCAAACTGAGTCAGGGCAAAGCAGCACTTCCCCTTACCATTGTTAAGATACTTGTCAAAAAGGCCTTTCTCACTCTTGAGATTCTTGACAAGGGCCTTCTTAAAATGGAAGAAGTAGCCCTGGACTTCTCTATTGAAGGTGGCCTGGAAGGCTCTGAACTGATCCTGCTTGAAGTCCATTATGATAACCTTTGGCCCAAGTGAGCGCGCATGAGCTAGCTGCTCAGCAGCTATGATTGCCTCATCCTTCTCAGCAGAGGAGAGATTTGCCCTTGTGGTGTGGGTGGGAGGGGGGAGCTGGTTGGCAGGAAGGGAGCTCAAAGCATCCTGGACAATCTTGAAAGCTCTGGCATAGACCTCTGTCCTGGCACCAGGTAGGAGAAAGAACACAAGGGGGATGACCTGGTCATTAAACTGCCCATGCAGGACCCAAAGCTGCTAAAAGAGAGAGGGGCAAGTAGTAAATGTGCTGTTGCACAGCCAGGTGGTAGCAGTATTGAGCTGCTCCAGGTTTTGGGTTGTGGCGTAGGCTACAATCCTATCCTCCACTTCCTGCCCATCATCATGGAGCAGGAACATCTCACCATCCTCTGTCTTCTTGAGGGCATCTGTGAGGATAAGGTCCTTGATGTTGGTGGCACTCTTGTCCATGGGGTTTGAGGCTTGATGCCTATCACTTACAAACTTGACCAACTGATTGTGAGTTGGAACCCTCTTCAAGTTGGTTGGGGAGAGGTATTTGCAAGCAAGCACAGCCAGCTGGGTGGCAGAAAGATCTTTGGAGGTGGGCATCACCTGTACCAGATACCACTTGAGAAGGCAGGCTATGGTGGTGTTGGGCATGATTCAGGTATGCTTGCCCTTGATGGTTTGGACCAAGTCCCAGCACTCAGTGTTGAGCCGCACTGGGCAGGAGCGGTCCTCACAGGTGTAATGGTGGCTCTTGAAGCCCTGGTTGGCATTGTTACAAGTGAAAATATACCCATTGACCACCATGGCTGGCCCACCCTTTACGCTCATGATTGGGAAGTATTTGGGCAAGGAAGAGGGAACCTTGAATTTGCTGTCAACATTGCAGATGTTGTGGGCCAACAGAGGGTCCCATGGGCCATCAGGAGCATGGCAGAAGCCAAGGAAGTAATTGGGGTGGGGCTTGTTATCATCCCCAGATGAGCTTGAAGGGGGGAGTTTGGTGGGGGTGGGAAAGCAGAAGGGGGCTTATTGTGGCGCTCCTCATATGCAGGAGACTTATCTTTGGGTGAGGACTTTTAAGCTGAGTGCTTCTTCTTGGTTGGCTCCTTGTCAGAAGCCAAGTTGTAGAAACTGTGCTCTGTAAGGGAGCCATCAGATTCCTCTCCCCCAGTGGAGTGAGCAGGGCTCTTCTCAGGAGAGGGCTCAGGGGAGGGCTTTGGTGAGGGCTTTGGGGTGGCCTTCTTTGATGAGACAGGCTTCTTTTTGGTAGGTTTGGTTGGCTCTGAAGGATGCTTGGTTCCTTTGGGCTGTTTGGAAGTGTTTTTGTCTTAAAATAATAAGTAAAATGGTTTGAAATAAAGCAATGTATGTAAAAAAACAAATAAAACAACCTAAAAAGCATAATATATAAAAATTTAATCTTAGATGGTTTTTATTGGCATTTAAAATTTAAAAAATACTTGTATAGTTTTTATTTTATTTAAGTTATAAATAACAAGTTAAAAGTTAAGAGAAATATGCAAAAGTATTATATTTAAATATAGATTTTATTTTAAAAATTATAAAATATGAAAGAACAAAGTCAAAAATACAACATATCAAAAAATGAGAAGTTTTTATTATGTAAAACACAAAGTTTTATATGTGAGAACTGAAAAGTGTCAACATTATGAGTGACAATTAGTAAAAAAAGCTGAATTCTCACTGTTGATTACAAAAATTGTAGACATTATTTTTGACAACATTATTACTATTGACATTTTTTTAAAAATTTACTATGTTTTTTCATAGTACACTTAATTAAATTTACGTGGGCTAGTAAAAATTAACCATTTTCTGTGTGTTTTTGTTTGCATATAAAAATTAAAAAAACATTAAAGTAAGTTAAAAAAGTATCAAGGTTCTTTATTTCTTTATTAAAAATTATACTTGGTGTGATATTAGGCTGATTGACCACAAATGATCAGGTTAATCATTGCATGCAGATCTTAATCAGTTACACGCCGTATTATTACTGGCCATCATTATATTAATAGATATGACAGTTATACGCTTTATAATCACTAGTTTATTATAATAGATGAAACAATTATACACCGTATTATCATATGATTATCACTTAATTAAGTGCAGTTAGTATACGCTGTGTAATTGCTAGTTTATTATAATAGACATAACAATTATACACTGTATTATCACTAATTGTCCCAATGTGATGTAATTATACACTGTATATTGCTTACTATATTATAATTGATGTGCTTATTATACACCGCATAAATGTTAGCTAATATAGTGAATATCATTGATTACACGGCATGTAATCACAAAATCATCAAGTGTATATCACCTATTCTACTCTACCAGACGTTGTATCAACTCAGCTCAACACAGCCTGATGAACTTATATGTTCATATCAAACAAGTGATATATAAGTGGCTAAGAAATACCAAGTTTGGATCAGTATTACATGGCGTATAATTGGGCTCCTTATTGGTTTGGGTCAGTATTACACGGCGGATAATCCTCTGAGTCACTAATGGTTTGAGTCTGCTATTATATGGTGTATAATCCTCAATTTGACTTGTTGCATTAATAAGCAGAAGGTTTGCCAACCAGAAAAGGATCACTGATTAAGCCCTGCAAATGGAATACGGGAATTCTACCTTCCAATGTAGGAGGGCTGAACAGGGACAATTTTTAAGCACCAACTAAATACAGCATAGTTTCCCAGAGCAATAATAGGCGTGTAAGATACAGCCAATTGATAAATGACAGTAGGCTAGCTCAAGAAGAGCGTAGGCTGTAGCTGAGGTGCCATGGACGCCTGCTAAGGCCAGTAGCATATCACGTGCCAAGGACATCCAATCAGGATGGGCGTAGCCAGCAAAGATAGACCTATTGCAAAGGTAGCCACTGGGAACTGTCTGAAAGGACAAGAACAAGGGTTGTTGCAGTATATATTGATATAGACACCTGAAAGGAAAAGACAAGTTCATAGTTACACCTGGATAGATTGCAGCCGCTGGCTAGATTGTACTCCAGTATCAATAAACATAATTATCTTCTAAGTTCTATTCTATTGTAGTCTGTAGTGCTCTTGCATAGGATTAGGTAGAGTACATTGGCAAGGCTAACATCTATCTGTAGCTTTGAACATATCAGCAATATCACAAGTTGCTCAACATTTGGATAGTAGTAATAGGATATTTTACCATTGCATATATAAGAAGTTATTACTAAGTTGTTGGTAGATAATGAAAAGGGCAAAGTGTCAACAACTTCACTTACAACATTCTTTATATGAGGTGACATATTAATCTAGGCTTAATTGTGCCACTCTAATTTGCTTAAATCCACCCCAGGGGATGATCACAACCAAATAAACAACATTTACGAGGTTCATATTATTTTTAATAATAAATTCTATATTAACTTACATAGTAACTCATACTTAAATTATTGGATTGCTGTTAGCCACCAATCCACTTAATATATTAAAGCCATAATAAGTGCCACGTATATATTTATAGCATGAACATTTCAACAATCAACTGTATGCACACTGTCTTTTTCAATATAATAATTTAATAAAAAAATATTTTTAAATGTGCACTTAATTTCTTTGTTGTGATGTTTCAGTTTTGTTATTAAAAATAAGTTATGCTTAAAAAGTGTCAACATTTACACTTTTAAGTTGTGAAAACAAATAAAAAAATAAACTAATTTTTATCAGTAAAAGTAAAAAGCCCTGGTTAAATTGAGTTTTTTATTAAGCTTAATATTAAATTGTGTTGAGATGGCCACAATTTTGTTGTGTTTTCTGGGTTTGCACCCCTGAACGCTTTAAAAAAATTAAGCTAGCACAACTAGCAAAAAACATAGGAGTGTTAGAGTTTCAAGTCAACAGTGGCCATGTCAACACTTTGTTGACATGCCCACTGTTGACATGAGCGCTGTTGCTGTTTTTTACAGCTACAATACTGTAAATTAAAATGATATTTTTACTATAATTTTGACAGTGTAATTTCAAGACATCTTATTTTTAAATGGCATTTTTTGAGATGGTGTTTTTGCAATGGTGTATTGTACCAAGCTAATTAGCATAATTTCATTCTGAATAATAATTATACATGTTTACATTTAAATCAATTTCAAGATACTAAGTTGGGATTAAAATATACTGTTACAGAACAATTACAAAAGCTGAGATTAAGGGCTTTCAAATGATACTAGTTTGAGCAATATTAAAGCACTATATGCTAAGATATCAACAGTAACTCAGTATATAAAAAGGGGTAAATAAACAACAATATCAGACTTCAGGGGTGGTACTGATAAATTAAGGAGATCAGTTGGGGTTATTTGAGGATTCATGCCTGGTGTGCAAAAGTGCAGCTAACATGGTATTTAAACAGCTCTACTCTACAGACCTTTCTTTCAAAATTCATACCTCTATCCCTCTCTGATAACTGCATATCTATTTCCAAGCATGAACTGCCTAAACCAAGCCAAGGGGCCCAAGTGCTATCTTTATGGAACCTATCAAGTTTACACCTCAGATGACACCTGTCTTCTGACTGGGGGCTTCTACAAAGAGAGAAAGAATCTCTATATTTGAGCAAACATTTCTTTTACTGCTGACAATGATCTTAACAGCTTTGTTGAGCACTTCTTATTAAAAACAGAGTTTGTAAAAATTACCTTCTTACCTTTTGTGAATGCTGCTATTTACACTATTTTGATTTTGCTTCATTGGGTTATTTCAAGAACAAATCCCTTGCTTTTGCTTTTGCTCCTCAAAGTAATTCTGTTTCCAAAATGGGGGTTCAATTGGTTGGTTTCCTGATTCTGCGCAACTCACTTGCCCCACTCATGCTTTTGTCAAATGACCCTACCGTCCTAGTATTGTTTTGTGGTATTGCTAAACAATATATATTCTAATTCCTAATTCCCAATAAAATTCAAGTTCTATTCACATTTCTATCTTTGTGTTTCCAAGTACTTTGGCCCCTCTCTAGCCACAACTAGTAGATACTTATGATTCAGGGCCACAAGGTAATTGCATCACCTTCCCTGCCAACTATCCAAGACTTAGTACAAATCCAATCTTAAGGTTAGGATTCCCTGCTGTGTGTCTGTGCTGCACCTCAGAACACAACAAAAATAGTACTCACTACAGGGGCTGTAAGCCCCTTGGTTATCCCTTTTGCCACCATGTTTTCAGGTCCATTGCCTCCTCCTATACAAGAGCTGCCTTTGCCTGAAATTACCAGTCCTCCTAGCAAAGAGGACATCTTGAACCCGCCTATTGTCCCCACTGTATTGACCCTTGTAATTGTCCCTGTCTAATAGCTTACCCCATGGGTACCCTAACTTAGAACAGGTCATGGCCATAGCCCTTGGAATAGTCTGTAATGGGGCCATCCCTTGCCTTCAGTTACAGTTTAATCAAGCAGAATACTAAAAGTTGATTGTTGCTCTGCAATTCCCGCAACATCTCCTCTCAGCGGCTGGCCCTGCTGAGCATCTACTGTCATGCTTTGTGCAGCCTAACTTAGCCCATCACCAAATAGTGTTGGGGATTCACATCTAAGAGATTTTTTTGCTTCAAGCTGCTGTCACTAATCATTGGGATTGGTTTGCTTCTTACCAGAAGTGGATTTATTACATGTTCTCTTTATTATCTGATAACCAACACAACTCTATTACCTCTTGGTCTTGCTTGGTTGCTTTCATAGAGCAAATGTGCCTGTTCATCCCCAAACACGTCATGGAACGTCTACATGAATTTCACCTGTTACAACAGCCTTGTCAAACTCAAGTGGACTCCACCCTGAATGCTTACCTCTCTTATTTCAAACAACTTGTGGAGAAGCTTAATGGTTTAGTGCTTACTCCTTTGATCAATTGCAACAGGTAGCAGAGCTTACTGATAGATTTCACCACAATATTCAAGAAGAGTTTGATCAAGAGAGGGCTACTATAGATGCCTCCATTGCCAAGCTTCAAGCCTAAGTAATTGAGTTGTCTGCGCCCAAAACAGATGTTCCTCCTTCTCCCCCATCTGATGACATGATGGATAGGGAACAGAAGTTATGAGACGCTATCTGAGAGCTATGTGCGTCCACTTGTAGTCACAGATGCCCAGAAGACCCTCCACAGTCAGATCCTCAAGTTCTTGCCTTGACAACACAGATTGCTGCCCTGCAACAAGAAGTTGCCATTCTACGTGATACTGTGGCAACTGTCACTAGCCCAGTTAGGGTCACTGACAGATATGGCTGCTGCCCTGGACTGCCCAGGAACCCTCAAATTTAATGTGCTAGGGAGTTGATTGCTCTATCCAATAATTGGACCATCTGAAGCAAGATTACCTCAGTCTTGACAAGGATGTTCAAGAAATGAGTGAGTTAATTGACTCTGTAAATGACATGTTCTCTCCCTGTCTCTCAGTGAGACCTCCTTTGATCTCTTGGTTGGCTGAGCTTTCAACTGTAGGGACCACACATATCAACAATTAGATTTTACCAAACAACAGACTAACCTGGACAACAATGTGGGTGCCTGCGCCTCCAAAACTTTGACCACTCTTGAAAAAAGTGTCCTCCAGCTGTGGGCACAACAGCCCCCTTCAGAAACAGAAGCTGAATTCTCCCCGCGTATAAATGTGCTAGATAGTAACAATGATGGCCCTACTCCCAAAGCTCACTTCCAAAATACCTTTAAACAAGTCTTTGACCCCAAAACATCCATCATTGTGGTGTTCCTGACCATCTACAAAACAGTCATGCACAGGGCCTCTGATGAGGTTAAAAAGGGGCACATTCTAAACTGCTTGCACCCAACCTGCCAGAGGGTGGTAGTGCCAGAGCTGCCCACAATTGAGACTTGGGAAGAGATTAAACAGCTTCTGATTGATGATTTTGGTGGTGACCTTATTTGTAAGTGAAAAAAGACACTTTTATGCACATTGCCTTCAAACCCAAAGAGACTTTGGCCGAGTTTGCAGACAAGTTCTATATGGAAGGACAGCAATTAATAACTAGCTGACAGTGCATAAGGCCTACATGGCTTTTTCTCAAGCCCTCAAAGTCAATCAACCTCTATGTCTCTATTTTAAAGCTCACAAAGCCATGCTTTCTCAAGAATAGCATCAAGACGCTGTTGCAGGATATGCATCTTATCCACTCTGGAGCTGTCAAGAATGAGAATCAAGCAGTCTCTAAATCTTGGTTCTTCTTCCTGTGGCTCTTTCATCCTCACTATGAACTCCCAGAATCCTCCTAGATGTCAAGGTTGCCATAACTGCAGCCAGATAGGTCATCACTCTCAAGTCTGTACCAATCCTCAAGTTGAAGGTGCCAATCCCAAGGACCAGGGGGATAAGAACAGTCAACCTAGAGGTGGAGACGCTCTTGGTTGATAATCTTTCCCAGTCTCCTCCAATTCCCCTGTCCATAGCAGACTCTGAGTATGCCAACACCAAAGCTCCTCCCATTCTGCTACTATTACATTATGTTTCCAATGACTCTGACATGAATGATTAAGACATTGATAATTCCAATGCCTACAGATACTCAGTTCTAGCAGTTCCCAAACCATTGCAGTTTCTTACAAGCTTCACTATGGGAAAACTACAACAACTACCAAGCCCCTGACTGAAGCCAAGGAGTGTTACCGTACTACAGTCACTTCTGAGGGTTTAGCCAAATAAATGCTCCAAAATAAAAAGATGTTCTGTTTTTGCTGTTTATTTCATATAGATAGGTTTGTGTGGAATTCTTGAGGGAAAGGTTCCTAGAAGCTGGATATCTATGTTTAATAAAAGAAAATAATATGGATGTTTAGTTAGGTTAGGCTAACTAAAAGAATTGAGGCAAGATTGGCTTAATCAATCTTGGAGACTAGGCGTCTCAAAATGGGTTAGTTAATCAGGAAGATTAATTAATAAATACAGGATATAATTAATGAGGATTTAATTATATTAAAATGGTCTTGACTTTGTCAAGAAGTTTGGTTAAGGTTAATCATAGGAAAACCCCCGGAATTTAGGTTAAAAGCGCCGCGTTGGCAAATTTATTGGGTTAGAGGCGCCGCTGCCTAATGAATTTGAGATGCGCCAAGGCGCCACTATCAAATTTTCTCAGGCGCTGCCGCGCCGCCTAGGAAAATTGTTGGGCGCCGCAGTGGCGCCTGGTTCAAGTTTTGAAGCAGTTTAATGGGTTTTAAAGGCAAAAAACCATTAAATGCAAAAATAACTAAATAAAGGCAAGGATGCCTAGGAATTCAGGTTTGATCAGCTGGTTCCCAGTTGGAACACTGATAGCTGAGTTTAGAGTGTGCAATCCACAGGGTTTTGGCGCTGGGAGCTGGGGAAGCTCTATGCCAAATTGGTACATTGGGTTGAATGGAGTCAGGTGACTTCTGCCCATTGTAGGTCAATTCTCATAGGTTGAGAATTGTTGGTGATTTTTAAGGTAAAGATCTATGTTGGATGAATTGAATGTCATAGGCCACATGACGCAAATCATTGGTTGATTCAGGAACCGGAGGGGTTTTCAGCTGTGTATGCCCCAAATGGTATATAAGCAAAAACAGTTAAACAATAATAAAATATATATTCACATTGTTGGTTTTGACGCTTTCCCCTCACCTATTTTTCAATTATCATGCCTTCTTTGTTAAAATTTGAGAGAGCCAAGTTTGGGGTCCTTTGTGTGGAAACCGCTGCCGCAAGAAAGGAGGTTCATACAAGTACATTGGAAGAAGCTTGGACCAGCCTAGAGGTCACTAAAGCTGTTCCTGCCAAATCTTTAGTAGAAGTAAAGGCTGCATTCAAAGAGCTGTATTCCAATTACTTTGCAAAGGAAGGGACTCCCGTCCAAGGGAACTGAATTTATTCTTGGGATGCTTGGAACTTGTTGGTAGGATGGGATGAAATCTTGCAACAAGTAAAAGAGATGGTGAATTGTGAAATTGAGGTGTTGAGAGCACGAGAGAAAAAAGCGTTGAAATCATGGCTTGTTGGCAGGATGACAATAAAGTGTTATCCAAGAAAATTGCCTCCCTGGAGGCCAAGCTCCTCAAAGCTTTGTCCCAGGAAGGTAACAGCAATAAGAGTCAAGGGCAGGATAATAGCAGGATGGACTGGTTAGGCCTGGATCTGTCACAAGGAGGTTGTCTCTTGTCCATACCTTGCACAAGCTAAGAAATCCTGTGCTCATAGAATCTTCTGAAGAAGCCGCTGAAGTAGCTGGTGCTGTTTTCAATAACGTCTCAGTCTTGCTTCCTCTTCAGACTGTCTATAAGGAGTTTCCAGGCTTAAGATGCATGATCAAAAAGTGGGACAAAGAACTAGCAGAAGCCCAAGATATCCTGGCCGTCTTCTCATCCTTTGGTTGTACTACTACTTGTGTGGAGATATCCATCCAAAAGGTTAAGATCAAGGCTGTCTTGGACACAGGATCTCCTGTTAATGTTGTCTCTTCAAAGCTTGTCAAGAAGTTCAAGCTTGCCCCCAACCTCAACTATCATCATTTGTATGGCACAGCTGGGCTATTCATGACTTGCGCTATAGGAGCTTATTTTGCTCTTCCCATGTGGTTTGGCAAGCTACTCTTGGCTCCGCCTGCTGTTGTCTTGGAGGATGAGAGCTACAACCTCCTAGTTGGTACTCAATTCCTTAGGGAATACAATGGGATTATCAACTTAAAAGATGGCTACCTCTCTATCTTAGAGTATGAATTCCCTTTAATATTTGAGGGGCCAGTCAAAGTTCTGGGAAAATGCCTCAAGATGTGTGCCTTAGAGTACCCTACTGGTGTCTTCACTCTGAAGTACCATACCACTTGTCCAACATGAAGTGTCCTCCTATGGCCTGCCCTGCGTCTGAAGGGATTCCACTCCTTGCCACTTCTGCTGTGACCATCTCCCTATCTCTCAAGCCATCCTGGGCTCTCAGATAAAATATTAGTTACCTGAGCGCACATTCTTAGAGCTGTACTTGCCTCCCTTGCTATGTTGCAATGAACCCTACCTCTGCCCTGGTATCTTAGATGTCTCTCATAAAGATCCTATCCAGTTGTTGGTAGCCAATTTAACAGCTCTCTCCATAACTGTGTCCAGAGGCCAGGTTTTTGACTATGACAAGCTTCTAAATGCTCCTGATGTGCTATTGCTACATCCCTTTGGTACCTTCCAGGACTTCAACTTACCTGAAGCAAGCCACAGGTCCTATCTCTGTTTACCGCTCAAGACTTCCTGCAACTGTCCCCAGTTCAACAGAAAGAAGTACATAACCTGCTAGATTAGTTAACATATATCTCTGCTAAGGATAGCACTGACTATGGTCTAGCTAAAGGAGTTATTAATCAGATTGATACTGGTGATGCTCCCCCGTTCTGATCTAAACCTTAATGACATATTCAAGTAGAAGACACTCAGGTATCTAAGGAAATCAAGAAGCTATTAGACACTTAGTTACTTTCTCCCTCCCAAAGTCCATGGGCCACCCCTTTGCTCATCTTGAAGAAGCATTATGGAGGTCACCTCATTGTGATGAACTATTGACAGTTGAACTCTGTGAAGAATTGTTGACCAGGGATTGTGAAAAGCTTAACTCATTAGGTGGCCATTGGAAACCAACCAGGGCCAATCAATTACCCTTTTGAAAATTAGTGTTAACTTATCATATAATTAAATGCATGATTAGTAGACCATGACGTTGTTGCCAAGGATTAATTGTGCCACACTGCCGCCACATTAAATCATAAGCGCCAGGACGCCAGCACAAATAATTTTGAGCGCCAGAGCGCCGCAATAATTTACATCAAGCGCCAGGACGCCAACACAATTATTTGCAAGCGCCAGAGCGCTGCAATAATTAACACTAAAGCGCCAAGGCGCCAGCTTTGAGAGGAAATAACACTAAGACGCCAGGGTTAATTCAAATGGCCTATTTGACTCCTTGTTAGAACTAGATATGGAAGCAATTTTATATCTTAAAAAGGATCACTGATTAATGTGCTAGCAGAGGGTGTCTTTGTGCTAGGCATTGCAGGATTGTACCCTAAAATAGAAGGTTGTCCCTTTTCCCGCCAACCCAACCAAGACTCTACAGTGTTCTGGAATGTCCTAGAAGACATTTCCAGTGACTGGTAATTAGTAATATGAGAATATCTCTATATAAAGCGTTGGCATTAAACACCAAGAGGAAGAGTTTTTATCTACTTTTATAGGACCTAATAAAGTTAATCATTACAAATCAAGTTGATCAATGTCTTTGGAATCTTCACATTCAAAGACATATAGTGAGTGTGTGCCCCTGCCTCTTAATCCTTCTGTTGAATCTGCCGGTGTACGCCAATTTTCAACAAGTGGTGCTCACTACAGGGGCACCACACACTCTGAACAACTCTTGTCCTCTGAGTCTGACGTGTCTCCCTTCATCCCCAAAGACCTAACTGTATTTGGGGAATGTTACTCAGTAATGAAAACCAGCAATGACAAGAGAGACCAGCTTTTTTCCGTCAACAAGAGGATGTAATCAACGTAGAAGACTTACCCATACTTCCTTCCCGCCAGTACACTGAAGTTCCTGTGGTACTGCTGGCACGCCTTACCCTGGTCAATTGCCAAGACCTGGAATTGGTGGCATCTGGACTTTTCCTCAGGTATCAGATTAGCTAGGAGCCCACCAATACCCAGTTGTCTCTCTTATCTACCAACATCCCAAAGCTCAACGCCTCATGACTATATTACGTAGTTATCTGGCAACTGATGAAGGAAACCTCAAGCGCTTCCCCATCCTCAGTAGGGTGACCAACTATCTGCAAGGATTTGTTCATCCTGCGTTACATCAGCTACTTGGAGTTCAAGCCCAACATCACTTGGAGCTTCAAGACCTGGTTATGTATGCAGAGCGCCAACACCATTACCAGGACTGGCTAGTACAGCAATTGGACTCTGGGTTTGAGGAAATCTGAGCTTACACTCAAGCCAACAAGGACAATCAAGCCACTCTGGCCTGCCAGCTAGAGGACCTCACCAACCAGTTAAATAGTTGCTTGGTCTATTTAATAGAGTCAACTCTGAAGAATTTTGGGTTGGGGCCCGCCTGGGCCTGGGACGTTACCTGCCATGCCATAGCCATCAAACAATATGTAACAGGGGCCACGTAACCAAGAGCAATATGGATGATCTTCTTGCCAAACATGACGCCTCCTTGGAGCAAAAATTTAGTTGTCTGCGTGATCTGGACAAGAAGATTGCCAACAATAAAGACAATATCAATGAGGTATGACACCTTGCCTGGAAGGAGAATGAGGAGTCCAGAAATATTGCTAATGCCGCCAAGGCCAAGGTTCTGGCACTTTGAGACAACTTCATACAATATGACAACCATATCAAGAAAACCGTTTGAGAAGAGGTCTCTCAGCTACACCAGTAATTCTCATCCCAATTCACCAAAGACTCAACTACTGAGGGTCACGGCTGCTCTGAACTTAATCATAAACAGCAACAAGTAGAGGATATTGCGGCCACAAATAATGAGATGTTCCAGGAAATGAAGCAGGTACGTGACAAAGGAGAGCATAGTATTGCCTCCCTCAAGGCCAAGCTTGAGGAAGTATAAGCTGAACTGAGGGGACATGACAAGTGCTCTGCCTCCTAGCGTGCTGCCATAGAGGACTTTAGCAAAGGATGGTTCAGTGCGCCAGGCTGATTAAGCGCCTTTGTTCTTCCCTCCAAAATGCAGAGATAGAAATAGCAGATGCTTGAGCCAAGTTGGTGGATTCCAGATGCCGCCGCACTGGCCAAGACTTGGGAGGACCTGGTCTTTCCGCCTTGCCTTCTAGAGAAAGCGCTACGCTACAGCCCACCTCCAGTTCAGTATACAACAACAGGGCTATCTCATCCTCTTCAGGCCTCCAAAGTCTCTCGCAAGTCTTTGCTGTCCCCCCACTCCTGTTGATACCCCACAAGCACACAGGGAGACTGGCCCAGCTGGGAGCTCTTGTACCAACTTCTTCAACCAAAGCCGCTGAAAAGAGTCCCCCCTTGCCGCTGTCCTCAAGCCAAAACCCCTACACATTTCAAGCCAATGAACTTGCCCAAGTTTTATCCTAAAGGAAATGTACACACCTTCATCTGTCTTTTTGAGAAGTCTATGTATGGGGTCAACAACCAAGACAAGGCCATCACACTACTCAATCAATTGGATGTAGCTAAAACTTATCTAATCATCCTGCACATGCCCAAACACAATTGGTTGTATGCAGTGGCAAAAAATGCGCTATTATACAAATTTGGTAGCATTGCCCAGGTTACCAAAAGAAAGAATGAGTTCTTGATGATTAGCTTCAGAAAAGACGAGACAATTGCTGACTTTGCCAACTGTTTCTAGCTTGAGGCACAGATCCTCATTGGTTCAGGGTCCCTGACTGTGCATGACACCCATATAGCTTTATGTGCCACAGTAAAGCCCTACAAAGCCTTGTACCAAACCCTCATGCTGGCTTTCCAGGACAACTGCACCTTGGAAGGCATGGTACATTACTTACGCCAGTGTGGCAACACCTTTGGACGCCCCAACACTGGATCAAAGCCCTTCCCAGTCTCTAACTATCCAGGACGCTCAGAGGCTCTCACCAACAACAACAACAAATCCCAGCCAAAACCCACTATCACTAAGGTAATCTGTCACTTCTGCAACTGGAAGGGCCATTGTGCCTCTAGTTGCAACTCAAAGACAGGTATCCATGTGCTTCCCCCCTTGGAACCTGAAGTACAGGGAAAAGTCAGTGTGGAGTAGAGGAGGAGCTCTCTACATCCGCGCAATCCACAAACGTTCCACCTGACCTACTCTTTACGTCTGACACTGGGTTCTTGGGGAATGCGCTTCATCAGGTTCTTTTCAACAATGTGCACATGGTACAGACCCGCTCCAAGGTTCAGGCCTCTCAAGAGGCCACTAAGGAAGTTTCCAAGTCTTATTCTTGCCTGTTACTAGACAATGCGCCTGATATGGAACCCCAACACTTGGGTGATGCCACCCTCCTTAGGGGCGTCAATGTGGCCATCCCCATGGAGACAATGAAGGATCACCACCCAGAGCTATGTGACAGTATTGTTGAATTCCTCTCCACTGCCAACAATTTAGATATTCACTTAGTAAAAAATATTGGTTCTTCTTATTCTGTGTGTACTTGAGCTCATATTTTTGTGAATAAACTCAAGGTGCAAGCTATCATTGACACTGGGGTTCCTATAAATATAGTGTCCTCCAAGTTAGTGCAGCAAATGGGGCTTGCTCCAGATATTAATCACAAGAAACAGTATGGTACAGCTGGACCAGACTGTACCACCTCCCAAGGAGCGTACAGCACTCTCCCTTTACACTTTGGCTCTCTGGTGGTCTCCGCCCCAGATATAGTGCTACCCAATTAAAACTATGATATCCTGATTGGAACCTTGTTCTTGTGACAGTATGGAGTAAAGACTGACCTCAATAATGATGTTCTTGAAATATTGAGGCAGGTAATCCCTCTGTATTACAACTGCTCAAACCCAGAGATGGGTAGCCAAACCACTCCCTATGTTAACCTTGCATATTGCAACAGTGTTGTTCCAGTCAAGTACCGTGAATTGGGACGTTGGGTTAATTATCTTCCCACCCAAGTTGAGGAATATAAGGGTCTGCTATTGCGCACCAACTCTTCTTACACTATCCTGGCTGGCCATCAGGTGCTAATGAATATTGGATTAGATTTACAAATCTCTCAAGGTCTTTACGGGGAAATAGAAACCCCCCAAATTGCTCTAGGATAGAGCCCCTGGTTGTGCCTGGCATTGTGCTCCCTAATCATGGGCCCATAAAAGTATTGCTTGCCAACCTCAATCACTCTCTTGTCAAGGTAAATTGCCATCAAGTAGTGGTGTACCTGTATCTATTACTGGTAGAAGAGGTGATGGAGATACACAATTTTGGCACCCTGGATGACTTTGGCCTCACTTTGGAAGAAGTAATACTGCCTGCTGTATACAAAATCATTCCACAAGAGCAACTGCAAGGACTCACTGTTGCCCAAAAGGACGCAGCCCTTGCCCTGTTTGAGAAATACAAAAGGGATATTTGCCAAGGATGACTTTGACCTGGGGTGTGCCCACAACACACTCCACCACATTGACACGGGCAAGGAACGCCCTATACGTCTTTGTCCCATACAATGTTCTTGTGCTTCTGACGCCACAGTAGATGAGGAAATTGAGAAGCTGGTCCAACTAGGTCTACTTGTTCCATCCAAGAGCTTGTGGTTGTCCCCAGTACTCATATTCAAGAAGAAAAATGGGAGCAACCTCATTATCATTGATTATTGAAAGCTTAATAACATCACTAAGAAGGACTCATATCCTCTTTCATGTATTGACAATGCGCTTGACTGCCTGGGAGGCGCTAAGTTCTTCTCTGCAATGGATCTAATATCTGGATATTGGCAGATTGAATTGCCTCCCATGGAGCAATAGAAATGCGCCATCATCACCAGTCAAGGTCTCTTCCAACCTACCCAAATGCCACAAGGACTGTGCAATGCACCTACCAAATTCCAACGTGCCATGGATGACATGCTCCATGACCTCAAGCTGAGCTGTGTTTTAGTCTACCTGGACAACATCAATGTCTTTTCAAAGACATTCTCTGATCACCTTCAACACCTTGAGGAGGTTTTTTGGCGCCTAGCAGCTGCTAACCTTAAGATCAACCCCAAGAAGTGCAACTTCTTTAAGGATCAGCTCAAATACCTTGGTTTTGTGGTTGACGCCAAAGGATTACAACCTCAGCCAGCCAAAGTCAAGGCCATAGAGAAAATGAAGGTGCCTTCCAATAAACAAGATGTCCAGGTGTTTCTGGGCATGATTGGTTATTATTGGAGCTTTGTCAAAGACTTCTCAAGGAAGGGGGAGGCCCTCTTCCATTTGTTGAAGAGTGATGTGCAATTTGACTGGACCCCAGCCTGTCAACAAGCCTTTGACACCCTATGCTTGAGTCTCATGAACGGACCAATCCTGCAATACCCAGACTTAAGCCGTAAATTCATTGTTCAAACAGATGCCTCACTGACTGCTGTGGGTGGTGTGCTTTCCTGTGTGGACTCCAATGGCAAAGAACACCCTGTAGCCTACTGCAGCAGAACTCTGAACTTCCATGAGCATAACTATACCATGACTGAACAGGAGTGTCTGGCAGTGATATATGCATGCAAACAGTCTCACATATACCTACATGGCGTTCACTTCAAAGTAATCAGAGATCATGCATCATTACGCTGGCTCCAAAACTTGGAAAAACCTGAAGGGCGTCTAGCACAATGGGCGCTAAAAATTCAGGCCTACAACTTTGAAATATCACACAGAGCAGGTGTCAAACATCTGAATGCAGATGGACTGTCTTGGCTACCAACAGTAGCCCACCTGGCTGATGTCTCTGACCTTCTTTATGATAGAATGTTGGCAGATAACTACCAGGATGATCCTACAAAAGTCCGGTGCACCCTAGATAGGCTGCTGGAAGACACCAAAATCAAGAATAGGCGTATATTAAAACACACTTTAGAAGGAATAAGAATAATTCCCAGACCATCAGAATGGGCTGATCTAATAGTTTGCGCTCATAAGGCAATAGGGCATGGCGCCTTCTGGAAGACACTTGCACAACTAAAACCCACATACTTTTGGGAAGCCATGGCCTTTGAGGTACAAGAAACGCTGAGCTGCTGTAAAGAATGCCAAGGGGAAACCCCGTTCAAAAAGTCAACAACCTACCACTTAGCTTGGCCTAACTTTGCTTGACACACTGTCTCACTTGATGTTGTAAGAACTTTGCCGGTCAGCAGCTATTGCACAAAGTACATCATTGTTGCAATAGACCAGTTGACTAAATGGGTGGAGACAAAGGCAGTGTGCAACTTAGGTGCTAACACTACTGCAAAATTCCTACTTTAACAGATCATATTATGTCATTATTACCCCCAAGTTATCCTCACTGACAATGGCACCAACTTTACTTCCCACGTGGTGACCAAGCTTAATGAACTTATGGGAATTCAAGGAGTATTTTCAACACCCTACCACCCTGAGTCAAATGGAATGGTAGAGAGAGTTAATGGGACCTTAGTAGGCATCTTGAGGAAAATGGCTGCTAGCCTCCCCGCTGAGTGGAACATGTTCCTGCTGCCAGCTATCTTTGCCTACAATATTGCCACTCACTCCTCTACAGGGAAATTGCCATTTCAACTCTTACATGGCAGGCACCCCGCGCTACCCCCATTCTATACTCCTGTGTTGGGGAAGAATACACCCAGTCATCTCATGTGCACCAGCAAAGGCTGGTCCACACATTAATTCAATTACAGTCAGAAGCCTATTCCAATGCATTAACCAAGAAGATAAGGAGCCAGGAAAAGATAATTTCTGACAGGCCCCTCTCCAAGAGTTCCAAGTGGGCAACTGGGTGCTCTTCCATAACACACATGGATTTGGATGAGCACACAAACTGGCTACCCTATGGATAGGCCCATTTGAAATCATCTCCCGGACGTCCACAGACACCTATACTATTAAAGAGATTAAGAACGGACAGATGATCAACTGTGTACATGCAAAGTCCCTGAGGAAGTTTGTGAAGAATCCCCCTTCCAAAGAATAAAGTGATACAGCTACAAAAAATTAAGGATATGGGGAAGTAAAAAGAAGAACTGATACAAACAAAACAAAAAAGAATAAAGTATAACTATAAAGATAAAATAAGGAAGCAAGGCTTTATTGCTGGATTATTCAGGAGAACAACTTCCAGAGCCAGAAGAAAGGACCAATTGCCTGGAGTCTCATTAGAGGTACCTGTGTAAGGAACGCTGTCTGCGGGAAGATGGGAGATGGAATGACAACTGAGAGTGAAACAAGGGCGTTTTGATGCTGAGAGAGGAACTAGAGGAGCTTCAAATTTGTATTCATTGTAATCCATTTGGTTACAGACAAAGGCAAGAGCCACCAAAATTTGGCACCAAGCCAATTGAGAATTGCAGGATATACTTGTCCAACCGCACAAGGCAAGCAAAGATTACCCTTGTTAACCAGACGTCCCCACCCACCACAAGCAGAAAAGACAGAGCCTATAGTAAGTCAGTCAAGCAGTACATCCTCCATATAGAAGTAGCATGCTGGCAAGGATACCTTTGACTGATAGGCTAGCCTGCAGAAGTGTTCAAGGTAACGCCCTGCAAAACCCACAGCGCCAGAAGAACACGCCTTGGGAGGATACCACATGAAGTGGGCAACAGAGGCAGCCAAAGGAAGATACAACTGTGGATTGTTATCCTTCACTGCCTGTACAAACAAACGCAAGGCCAAGGAGAAACAACAGGGCGCATTAGCCTGAAGGTCCAGCCCAAGAGTGCGGGAAGCTCAGGATTGGCAGACTGTTCTAATGCCCAGATGCAAGCAACCTCACAAATGTATTGGTTGCGCTGGGTGATGGTATAGACGTGCTGCAAAGAAAAGCCACTGGTGTCTCTGGCTGTGACGTGCAGACAGAGGTCAACTTCCCCAATTAGTTGCTCCACATTGTAACTACTGTGATAACAAGCTCCCGAGCGGATTGGCGTCACAGCATTGTCTTTGACAAACAACGCCTGAACGTACACATATAATGTCTCTTTGTGATGGCTTATCCCAAATTGATTGATGATGGCAGGGTAGGCAGAGGGCAACTCTTCAGAGTTGCAACAAGCGCAAAGTAACACAGAGGGCGTTGCAAGCGGGGAGGAAGCAGTTTCAAGGACAATTTTATCAGACCAATCTTGTAGATCCTCAAAGCCAAGGCAAGGAAGTCGGATTAAGGGCGCCTCAGTCTCCGCAAAAATAGAGTCAACCTCTTCTTCCCCTTCAACATGTGTGACAGTGCCATGCTCTGATCCCGCCACCGTGGTGTTGCAGTCCTGGGCCTGCAACTGATGACTGTTAGCGGGAAGTAGCTGGTTCAGGAACTGGACCCAAGAAGAGCGCAACATTTGCATAAACACTTTACAATCTTTGTCTGTCATACCAGCCATGAGGTCTTGGTAGACTTGGCGCAAGGAAGGTTGGCTACTATTGCAGGTGCTCATAAGAAAAAAATGAAGAGTAACCCTGATCAAGTGGGGTATATGTGAAGAATTGTTGACCAGGGATTGTGGAAAGCTTAACTCATTAGGTGGTCATTGGAAACCAACCAGGGCCAATCAATTACCCTTTTGAAAATTAGTGTCAACTTATCATATAATTAAATGCATGATTAGTAGACCATGACGTTGTTGCCAAGGATTAATTGTGCCACGCCGCCGCCACATTAAATCATAAGCGCCAGGACGCCAGCACAATTAATTGTGAGTGCCAGAGCGCCACAATAATTTACATCAAGCACCAGGACGCCAACACAATTATTTGCAAGTGCCAGAGCGCTGCAATAATTAACACTAAAGCGCCAAGGCGCCAGCTTTGAGAGGAAATAACACTGAGACGTCAGGGTTTATTCAAATGGCCTATTTGACTCCTTTTTAGAACTAGATATGGAATTAATTGTATATCTTAAAAAATCATTGATTAATGTGCTAGCAGAGGGTGTCCTTGTGCTAGGCATTGCAGGATTGTGCCCTAAAATAGAAGGTTATCCCTTTTTCTGCCAACCCAACCAAGACTCTACAGTGTGCTGGAATGTCCTAGAAGACATTGCCAGTGACTGGTGATTAGTAATATGAGAATACCCCTATATAAGACTTTGGCAGTAAATGCTAAGGGGCAGAGTTTTTACCTACTTGTATAGGACCCAATAAAGTTAATCATTACAAATCAAGTTGGTCAATGTCTTTGGAATCTTCACATTCAAAGACATATAGTGAGTGTGTGCCCCTGCCTCTTAATCCTTCTGTTGAATCTGCCGGTGTACACCAATTTTTAACAAACTCCTTAACCAAGAAAGATTATTACCCCTTGCTGTGTATTGATGATGCACTCCGCTGTCTTGGAGGCTCTAAATTCTTCTCAGCTATGGACTTGGCATCTGGCTACTGGCCAGTTAATCTCTCTCCTGAAGATAGGTAAAAATCTGCTCTCATCACTTCTGAAGGGTTGTTTGAGCCTACCTGTATGCTGCAAGGACTATATAATGCCCCTGCTACCTTTCAATGAACCATGGACTACATTTTTTGTGATCTGAAGCTTTCATGTGTCCTGGTGTATTTGGATAATATAACAGTCTTCATCACAATCTTTACTGATCACTTGGCCCACCTAAAGTAAGTGTTTCTTAAGATTCAAGAGGCTGGCCTCAAATTAAACACATATAAGTGTGCTTTCTTCAAGGAATGTCTTGAATTCTTGGTTCATTGAGTAACCCAAACGGAGATTTGTCCTATGACCAAGAAAGATGAGGCTATTGAAAAATACTTCCACCTACCATATTGCGCAAAGTACAAGTCTTTCTGGGAGCAATGGGGTATTACAAATAGTTTAACCCTGACTTTGCTGACACTAGCAACCCTCTGGTTCAACTGTTATGCAATGTCCCTTTCAAATAGACTGCTAGTCAGCAACAGGCCTTTGAGACTCTTAAGCAAAAACTCAAAGAGGCTCCTATCTTGGTTTATCCTGACTATGATAAGGAGTTCCTCTTTTACACAGATGCTAGTGACCTAGCTATTGGGGTCATCCTGGCTCAACTAGACAATAAGGGGAAGGATCACCCTCTAGTGTATACTTCTTGTTTCTTAAACAAAAATGAGAAGAACTATAGTGTCACTGAGAAAGAATGCCTTGCTGTACTGAATGTGGTTAAACAATTATGTTGTTACATTTATGGCAATCATTTCACTGTGGTCACTGGTCATGCTTTGCTCAAGTGGTTACAACAGCCTAAGCTACCTGAAGGGCGCCTAGCTAGATGGGCTCTACGTCTGCAGTGCTATTACTTCACAGTGTTGCATTGTCCTGGGATTCAACACTAAAATGCTGATGGATTGTCCCAAATGCCTATACTTGCTCTAAACCCTGCTGGAGCTGATTGATTGTATGAATTAATTAAATATCCTTCTTTGTGGGAGAACAAGACTGAAGATATTCAAACTGCCCTGTCTAGGCTGTCTGAGAACACTCTCATTTGCAAGAACTAGTTCTTCAAAAAGTGCATGATCAATATCTTCTCTATGTATACACTAGCATTTGCCTTTTTTGTGCTCCAAGTGCATAAAGAGACTGGATATGAAGGCATTGCCAAGAGCTATTACTGGCTCCAGAAGAACTATTACTGGGAGAACCTCTGCTTATTAATTCCAGATGACATTGCTAGTTTTCATGACTGTCAGCTACAACGTCCTTGAGCTGCCTCTCATGAGTTCAAATTATTCCCTCCATAGCATGCCTTTCACACAGTCAGTATTGACGCTGTAGGGCTGCTTCCCTACTCACACTCAGGCTGCCAATTTATCCTAATTGCTGATGATCATTTCAGAAAATGGGTGGAAGCTTGCCCTACTAAAGACATCACTTCTAAGACAACTGCTGCCTTCCTACTGCAAGATGTATTCTATTGCCATGGCTGCTCTCAAGTGTTATTATCAAACAATGGAAATAACTTCAATGAAAAGTTAGTGACTTCTGTTGTCAAGGCTTTGGGGTCTCATCAATCCTTCTCAGCTCTCTATAACCCTTCTACTAATTGGGCTTTAAAGCATGCTAATTTGACCTTAGTTTTTATAATGAGAAAACTCACATACTCTGATGCTGCAAACTGGGATCTATACTTACCTGCTTCTCCCTTTGCTTATTGCCTTAGCAAACATTGTATCACCGGTTATTCCCTCTTTTCTATTCTGTATGGTTGTGAAGCCACCACTCTTTTGCTCCTGGGGGCCCCTACTCTCCTCTGATAAGGCCACAAATCCTGATGACCATATCAAAGATCTTTTCAATTGAATCATTGATGTTCAGGCCACTTCCTACACATCTGCCTATAAGACCAAGCTGCTTGAGCTCTCCCCTGAAAATTCTGGGAGATTCCCCCTGCCTGAGTTTAGCATTGGAGACCATATTTTCTACTATCAGCATAGAGTAGGAGGACATGCCCAAAAAAAGATACATTGTGATTTGGGCCTTTAGAAGTAACTTTCAAACACAGGTTGAAGTATAATGTGAAACTCCTCTCCATTGGTTGTCTGTTTGCCTGAGTACATGCCAAGTTCCTCCACAAGTACTACCTCCTAAGGCTAATCTAGAAAGGGGCAATGTTGTGAATGCTGCTATTCACACTATTTCAATTTTGCCTTTGTTGGGTTATTTCAAGGACAAACTCTTTGCTTTTCCCTTTGCTCCTCAAAATGAGTCTGTTTCCAAAATGAGGAAATCAATTTTTTGGTTTCCTGATTCTGCGCAACTCACTTGCCCCACTCATGCTTGTGGCAAATGACCCTACTGTCCTAGTATTGTTTTGTGGTAAAGTTACACAGTATATATTCAATTTCTTATTCACCAATAAAAATTAAGTTATATTCACATTTTATCTTTGTCTCTCCCAGTACTTTGGCGCTTCTCTAGCCATGTCTAATAGAAATTATTCAATCAGGACCGTAAGGTAATCCAAAAGCCTTCCCTGCCAACTAACCAAGACTTAGTACAAATCCAATCCTAAGGTTAGGATTTCCTGTTGTGTTTCTGTGCTGCGCCTCAGAATACAACATTACCTGACATAAAAAATTCCCAGACAGATAATTTTCTAAACTTAAGAGGATCAAAGTCTGAATCCCCTCCCAAGCACCTTTCTGTCATAAGAGCATTAGTCACATCAAGCTACAGTTTGAAATAGCTTTGGGATTGTGGGTTTAAAGTGACAAAACTAGTATCCATATTTCAGAAAAATATTAAAAAAAGCTAAAGTGTAACATTGGATTCAAAAAATAAAAAGGCAAGCATGATCCTTTTTTAAAGAAACCATAAAAAGGTCTTAAAATGTGTATTGAGAAATCCATTTCCAACCAGCCAATTCACTGAAAGATTACCTGGATTGATTTATGAAGATTTACAAAAAGACTTGAGTGAATACTCAACTTAAATAAGATACTCATTATTAAAAGCAAAAAATAAGTTTATAAAGATACAAAAAAACAATATTTCTATTTTTCTTCCTGTTTACTATAAGCTTATTCCTAATAATGTAATTAAAAGTAAAAAAACAACTGATACAGTATTTTTAAAAGCTATGGCAACAATCAAAATGAACTCAGATTTAAACAAAATCCAACTAGCAGGTTAAAATATACACTCCGTTAACAGGGATTTTTGGCGCTAATAGGCAAAATGGGTCAACACAGCAAAGAAGAAGGACTCCTGCGTAAAACAAAACCATTCAAAATGCAATCCAAAATACATGGATTCACAAACAAAATGGTGTGAGTTGGCTTTTGGTGTACATATGTTTACTATGTTAATTGGTGACAAAATACACCCAAGCAAGGTGCGTCAAAACTCAATCCAAAAACAAAACACAATAGGAACTCAAAAAATAAACAAAATCACTCACGCAGTTTGTGCAATGGATTGTAAACAAGAATGATACCAAGGCATCTAAAATAAGACACAAGATCTGAAACATTAATTTTAAAAATATTGTGTTGGGTGCTTAATTTGGCAAAAAATATAGGAAATGGGTGAAAATTATTTTGGGTATTCAAAAATGGGCGTTGTAAACCAGAAATAACTGATTAAGAAATAAAAAATCTATAATTGGGATATTGGGTGGGAAAAAACTTAATTAAATATCCATATTCAGATAAAAGCAAAAATTAAAATTAGGGAGTAACTTAATTAAAATTTATTTAGTATTTTAATAAATATTAAAATGGAAGGAACACAACACCAGAGTACCAATGCACCCGTTGTGCGCCGCAGTTGCAGTTGCCCCCGCGGGTCAAAGAATAGACTCAATCACAACACAAGTCCCTACTCAGGAAGGAGACGGGAGAGGAGAGTTCCATAGTGACGCTGCACTAACACAGCCAGTTCAAGGAGCACAAGCTGCTAGGGTGTGGAGCATAAACCCTTGGGTCCCCAAGCTGACCCGGAAGCCCACCAAGGTTACCTTCACAAAAACGGTTAGAGACAAGGAGGTAGAACTTACTTTGTATGTGTTTGACGCTGTGTACCAGCAAGAGTCAGTCCTGTCAGCCATGCTGGAGAAGGTGAAGCCTGTACTTGATACTAGCTATGAGCCATACATCAGCAATGGCAATCAGGAGGGCAACAAGGAGCCCAAGTTCTTTCAAACTGATGAGGGACAACTGGTGCGCAAGAAAGTTTCAGCCTTCTACAACAAGGTGCCTATGCCCTGTGCCTTGCCCAATGCCAATTAGTCAATCCCCACCGCTAAAAAGCCTGCTCAGAAGGGCATCCCCAACATCAAACGCATCATCCTGCTTAATCTATTGCATGAATCAGGCAATTACAAGGCGGCCGCAGCCATTGTTGGGGTGGATCCCAAGTACGTCTCAAAGACCTTCAACAAATTCCTCAACACGGGTTGAGTCCTTGCCACGGAGAAATCCTTGCGCGTGTTGACCATGCTCACAAAGGAGCACAAATAAGCAATCTGCCAGTGGATCACCTGGGACTGCCATCTTGAACTGGCAAATATCCAGGCCACGGTCAAGTCTGCTTTTGGGGGTTGAGGCTTCAATTTCCTTTTACTACCATCTGGTCAAGGGAATGTGATTTTCCTGGAAAAAACTCGGGGTCTCCCCATACAATTGGAACAGCCCAGCCAATATTGAGACCCAGAGAAAATACGTGGAGGTGTACACTACCCTAAAAGCCAAGGGGATGGTCAAATTTTACTACATTGACAAATCAGCATTTGCCTCATCAATGCGCAATGAGTATGGGTATGTCCCCAGAGGCTCCAATAATGGGGTGGCTTGGTGTGCTGTAGTCCGCGTCACAGCCTAATTGATGGTGGCTCTCCTCGGTCCAAAGGGGGTTGAACTCTACCAAATGATATTGGGATTTCACAATAGCCGGACCTTTCTATCATTCCTCCAATTGGTCCAGAAGCACCTGAGGCGCACAAGCCCGGGCTTCACCAACGTAATTGTGCTGGACAACATTGGTCTCCACAAGGTGGCGGATATTCTCGAGGAATTCCCAATGATCAACACCAGTGCTGCAGTGGACCCCTAGGAATTGGCAACGGCATATTTGCGCCTTCTCTTCCTCCCTGCCTATTTGCCCTTCCTAAATCCCATCAAGGAAGTCTTTGGGTGGCTCAAGCAAGTTGTCAAGCAAGGAACCCCAACTGGGACAGAGGACCTTTTTGATTTTCTGCAGGCCAGGATCCATACCCTCCCAGCTGAGACCGGGGCCAAATTCTATGGTCACACTGATTTGTTTATCCCTGTGTGCCTTGCAAATCAGCCAATCAATTAAAGACTTAGCTTATCCCACTTTTTTATATATCCTCTAATTTACTAATCAAGATTCATTAACTAAAATTTTATATTTAGATGTTTCCAAGCCCGCAATCACATTCAGCAGCACCATCAATGAAGGTTAGTAATTTATTTATTTATTTATAATCATTTTTATTATTGCATCCAAGGGTATCCCAAACGCTTGATAATGGATTACGCAAACACATCAATATCATTTTTGGCAAATAAATATAAAAAGCAAACTAAAAAATGTAAATCATACAAATTAGAAGTAGATTTTATTTAATATATTATATGCTTTTATTAAAATCTTCCCTGGAATTTATTTTGTAAGTAATGTTTGCTAAAATATTATTTTATAAAATTATTAATTATAATAAAAATAATCTAAAGGGTAAATATATTTATTGGAATAGAGGATATATTAGGAGTGCCTATAATGGGTTTGGCAGTATGTACCCACCCCGCAATGGAGGTGGCGCACAACCTCCACCGCCACACCGTGGACAGTGGATACACCCTGGTTAAAATACTCCTGCCTACTGGTGAAAGGCAGAATGGTTAGGTGGGAGTGAAGCAGCAGCTTCTCAGGCGGGGCCGCAAACCCGTAGATTCCAGCCAGGACCAGGGCGTTCTGGATAATGTGGTCCACTGCGTCATATCTGGGGAGGACCTTCTTCCCATCAAGTGCAAGCCGGGCCTCGTTGATTCCAAGAAGGACCCTGTCTAGATCCTCTACGCTGGCGCCCATTCCAAAGTAGAATAGGAACCCCAGGTAAATAACGAGGTGAAGCCTTTGCCCAGAAAAGGCTTCTGTAAACTCGCACAGTTTGTTATATACTGCGCTTATTTTTTTTCTCATGTTTAGTTTTGCCAAAGGTAAGATCCATAGCTTCTGGGACCCCCGTCTTGTCGACACTCCAGGCCAGCCCAAAGTCCACCAGGAGGATTTTTGACTTCTTTACGGCTGTTGCGTCTGCAACAGCCAGTTTTGCCACCGCACACCCAAAGTTGTCCAGCAGGTAAGAGATGGTATGCTCCACTGGGAAGCAGAAGCAAGCAACCACATGAGCCCGGCCCATCTCTGGTATATTCTTGAATGGGAGCGTTGCCAGGATGTCCCAAACAAGGTCAATGGAGTTTACACAGTAAACTCCACTGAGGTTAACCGGGTCCAGGCAGACCAGTTGATCATCCTTGTAGGCAGTAACTACCCACTCAGATGCCCCCTTGCCATGCGTCAGCCCAGCCAATGCCTCCCTGGACATTGGGAATGCACTGTGAATCCTATCTTCAAGCTCCTGCAAGACAGGGGGGACAGGAAAAGCTGCTTGGCCACGTGAGTGGCAAAATTTGAGTAGAAGATGGGGAGAACAAAAGGAACCAGGACCCAGCAGAGTTTGCCATCAACATCTTCTAAAAAAAGGTAAGTATTTATGAATTTTTATCAAATTTATTTTCTTAGGTTACCTTCTTGGGTTTCTTCTTTGCCAGCGGCTTTGGCAGGCTTTGCCATCCTTGGCGCAAGCAGTTGTGCGGGCATCTCAGTGTCCTCCTTGCAGGCCCTCTTGGCGGGTTTGAGATGTGCATACATCTCAGGGTTGTCTGTCCAGACAGACGGCGCAGAGAGGGCAAAGGACTTGAATTGCAAGCCTTCAACCACTGTCTTCTGAATGTTGAGTAGGCGCTCTATTGTCTTCTCAGGGGTGTCTGTTATTTTGGTCATGTGTGACTTGGGGGACACCTTTTTGATTTTGTCCCCTTCAAGGACGGCAGACTTCACTTTTTCCTTGACCTTGCAGTCAATTTCTTTGATTTTGTCAATTGCCAAGTCAAGGTCTTTTAGAAGTTTTTCCAATTTGCTCATTGATTTTTTACTAACCTTTTCATATGTTTTTATAGCTCTTGCCCCAATAAATTCTGTATTATTTTGATACAATTGCCTCTTTGTTTATTCCTTTTTGTTTTCCCATTTACTACATTATCCCATCTTTTTACCCATTTTGTATATGTTTTACACACATCTCAATATGTGTTGTTTGCTTTGTGTGGCATTGTTTCCTTGGTTACCATATTATTTTTGGCGCTTGACATAGCCCCTTGTGAAAATATTTACAACAACTTGGTGATCAACTGAATTTGAATTAGAAAATTAAAGTGTTAATTGTATTTAGACAAAGTTGTTACTGATCCAAATTCAAAACCTTAATGATAAACTTTAAGCCAATCAGGAGCCAAGTGATAAAGTGATTGTTGTGACATAAAGGGTCATTCAATAATTCTTTGATGCATGTGCGCTAATTAATATGATTGGCTGGATGTTTTGCCATTGTATGCCATTGCATGCCATTGCTGCTGTGGCAAGTTGTTGGTGGACTAGTGCCCAATCAGCTGCTGGGTTAGCACTAGTCCACCAACAACTTGCCACAGTGGCAATGGCGTACAATGGCAAAACATCCAGTCAATCATATTAATTAGCGCACATGCATCAAAGAATTATTGAATGACCCTTTATGTCACAACAATCACTTTATCACTTGGCTCTTGATTGGCTTAAAGTTTATCATTAAGGTTTTGAATTTGGATCAGTAACAACTTTATCTAAAAAAAGTTGACCTATAATTTTCTAATTCAAATTCAGTTGATCACCAAATTGTTGTTAATATTTTCATAAGGGGCTGGGTTTGGGTACTAAAAATAACTATGTGTGGATCTAGATACACAACATAGTAAATATATGATTTTATAGAAAAAAGCTGAACATAAAGAATAAACCCAACTATAATTAAAGAGAACCTGAACAATTGAAATTCAAAATAATAATAATATAAATAGAAATGTTCAGCAACAGGAGATTTATTGAGGCAGGGAAGAGTGACGGGTTTGACATCAGGGATGCGCTTCTGAGCAGGCTTGGTGGGTCTGGGATTGGGTGGGTGGGGCTTGTGGGTGAGGGGTGTTGGTGGCAGGGGTGGAGGCAGGAGGATTGCGCAAGATGGCCGCCATATACCGCTTTTTGTACTCCTCATCAGTCATTGGCTGGATGGGCTGGTAGGTGGCTGTGGCACGGGGCAGGAGGCGCTTGTCTTTCTGTAATTGGTTGCCCATATTCACATGGAAAACCATTTGCGCAAACAAGTCAGCCACTATTTGGTGACCAAAGAGAGAATTGTGATCAAGGACCCCAAGATAAAGGTTGTTGAAAGCCTGAGGGCGGTGTTCCTGCAGTGTATCTCCAATGTTAAAGAAGATGACATCACCCAGATGGACGTTGGCGTTGCCAGCTGGGTACACAGAGGCCTGGTGCCCGCGTCCCTGGATGGCCTCAAGGGCAGTGGAGCTACCCTCCATCTGGTGGCTCAAGAAAACCAAATGCTTTGAATTTGAGCCATCCCAGGAGTCGAGCAATCCACCAAGGATGTGACTGTATGAGTACCCATTGACAAAATCAGGGTTTGTCCAATAATAGACAAAACCCTTGGCCAACACAGCCAGAAATGCACCAATGAACGTCCCCTTTTTGACCTTCTTCCTTCCGTTCTTGGTGGCGGCTTTTCCCATCTCACCAAAATTGACAAATGCAATTGATAACTTGTAGTAGGAGATGAAAATGACATCATCTGACAGACTTGTAGGCATTGGATCAGGGTTGCCTCAATCTCAAGATCATACAGGGAATCCTCAGTGCCATCCCATTGGTTGCCAGCAAAATTGATAAGAACCTGTACAGAAGCCACCTTCCTGTACATCCAGAGCTGCACCATGCGCTCAGACACCCAAATGCCATGGTGAGCAAGTTGCTTCTGGACCTGGGTCAAGGGAATCTTGGGGTCCTGATGGAGGAGGTCGAGCATGATTGGGTAGGCCTCAGTTATCTAGGACTCTTGGGCCTTTCTTGGCTGCCCCAATCTGATTCCCCCTGTTCATCATGCTGTTGAATTCCTGCATGACAGTAGCTTGGGTAAATTGCAATTGGTCAGCAATCTGGTCCCATGACAGACCCTGTAGATTCAGTGCCACAATTTCTTGGAGAATTTGGGCAGTGATAATTCTGCGTTTGGGGCGCTGGGTGGGGGAGCTGAAGCCTGATTGGCTGAGGGAGGGGCAGGTTGGGCAATAGCGGGAAAATGTTCCAAATTGAAGTTGCCATCCTGATTGGTTGGTTGGTGGGCGGCTTGTGCAGGGGCAGCACTAGACGCAAAGTGACTCTCAAACAAGTCAAACCCATATGGGTTGGGGGACAGTAACAGGTCAGCTTCCTTGTTACCTGCCTCAAAGGCTTGGGTGTAAACAGGTGCCTCCACGTCCTGAGCCTTGCCTCCATTGAAGCTGGCTTGGCTGCTAGTGCCGTTGAATATGTTGCTGTTAAAAACCATTGTCAAGATTTCTGGATCTTGAAGAATAGATATTATGTTTATTGTTCATTATGTTGTAGGATGGGATAGGGAATCTGTATGGCAACAGATTTTCTTCAATTGGCATGACAACGGCAGAGGTCTGTTGTTGAATGTTCCAAGAGAATTTGCAAAGTCCTGTGGTCCTTTGGGACGCAACACCATCTGTGGTGGTTTGGCAGGAGTTCACAAGTATCAATAAGCTTGTTCTTACTGTACTTTGAAACTGCTACTATTTGGACTAGTAGAGATGTTGAGGGTATGAAAATTGTATGTCTTCCAAGCAATCTTGGAAGGCCCCTTTATAGTTGACAGCTAGTGGCCAAACTGGCGTCTAGCTGCAGACAACTCTTACTAGCTAGCCTATCATCCCCAAGCTACTAGTTTCATCCCCCAGAGTTGGATCCCAAAACCCAAATAGGGTTTGAGATGAGGTAATATTCTAGGCTGCTGATTTTCCCTCTTCAGCCTAGATATTCCTTGACTTAGTTACAGCAACTAAGTTGACACCCATTGGCCAAACTGGCATCTATGCTTGGCATAATGAAAAATGCAAAAGGGCGGTTTGCTGTCTCACTTCTTGGTAAAACAGGTGTTGAATTCCCCAATATTCTCTGGGTCGGATTTGCGTCTTTATCTGGAATCCAGAATCCTTAGCGTCTAATTATAGAAGCTTCTGGATTGGCCCGTGACCTGAGACCCAGAATGTCTCAGGTGCTTCTGACTTGTAACTATATCAACCTTATTATAGTTCCCCTGTATTCTGGAATAGCTGTTTTGCTTTGGCTGTATTCTGTCCACTATCAACTCATGTCTTGTGATGGGAATATGGATCAGTCAACCCTGATAGACCAGGATTTCCTGACAACCATTGTACAATAAAGCCTAAGATAAAATCAATAAAAGTAGAAAATTTAAAAATTCAATGATTTATTTTTATTGTAATCTTGAGTCCATATTTGAAAGGTTCTCAAAACCATTCCATACAAATCAGGATCCATGAAAATGGATAAAATGCTTCTGTTCCTAAATTGGATAACTGTTGATTGGCTGTTATACTGTTAATTTTCTATTTTAGGCTGCTCATACTGCACATCTTGTGTGAGTTCATTTTGTTTTGTGTTTGTGTAATCTCGCTTCTAGATTACTCAGATTTTGTTTCATTTTGGTCCTTCTGTTTGTGTCTCATATGAATCCTGATTGGATTATAATATACTCCGGAATAGCATCCATCCATTTCAATTGTTGTGTCAGTTCATTTTGTTTGTGGGTTGAACTACACCACTTGATTTTTGATATAATTTTGTATAATGGGCAAGTGAAATTTTGTTTTTGGTTTGACATTTCATTTATTAACCAACAATATTTAAATTATTTGAATCCTGAATCTCACGCAACTTGGATTTTGTTTAAATCTGAAATGATTTTGTTTAAATCTGAGTTCATTTTGCTTGTTGCCATAGCTTTTAAAACTACTGTATGTGTAACATTTTCAACTTAAAAAATCATTAGAAATGACAAAAATTGATTTGAGTATAAAGAATTTAGTATTGCCAGAATCTATTAAAGAAATTTTGAAATCATTGACCTAGATGAAAAGCTTTATAAGCATCAAAATATAGAATATATTAGTGAAATAAATGATCTTGATGGTAACACATGTGTTATATCAATAGACCATAAAGAAAATTTCAAAATAGGTGGAGGTCCTATAGAGATAAATATTTGTTTTTGTGAGAAAATATCTATTTCTTTATTAGGATTTGCAATTGCTTTTAAAGAAAATGAGGGAATCAAATATCAGTATCATGACTTTTTATCTGAAATATTGTTTCATGACTCTTTTTTCATGTCAGCACTTTATAAGTCTGCTTAAAAAATAGGTTTAAGAATATTAAAAATATCTAAGTTTGGACTGTGAAAGATAACCATTTCAGATCTTATTAATTATTATATTATTTTTTCAGAGGTACCTAGAATTATAAAAAGAACAATTAGGTTTAAACAGATTTGTAGAGTGTTGTGGAAAAAGTATTGACAATTGTTATTTTGGTGTATTGTCTAAAATATTTAAACAAAATGAAAATGAGATGTACATAAAAAATTTATATGATCTCAAAATGGTTTTTGTGAGAGAAGAAAGAAAGGGTTTATATGAGTCACTTGTAAAAATTCAGGTGTTTCCCAAAAAACCTTTTTTACATTTATGATAGAAAATCTAGGCCTAAAAAAGATGGCTTGAAGTCAAAGCTTTTTATTTTGACCTTTCATATTTAATGAAAGATGGTGATCTGTATGTTTCACCTTTGACATTTGAGGATGTTAAGTAGTACTCCAAAATAAAATATTTGCACAAAGTTTTGCACAGATGACAGGAAAACAAAGAGAGCTGATAATACTAAGAGATTAGTAGGACATGTTCATGAAGTTGGACGGATAACAAAACCTTATATTTCATATAGGGTAAATAGTCTTTTAAATACAACAACTTTTTTTTCTAAAAATAACTAAGGAATTGATTATATAAGCCAAAGAAAGGTTAATAGCAATTATAGCTTTGGGGCTGCTATTACTCTCCCATGAAACGCATATATTTGATTCTTAGTTTATTAAAATAGAAAAAAGGGTTTAAGCAAAAAACAGGGTAGGAAGATATTCCATCAATTATTTTTCTGACAACTGATTTTCAGTCAAACTTGAACCCAACTATCATTTTCTTCATATATAAATTTTTTTAAATTTACAATAAATAAAAAGTCAAAAAATATGTAATAAAGAAATTATTTCCTATAAAATTTATTCTTTGAAACTTTTAACATTTTTATTTTATTTTCTAGTAGTGTAATTTAAGTTAATTTAATTAGCTTTTAAAAAGGTAAATATTTAAAATTAAACCTCTTAAATACAAAAAAAATAAATAAAATTTTTTTGGAAGCATAGATTTCATTAGTAAATAGATTATATTTAAATTTTTGATTTATTATAGACTTGAAAATTTTCTATATGAAGAAAATCATAGTTGGATTGTTTTTGACTGAAGATCAGTTGACAGGAAAATAATTTACGGAATATTTTCTGCCCTTAAAAAATGCAGCTAATAAAAGTAAGACTTATTTTTATATTTTTTCTTTTAAAAAGATCTTTGATAAACAGAGCATTATATTAATTTTCAAAAAATATACAGTAGTTTTCCAACCTGTTGAGATAAATGTATATTAGTCAATTTAGAACGCATAGGTTCAGTCACACAAAAAATTTCAACTTGTTAGATCTAAATATAAGATAATTCCAGAGAAAATGTGCGCTATTTGGAAAAAATGTCCAGTCATACAACAACCTACTCAAACTGGGGACAAATGTATAATGATCAACAACAAATGTACCAAACACTAGAACACATGAGTTTCAGTCACAGAACAAATCTATTATATTTACCATGTTTTTTTATGAATGCATAGAACTCAGTCAAAAAAGTTACAAACTTGATCCAATAACAAAACCCAATGGCATCTGAAACTGACAACAAAAATATCCAATATCAAAAACAAATGAGTGAATCTATAATACTGTTACCAACTTGTCCTAATTAAGAATATAATCTAAAATACAAAAAGTAAATAAATATTCTGAATGTCTGTTTTTGATTAGAATTAATAAAAAGATCAAATTTATCCAACCATACAAGTAACAGTGCACATTTACAACCAAAAAAAAAATTAATATAGAAATCCAAAACCTAATTTGAAATAAACAGTAGTGACTACAAGCTTTCATGCTAATATATATGGACAGATAAAAATTTCAATAAATAAATTATTTATTAAACTGATTTTAATTTTATTTTATTTTTATAACAAAATGGATGCATCCCAACAACAGAGCCAAGGAACTGAAGGAGTGCACTGTGGACATGGACGCCCTTGTGGGTCAAAAATTGAGTTAGTGCAATGCAAGCTCCTACTAAGGAAGGAGATGGGAGAGGAGAATTCAATAGTGGGGTTGTACTGACACAACCAGCTCAAGGGGCACAGAGTGCAAGGGTACAGAGCATAAATCCCAAGGTCCAGAAGCAGACCAGAAAATACACCAAGGTCATCACCACCAAAACAGTAAATGATATCACCATCAAGAGGGTGTTCTTTGTATACAACCCTGTATACTGCTATAATAATATTCTGGCTACTATCATGGAGAAGATGAAGCCAGTCCTTGACACCAAGTACAAGCCTTACATGAGTGATAATAAAGGGGAAGATGACAACAAGGAGCCACAAAACTATCAAACCACTGATGGGCAGAAGGTTCTCAAAAGTTTATGTGTTCTATAGCAAAGTACCTATGCCCTGTGTTGTGGCTGAGCCCGCAGAGTCTGTGCCTGCCTCCAAAAAGCCCAAGTACACCATCAACCCCAACGTCATTTTTGCAACTTTTTCCAGACTCATGGAGAAGACAACTGACTACAAGAAGGCCGCAACAATTGTTGGTATTTAGGCAAAATACGCCCATAGGCTCTGCAAAACTTACCTGAAAGCAGGTACTGTTTTCCTTTTGAAGAAATCTAAGTGCAAGCCAATCCTATTGGTCAAGAGATCACATGTGGGCAATCCAACAGTGGATCAATTAAAACTGGCATCTTGAGCTGGAAAATATACAGTCAATGGTTGAGTCCACTTTTGGGATTGATGCTTTGGTTTCCACTTCTATTGAGCAGTGAAAAGTTTGTAATTCTCATGGAAAATTTGGGGCTTCTCCATACATTAGGAATAGCCCAGGCAGCATTGAATACCGTCAAAAATATGCCAAGATGTTCACTGCTTTCAAGGAGAAGGAGACCATCAAATTATACTACCTTGATTAGCCCTCCTTTGTGTCTTCTATGAGAAACTAGTATGGCTATGTCCTCAAAGGCAAAAAGAACAACATGTCTTGGTGTGCTGATGTGCATTCTATTGCCTACTTGATGGTAGCTCTTCTTGGTCCCCTTGGTATTGAACTATACCAGATGATCAAGGGTTCTCATATTAGTGGGTCCTTTCTAGAAATTCTCTAATTGGTTCAGGAGCACCTCTGAGTCACCAGTTTGGGTGTCACTAATATCATAGTATTGAATAATGTTAGGCTCCATCAGATGGAAGATATTCTCAATGAATTCCAGGTGATTGAGACTGGTGTTGCCATTGCCTTGCAATAATTGACCACATTTAATTTGTGCTTGTTAATTCTCCCCTTTTATTCCCCATTCCTCAACCCATTCAAGGAGGTTTTTGGGTGGCTCAAGCAAGTAGTCAAGAAAGGGGCGCCACCTGGGCTTGATGACTTGGCAACCGCCAGAATTAACTCATTCTGCAAATCAACTTACTATATATTGACAATCAGAATTAAAAATACATTAATGTCAACAGCATTGGAAAGTCAGAATTAAGTTTTTACTTATGCAGACTACTAAATGTCAACACTTTTTTAATAAGCAGAAACCTGTTTCTTTTACATTTTACTTAATAAAAATTAAGCTTCAAAATACTTTTTAGGGTAATGTGACAACATAGAGTTTAAAAAGTCCATCTAAAATTATACATGAAAATTAAAAAAAAATATAAAAATACACTTCAAAAATAATTCACTATGAAATTAGCTATCTTTACTAAAAATATTTTTCCCACTTATATAGAAAAAAATCCAATAAACAAAAATTACTACATAAAAATTTAAATATTATAGGAAAATATAATAATCAGAAACAGTAATATAAAGTTTTTCTATATTGAAAACTTTTAAAAACATATAATTTACTAGTAAAATACCAATATAGGCCATGTAATACAGTCTAAGGCATCAAACTATCAATAAAAAATCATTGATTTTTTATAAAAAAGTATCATAGATTATTAATGAGCTATTTAGAATAACTATTCATTTAAAAATATTATACTAAACATATAAGAACTATATAAAAAATTAGACAAAACTCAATAAATTTAATTAAAAGCTAGACTGTGATCACCTGGTTGCCATTAAGAACTGTAGCAATCTTCTTGATGTATTCTCCAAGCTCTGAAAACTTATATTTGGCCTTGACAACGTCCTTGATCCTCTCTTGAGATTGTTTCTCTTTGTTGGTTCTCTTCTTCTTGGATGGGCGGTTCTCAACATCTCTGATGGATGCAAAAGTCTTCCCCTGTTGGACTTTGAGGTGCTTGTAGAAGGTGTTGTATCTGGGCTTGATTCCAAAGGAGGACTTGATATGCTTATGCCAGCCCTCCAAAGATGAAGTTTTTTATTTCATTCTTAAGAACTGCCTGCTAGCAGTTTCAGTTGGCTTTGGCTCTGGGCTTGCTCTGGCGCTTAGTGACCTTACGTCCAATTCACTGTGGTTCATAATATTCAATGAAAGGGTAGAAGACATCCTCATTCTTCTTGGCATATGCATCATGGCATAGGAGGTCAAAGGCTTGTCCAGTATGCTCTGGCTTTACAAAGGCTAGTGCTACAAACTGCTGAATTAAGAACTTGCACTTTCCAGATTTATCTAGACAGTAGAGCTTGCTGAGCTCAAGTAGACCCTTTAGTTGTCTATTGACAGCCTGTTGATAATGGAAAAAACACCCCTGGACCTCTCCATCAAAGGTGTTTACAAAAGTGTTATACTGGGAAGTTTCATAGTCCATGATTATAGTTGAGGGGCCAAGTGCTTTATCATGAGCTTCTTGTTCTGCAGCAAGGGTGGCTTCATCCTTTTCATCATCATCTGGATTGGCTCTAGTGTTATGGCCAGGGGGACTCTTTTTATTACTAGAAAGGGCTTTAATGCCCTCCTGAAGGATTTTAAAGTCCTTTGTGTAGATCTTTTCTGTTGCCTCAGGAAGCAGAAAGTAGTCAAATGAGAGCACCTTGCCTTCAATAAGGGAATTTACAACCCATAGTTGGTAAAAAAAGGCAGGGGCATACTGAAAAGATACCGCCACATAACCAGGTCTCTGAATCTCTTAACTGCTCCAGATTCTGATGTGTAGCATAGCATATAATTCTTGCCTCTGATGTAGGCCCATCATGTTGTCAAACCTGCAGGCTTGACCTGCCAGCAAGGTTCCAACCAAGTGGGTTTGTGACCTGCAATCCAATTATCCGGTCACCCAAAGCCAGACTAGGAAGTCAACTTGAATTACAAGATCCAACAACATGAACAGATGATGATCCTTTATGATAGATACCTCAATTTGGCGCTTGACTCATTACCAGGATCAAGCCTCCCCCTTCTTCCATCCAGCTGTGTGATCACCAATCATGTTCCTGTTATCCTTGATTCACATGAACTATATAATCACTATCTCTCAATAAAGATTATTATCTATCTCCTAAACATTTTTCCCCATGTAACTCTGCTAAAACAGCACAGTTACAGCAATTTAAAAGGAATACCTCATCACCATTAAACATCTTAAACTCCTCTGTCAATACTAACTCTCCTTGGACCATGGCAGATTTCTTATGGGGAATAGATCACGGTGTTTGTCATATATGTACTTCAATAACTGGTTGCAGTCAGGGATGAGCTTCAGGTTCTCATTAATTAGGTGTGTGGTGGCCTTAACTGCCAGATCAGAAGCCTTGACGTCTTTGGAGACTGGAACCATTTGATAGAGGTACCACTTTAGAAGCTTTTTGATAAGATTGATTGGAGCATTGCATGTGTGCTCTCCTTTTTCACTAGTGACTTTATCCTATCCTTCTATATTGATTCTGGCAGCACAGCTTCTATCTTCACATACATAATACTTGCTTCTTCCTGATCTCTTCTGATTGTTGCAATTAAAAACATAGCCATCACAGACTAAACTTGCACCTCCTTTGACATACATTAGAGGGAAAACCTTAGGGAACTTCTTTGGGAGCTTAAACTCTCCTTTGATGTTACATATATTGTGAACCTTTAGGGGATCCCATGGAACAATTGGTGCTTGATGATAGTCAGACAGGTAATCATCAGGATCTTCTTTATTGATACTTGATGAGGAGGATGGAGGTGCAGATTTGTTGGGCGGTGGAGGGGAATTATCTGGAGTTGGATTCTTGCGCTTTCTGGTCTGGGATGAGCTTGATTCCTTGGGGCTTGATTCCTTTGAGCTTGGTTCATCTGGGCTTGGCTAGGGCTCTGGACTCTTGGGTATCTTCTTTCTTCCTTTCTTGTTTAGTGGAACCTCATCTCCTTCTGATTGGTACCAGCTTGGAGAAGAGGAGGGGGCAGGGGGGGCTCTTTGCTTTCAGGATCTGGGGTCTTCTCCTTTGTCTTCTGTTTTGTTGAGGGATCTTTGGCTGGTTTTTTGTTGGGGTAGGGACTTTGGGCTTTTCCAGAGGCTTTGGGTACTTTCTTGGTTGACTTGGGGTTCTTTTGTGGCTTCTTGGAAGATTTGTCCTACAATAATTAGAGTAAAATTAATAAAGTAAGAATAATCATGTTAGACATGAATAAAATTAAATAATAATCACTTGTTTTAAATTTTGTTATTAAGTAAATAGTTTATAGAAGTATTGAAAGTAATTGTAGAGCTAGTTTATTATTAAAGAATAGAAAAAACCCATGTTTAAATAAAAAGTCAACATTCTGGTAGTCACAGTAGTCTAAAATATTTAATTTAGTTTGTCAGCATAAAAAACGCTTAACTTTTGACGTCAACATACTGACAGTCAGCATTAAAGTGGAAAAACACTATGTAAATCACTTATAAAGCTTGGTTAATATTTTCCAGAGTTGGTTTTTTAAGGCTGAAATTGATTATTTTTAAATTTAAAAAAATTAAAGAGTTGCATATGTAACTTATGAAAACTAAATAATAGGGATTGTAGAGGGAAGTCTGAAGTACAACCCTGGGTACTTTGGCCTGAATTACCATACCATTGTATGTGTGCTTTTTGTTAAGCGGCAGTGTTTTACTAATAAATAAGTGAAGGTGTCAACATTCAGGCAGTCAGCATTCTTTTATAGTAACTCTCCTATTAAATCTTGCCTAAATTATGTCACTTTGTTTGTTTAGCCAAACCCCTTTGTTGCAATTTAGGTGACACGTCAATTTGACACAAAGTCAACATTATAAATACATATAACATTTCTAGTTTTAACATATACATTTTGGCTTAAGTAGACTTCCAGAAATAACTATAGTTTATCCAGTGAGTTTAAAATAACAGTAAATATCTAAATAATACAAATAACACATTGAAAGTTGGCATATGTCTTTGTTCAATGCTTATTTTATTATATATTTAATAAAAACAGTAGTATAAAATATCCAAAGTAGTTTTTTTAGAATATTGTGTGTTTTATTTAAGAAATTTATAGATTCTTATTTGGTGTCAACATCCAGATATTACTTACTGGAGTCAACCTTAATGTAAAAGTACAAAGAAACTTACATTTTTATAGTAAATTATATTGGTTTTTTGGCTTAAAAATAAGCCTTTGAAAAATGGTGTCAACATTATGCCTGTTCCTTTTTAATTTTGCAATTCTGACTTAATAATTTACTTTGAAAAATTACTTAGTTTTGGAAATGTCCAATTACGGCAGATAAATACTAAAATAATGTTGACTTACTGAATGATGACAAATTGTCACCATTCAGTAAGTCAACTTGCAGAATGAGTTAATTCTGGTGGTTGCCTAAAATTAAGGGAATTAAAAGAAAGTGCATAAAGTTAAAAATTGTTGATTTTCTGGAGTAAAAAGTGCATGAAACCCATTACAAAAATAATAAAGCTTCATAATAGTCTTAGAGATGTGAATCCTGACATTATATTAGTGTTCTTCATATGATTCTGATTGTATACTGTCATGATAATAAAAATTAACAAAGCAAAGAAGGATTGATGAATGAGCATAGTGTCAAGTATATACTTCTGGGAAGTATAATAAACAAGATAAAGGGGAAAATTAAGAAGAGAATGATCCTCTTTGGATGTGAATATATGGTATTATATAGTATCATGGGAAGCCACATGTTGTTCATGTACGTCATGTAGGTCATGGGGCTTATCTGAGTAATGTTCCTCTTAAGTCACAAGGCTTAATCAAGTTATGTTCCTTTTAGGACCTGGATGTTTGATTTCTGTCGTTGATGGTCAAATGATAGTGGTGCTACCAACTTAATGATTATTCAATGAGCCACTCAGTGATTCATTTAGTGAACTACTTGGGGTGTTAATTCCGGTAGGACACGCCATTTTAAAAACGCCATCTCAAATTTAATTCAATATGGTGTTTTTTGTATTAGTGATTTCTAATCACAAAAAAATAAAATAAACAATAAAATAGTTAAAATTTACATATACCTTTATAATGTGGCATCTCAAATTTACGCTATCTCAATTCTATCACTTCAAGTCAGATTAATTAAATCTTATTTTGCTAGCTTTATTTACATATGAAATTACTTAGTGTGGGGTGTGTTTACGCCATCTCAACTTTACGTCATTTTAAATTATGCCATTTATCTTAAACTAAAATAAGCTTATACCTGAACTAAAATAAAGCCTGTTGTATAGTGCCAGAAGATGTTCTTATAGTATTAATCTAAGACACTTATAAAAGGAACAACCTAAAAAGACGCCACTATGATAGTCCTTCTAGTGATTGTCATTGCTGGGTAAAAAACCAGTTTTTTTATATGTAATTTATAACTTTATTATACATGGATACATTGATAAGGGTTTCATCAATAAAATATTTTAATAGTGATTTTAATATGGAAGAGGGTGATTACGCCATTTTGATTTACGTCACTTCAAATTCCACTGAGTTTCATATCACCCAATTGATTCAATGCGCACAATGGATAGGGGAAAATAAGGGAAAATTACCTATGACGCCAGACTACGCTATATCAATTCCCCCCGCAATTCTTGCTTTCCACTTTTCAAAAGTATTATTTCACATTAAAAACCATATTAATAAAGAATGTAAGAAATTAACTGAAACTTTGCAAATATATATTGCTCTCCTCTAAACAACTGGGTACTTTTTAACACCAGTTGTATAAGCTAGTTTTTGAGAAATTCAAGTTTTACTCTTTGGCCCAGTTGAGGTAGCTCCACTGTAGATTTGTTAATTTAATATAAAAAGGGTCAAAAACACTATGTTTTTGAGCTACAGCACCTCAATTATGTCACTTCAAAAATGCCATTTTGAGAGCAAGCTTTTAGTCAAAACTCAAAGTTTTGCCTACTTGTGTTACTAATAAAAAATTATTTTTAAAAAATAAAAAACATTGAAATTTTGATATTATATATTTTTTAATCTCTTCTCCAATTCTATGTAAAAAAATTGATACTTTTTATATTAAAAACATTCTCATTTTTCTTTTTAAAAACAACTCCCAAATTGCTCATATTTTGATACTAATTCACTTTTAGATGCCTCCCAAGTCAACTGCCAAAGCTGTGCCTAAGGCCTCCAAGGCCTCAAAGTCCAAAATCACTCCACCCAAGGCCAAAAAGGCCAAGACAACTCCAAAGAAGCAGCCTTCTAAGGCCAAAGCTCCCCCCAAGACCCCAACTCTGTCACCTGAACAAGAGGGAAACAGTCCTACCCCTCCCCATTCTCCATTTGTTTACTCCCCCTCTGATCCTCAAGAGAAGTTGTTTAACTTCAATTGCCATTCTGACCCCACTTCAGAGCCTGAGGATGAAGAGAAGCAGGAGCCTAAGCCTGATGCTCCTGCAGATGAGCCAATTGAGCTCTGGGATCTTAACTCTATCCATAATATATGCAACCAAAATGGCACCTTTGCTGTGCCAACAACACACCCTATCAGCTATCCAATTATGACAAAGAAAGGGGGAGCTGGTTTTGTCTACAAGGGCTACAGCTTCAGCTGTAATGACAAGAAGAAGCCCATCTGCCAACATCACTTCAAATGTGATAGCGTTGGTCGCCCAGCAAGGCTCACAACTTATGGGTTCACCAGATTTAAGGCCCTTACTGTTAACCACAACTGTGTCAAGCCTTTTGACTCTCTCTATCAACTTATCCTCTGGTTTCTTTGCCAAATGATCCCAACCACAAAGGATCAAACTGCAACTGAGGTTGTCAATAATGTGCTCCTCAATTTAAATGATACCCAACTAGCAACTGTTGGTGGTGCCTCAAAACTACAAAGATATTTTACTGATCAAAGATATGCTCTGAGCACTGAAGGCTTCAGTGCAAGCTCCATTGACCAATTAATCATTACTGAGGAGCAAAAACTATCTTGCCATGAAGAGAAATTCATTCTCCATGATGATGGTCAACATGCCCCAGAGCGTATCATCTGCTTTGCAACAAGCCAGGATCTGTGCAACCTCCTCAAGTGCAAGACCTGGCTTGCAGATGGCACTTTCTCCACCTGCCCAAAGCTCTTTAGCCAGCTTTGGAATATCCATGGGCAGATTTGAAATCTAGTTCTTCCCCTGGTCTTCTTTTTCCTCCCAAATAAGAAGCAGGAAACCTATGTCCAGGCACTCACAATTTTAAAGGCCAAACTGGATGAAATCCTCCCAACAATTGAAGAGGAGCCCAAGGAGACTAGAGGGCATAAGAAAAAATCCATCTCCCAAGAAGAAGATGCTCCCACCCCAACCAAGAAAAATCCTGAAAGCCTTCCCTACCACAAACATCTGGTAGTGGATTTCAAACAGGCTCAGGCAAATGCCTTTATTTGTGTCTTTAAGAGTTTGCCTCAGGGATGCTACTTCCACTTCAGGCAGGCACTCTGCTGCTGCCTCCAAAAGTGCTCTGATCTCCATGAGCTGGTCTACACTGAAAGTACCAAAGAAGCAAAGGATGTTTTTAATTGCTTTGCTGCCCTTGCCCTTATGCAAAAGGAGGAGACCAATGCCTTTCATGATGCCCTCCTCTGCCATCCCTATATCCAGGCCAACCAGGTAGCTTTTGCACCCTTTATTGAGTAATTTGAGACTCAATGGGTTGGCATCTTCCAAGGAGCATGCCAAATTAGAAAAGGAGGTGACTCAATCACCTGGAACTGCTATAAGCAGGTCAAAGATGGGTTAATCAAGACCACCTCTTCCCTTGAAGGGTGGCATAGCCAGTTTTCCACACAGGTTAGGGTTCATAAGCCCAAATTTAATAAGATCATGGTCCACCTCAAAACCCAACAATTCATCTCTGCCCGCCTCTTCAAGACTGGCATGAAGACCAAGGGTTATCCCCCCAAGATGACCAAAGCGGTGAAAAAGTACACTGAAATAAGCAAGGTGATCCTTGGCTACTATCCCAAGGATAGCAAGCTTGAGCATCTCCAAGCTATCTCAGTTGCTCTTTCTACCAATGTTTGAGCCTATTTGCAATAAACACTCCTTTATTTGCTCTCTCATTTCCTTTAATTTTATCATTATTTTAGTTTTATTTAGTATTTGGTACAATTGTATGCTTATTTTAAAGTATAGTTTGTAGTTAAAATAGATGAAAATAGTTGTTTTTAGGATTATTTTAGCTTTTGGGCTTTATGCAACTATGTTGCTACTAATTGACCCCATTTTTCATTTCACATTTGGAATTCTGAGGTTTTTTTAAGCCTAGAAATGTTTTTTGAATTTTTATTTTTGGGAATTTTTTGGGTAATTTTTGGAGTTCAAAAAATCTAAAATTTTTACTGTTTTTTCTTAGTCAAAATGCCGTAAATCAAAATGGTGTTTTTACTAATGAATTAAGATAGCAGAAATTCAAGATGCCGTTTTTTGAGATGCTGTTTTTGAAATGGCGTGTCCTACCTTAATTCCCCAAGAGGGAGTAATCAAAGATGTTGCAACAATAGGAAATAATTATTATTATATAATGATTTTATTGTTGAATATGAATGGTTTGATTAGAGTAGACTTTAAAGAAAATAAATATAAAAAAATTAAAAAAATATTTGGGTTTAGAGCTTTATTGAGGATGTGAGCGGCAGAATTTCAGGACTTGCCATTGAAATAAACTAGCAATTTCTTTTGCCAAAGTGTATGTTGACATTGCTCATGTACTATATAGATTGTGGCAGCTTGAGTAAAGGAGCACTGTGATAAAATTGGCCAGGAGGATTTTTTCCAGTAGAGCTGACATCCCATAAATGGCAGCAAGAATAACTACATCCTGAATAATGTTCTCTATTGAGCTGTACCCAGGTGCAATCTTTTTCCATCTAGTAAATGTCTAATTTCATCCAGCTTTACTATTATGTCAAATGTGTTGTGTGCTTCTGCTTTAATTCCCATCATTATAGCAAGACCCAGGTAAACAATTAAGTGAAGTCTCTGCCCTGCAAACAGGGCTGAGAACTCACAACATTTATTGTATAAGTTACTTATTTAATTTTTAAGGGATGTGTTAGCAAAGATTTTTTCCATGGTTGGTGGTGTTCCAGTCTTGTCAGAGCACTAGGAGGCCCCAAAGTCTCTGAGGACGCTCACAACATCAGGCTAGACAGCAGATGAACTATAGGTAAGGGAGGTTACTTTTTCTTTTAAATTTTTTAGGACATGTGATAATGTTTTCTGTTGGAAAACAGAAACAAACTTCTTGTTGTACTCTCTCTATTTTGGGTAAGTTTTGATATGACATGGTGTTGATGAAGTCCCAGACAAGGAGAACAAATAGCTTGCAGAATTTTTGGGGTGGAATGTACTGGTTGAGGTGGAGCTTAGGGGCTGCGGCCAAAGCTGCAATCTGCCATTTGGTGTCATCTGGTTTATGCTGGAGCTTTCCAAGTTGGGACAAGGTGATAGGATAATTATGTTCTAATTTTTTATCATTTTGAAGCAGGCAGCAGGACCAACTGACGCCCTATGTGGGGAACGTAGATGCTGTAAAAGGTCTGAGTCATGTAGGGTTTTAGGTATTGAAAGACTACTCCTTTGTTCTCTTCTATAAATAAGAAAGTTAGTATAATACTTTTATTTATTTAGTATTTTATTTTTTTACCTTTTTCTGTATCTTTTCCTGTTGCCCCCTTAACAGGGGCTGATTCACAGGACTTCTCACTTGATGGTTGCTGGTCTTCTTCTGTTGGTTTCTGTTTCTTTTTATTTTTATAAGTTGCTCAAACATCTCAGGATCCTTTGACCAGCCTCTGCAGTTGTGAACCCCCTGCAGCTTGAACTGTAGGTTGGCAAGAACATCTTTCTGTATATTAAGGAGCCTGGTTGCAAGTTTGTCTGTGGTATTTGGTATCTTGCTCTTCGCAGCCTTCACATTAAGTTGGTTCAGTTTGTCACCTTCTAACACCACCTCCTTGAGCATTTCCTTCACCTTTTGATTAACCTCCTTGATTTTGTCCACTGCTGTGTACAGCTCCTTGAGCATCACCTCCAATTCCAACATGTTTTCCCTATTCTTATCCCAACCTTTTTTTATACCAGTAAAAACATCCCACTAAAATATATCTATTCTTTTGTATTTAATAGAGATTTAATAAATATATCAATGAATTTAATTATGAATTTTTATTAACCTTAAGTAATACTAATCAATTGATATTAATATTTTGTATAATGTTTGTATATACCAACCCATTCTGGGTATCATGAACAGCATATTTTGTTTAAGTACATGTTTTTTCCAAGTATAACATTATTTGTTCTCAAATAAGTATGCTAATTACAACCAAAAGTAAACATTTATTAAAAGATAACCACTTTCACAGGTTATATGTAGATCACATATTTCAGAGCGCATAAACCAACCCATTCTTAGTATTATAAATGACATATTTCCTTCATGTATATGCTTTGTCCAAGTACAATATAATTTGTTCTTAACTTGGTATGCTAATTATGTGTGTAGTACAGATTTATTAAAAAAATAATCATACTCAGGGATTATATGTAGCTCATACAGTTCAGAGAGTATATGTGGTGAGACGGATTATTTTTATTAATTATAATTATTTCTATTATAAATTTAATATTTTTGTAGCGCTACAATAAAGTTCTTTAAAAACTACAAGTGCTACAGAAATATTAATGTTATAATAGAAAATAATAGAATTAATAAATATTAAAGCAGCCAAATTTAACTTGCGGCATATGAAAATTAATCATCACTGTAGTTAAATGTAAAATAAATTATATCACAATTAAAATACCTACAAGTTAAACTAATATATTATAAAATAAAGATTATTTAAGGGCAAGTTTTATTGGGCAAAATGGGGGAGTGGATGGGGCAAACTAGGTGGCAGACTGGGTTGAGGGGGGAGAATTTGCTTGACTGGGGAATGGGTTCCAAACAACCAGGTTGATTGGCTGGGGACTAGGGTAGCTTGAGGACCAAAGGTATGTTTTTGCCTTTATGGCTTGGAGGAATTGATGATACATTACATCATAAATGGACTCCAGGAAAACACTAATTGGCTTGTACACTGGGGAATTGTGAGGGGGCAGCTGAGGATCTTTTGATGATTGGCTGCTTCTGTAAGCGTTTAGGACCATCTTGATAAACATTTCAGCAACCTTCTGATGGGGGAAAAGCACTATGTGGTTGCCGAGAATGCCGTCATTTACCATGTTTCAATTTTGCCTTTGTTGGTTTATTTTGAGGACAAATCCCTCTCTTTTGCTTTTGCCCTTCAAATGAGTCTGGCTCCAAATTGGGAAATTTGATTGTTTGGTTTCCTGATCCTGCGCAACTCACTTGCCCCACTCATGCTTGTGGAAGTGATCCTACCATCCATGTACTGTTTTGTGGTAAAGCTACACAGTATATATTCCCAATCTTTATACCCAATAAAATCTAAGTTCTATTCACATTTTTGTCTTTGTGTCTCCATGTACTTTGGCGCCTCTCTAGCCACATCTAGCAGATATTATTCATTCAGGGCCAAAAGGTAATCACATAGCCTTTTTCCCATCCTAACCAGGACTTAGTACAAATCCAATACTAAGGTTAGGATTTCCTGTTATGACTCTGTGCTGCGCCTCAGACCACAACAAAAATGGTGCTCACTACAGGGGCTGTAAGCCCCTTGGTTATCCCTTTTGCAACAACGTTTTCAGGACCTTTTCCTCCTCCCATAAAAGAGTTGGCTTTGCCTGAAATTACCTGTCCTTCTATTGAGAAAGACATTGCCAGCCTGCCTATTGTCCCTACTGTGCTGAACCCTGGGAGTGATCTGCACCTAGTGGCCTATCCTTTGGGTACCCCTGACTTGGAACAAGTCATGGCAGTAGCCCTTGGGATAGCCCATGACAGAGCCATCCCTTGCCTCCAGCTTCAGTTCAATCAAGAAGAATACTACAAATTGATTGTAGCTCCACAATTTCTACAGCATCTCCTCTCATTAACTGGCTCTGCTGAACACTTATTGCCATGCTTTGTACAATCAGCCTTAGCCCATCATCAAATGGTATTAGGGCTCCAAGTTCAGGAGATTTCATTGCTACAGGCCGTCGTCACTCATCACTGGGATCAGTTTGCAGCCTACCAGCAGTGGATCTACTCCCTGTTTTCCTTAGTATCCAACAATCAGCGCAACTCTGTCATCTCCCAATCCCGCTTGGTCAACTCCATTGAAGAAATGTGCCAGTTCATCCCTAAGTATGTCAGAGAACGTATTCATGAGTTCCACCAGTTGGAACAGCCCTGGCGTGCCCAAGTAGATTCCACTCTAAACGCCTATCTCACCAACTTTGAACAACTTGTGCAGCAACTCAACAATTTCAGTGCTTACTCCTTTGACCAATTACAGCAAGTAGTGTTCCATGCTGTGAAGAGCCTCTGCAAACTTAGCAAGAAATTTGATCAAGAAAGAGCTGCTACTGCCGCTACCATTGCCAAACTCCAGACTCAAGTAAATGAACTGTCTACATCCAAATCAGATGCCCCGCCTTCTCCTCTATCTGATGAGTTAGCGGATAGAGAAAAGAGGCTCTGGGATGCCATTTGAGATTTAAGAGCATCCACCAGCAGTCAGGATTGCCCTACCAAAGCCCCTCAGCCTAATCCTCAAGTGCTTGTTCTTACAACTCAGGTTACTGACTTACAACAAGAGGTTGCTACCTTGTGTGAGGTGACGGAATCTGTTGTTAGTCCAACTGGGGTTGTTGATGAATATGGCTGTTGCCCTGGCTTGTCAGGAGCCCCCTACATTCATTGTGCTAGAGAGTTGATAGCTCTAGCTAATGAGGTGGACCATCTGAAACAAGATCATTCTGGACTTGATAAAGACATACAAGAAATGAGTAAGTTAATTGATTCAGTAAATGACAGATTTGCCCCTTGCCTTTTGGTGGGTCCATCTCTTACATCCCGGCTGGCTGAACTATCCTCAGTAGTAACAGCACAGGGTCAGTGCTTGGATGTTACTGAGCGTCAGACCACCCTAGCTAATAATACGGGCACCTGCAATGCTGAAACTTTGACTACCCTTGAGGAAAGTGTTTGCCAACTGTGGGCCAGACAGCCCCCCACTGAGTCTAAAGCAGATTTCTCCCCACAAATAAATGTACTCAATAGCAACAATGGTGGCCCAACTCCAGAAGCACAATTCAAGCCTGCCTTTAAGCAAGTCTTTGACCCCAAAACCTCAACCATTGCAGCTTTCCTAACTATCTACAAAACTGCCATGAAAAGAACCTCAGATGAGGTTAATAAAGAACACATTCTAACCTTTCTACACCTGACTTGTCATGAGGTAGTAGTGCCAGAGCTGCCCACCATTGAGACCTGGGAAGATATGAAGCAAATTCTGATTTACAAATTTGGTGGTGACCTTAGTTTTGAAGTGAAGAAGGACGCCTTCATGCTTATTGCTTTCAAGCCAAAGGAGACTCTAGCTGAATTTGCAGATAGATTCTACATGGAAGGACAAAAATTGATCACAAGCCGCCAGTTGACCACACATGAGGCATACATGGCTTGCGCTCAAGCCCTCAAGGTTAACCAACTTCTGTGCCTTCACTTCAAAACCCATAAGACTATGCTTTCCTCCATGAAGAGCATAAAGACGTTGTTGCAGGATATGCACCTTACCCATTCTGGGGCAGTTGTGCAGGAGAATTTTTCTGCCTCTACCTCTGGTTTGTCTTCCCATGGCCTGTGTGTCCTTACCATGAAATCACATAATCCTCCTCAACACCAAGGTTGCCATAACTGTGGACATATAGGTCACCATTCCTGAGCCTGCACCAATCCTTGAGTTGAAGGAGCTGATCCCAAAGAGCAGGGAGGAAAAGAACAGTCAACCTAGAGGAAGAGACGCTCTTGGTTGACAATTCTCCCCCATCTCCTTCAATCCCCCCTTCATTGCTGACTCTGAGCCTGCTGACACTAAGGCTCCTCCCACTCTGCTTCTATTCCACTATATCTCTGATGACTCTGACATGGATGATTATGATGTAGAAGATCCCAACGCCTATGGGTATTCAGTCCTGGCTATCCCTGAAACTATTGCGGTCCCTTATAAGCTATGTTCTGGTAAAGCTATAACAACCACCAAGCCTCTGCCTGAAGCCAAGGAGGTTGTCTCTCACCCTTACCTCACTCAAGCCAAGAGGTCTCCCGTGCTTGTTGAATCTTCCAAAGAAGCTGCTGAGGTTCCTGATGCTGTGTTCAAAAATTTCTCAGTCTTGCTCTCTCTCTAGACAGTCTATAAGGAGTTCCCAGGCCTAAGATGCATGATCAAAAAGTGGGACAAAGAACTAGAAGAAGCCCAAGACATTCTGGCTGTCCTCCCTCCCTTTGGTTGTACTACCACTTGTGTGGAAATATCCATCCAAAAGGTGAAGATTAAGGCTGTTTTAGACATGGGGTCTCTTTTTAATGTTGTCTCCTCAAAGCTTGTCAAGAAGCTCAAACTTGCCCCCAACCTTAACTATCATCAGTTGTATGGCACAGCTGGGCTATCCATGACTTGAGCTATGGGAGCTTATTCTGCTCTTCCCGTGTGGTTTGGCAAGCTACTCTTGGCCGCGCCTGCTGTTGTCTTGGAGAATGAGATTTATGACCTTCTAGTTTATACTCAATTCCTTAGGGAATACAAAGGGACATCAACTTAAAGGAGGCTACCTCTCTATCTTAGGGTACAAGGTCCCTTTGATCTTCGAAGAGCCAGTTAAAGTTCCCAGGAAGCGCCTCAAGACATGTGCCTTGGAATATCACACTGGTGTTTTCACTTTAAAATACCTCGCCCATTCCTCCAACATGAAGTGCCCTCCTATGGCTTGTCCTGCATCTGAAGGGATTCCTCTCTTGTCCACTTCTGCTGTGACTATTCCTCCTGGGTCTCAGGCTATCCTAGACTCCCAAATATTGTATGAGCTTCCTGAGTGTACATTCCTAGAGTTGTACTCTCCTCCCTTGCTAGAACGCAACAAACCCTATCTCTGTCCAGGAATCTTGGATGTCTCTCATAATGACCCTGTTCAACTGCTGATTGCCAAATTGACTGCTCTACCCATACATTTGTCTAGAGGGAAGGTTGTTGGCTATGGCAAGCTATTGAATGCTCCTGACGTCCTATCTCTCCATCTCTTTGGTACGTTCCAGGACTTTAACTTACCTGAGGATGAGCGCCAAGTCCTATCATTGTTCACTCCTCAAGACTTCCCGCAGCTATCTCCAGCTCAACAAAAAGAGGTACTTGACCTACTGGATTGATTTTTGAATATCTTTGCTAAGGATAGCACTGATTATGGTTTAGCCAAAGGCGTCATTCACCAGATTGATACCGTTGATGCTCCCCCCTTTTGCACTAAACCCTACCACTGCAGTCAAGTAGAGGATGCTCAGTTGTCTAAAGAGCTCAAACAACTTCTGGACGCTGGACTGCTTTTTCCTTTTCAAAGTCCATGAGCATCCCCCTTGCTCATACTGAAAAAGAAGGATGGAGGTCATTGTATTGTAATGGACTACCAACGCTTGAATTCCTTGACCAAAAAGGATTCCTACCCCTTACCACGCATTGATGATGCTCTGCTGCCTTGGGGGCTCCAAGTTCTTCTCTGCCATGGATCTAGCCTCTGGTTACTGGTAAGTTGATCTCTTTCCCAAAGATAGACAGAAGACTGAGCTTATCACTTCAGAAGGTCTTTTTGAACCCACTTGTATGCCCCAAGGACTCTGCAATGCCCCTGCTATATTTCAATGGGCTATGGACTCCATCCTGTGAGATTTGAAGCTCTCCTGCGTCCTTGTATACCTTAATGATATTACTGTGTTCAGCTCCACCTTTACCAATCATTTGGACCAGCTCAAAGCTGTCTTTGTCAAACTTTGGGAAGCAGGCTTAAAACTCAAACCCTCTAAATGCTCCTTCTTCAAGGAACAGCTTGAATTATTGGGCCACAAGGTCACCCAGACAGGGATTTGTCCAATGACCAAGAAAGTTGAGGCCATTGAAAAAATGCTTCCACCCACCAACCTGCAAAAAGTACAAGTATTTCTGGGCATGATGGGTTACTACAGATATTTTATCCCTGACTTTGCCAATACAAGCAAACCTTTGGTCCAACTATTACATAATGTCCCTTTCAAATGGACTGCAAGTCAGCAGCAAGCCTTTGAGCCTCTTAAACAAAAACTCAAAGAGGCTTCCATCCTAGTATATTCTGATTACAATAAGGAATTTATCCTATACACTGACGCTAGTGATCTTGCTATTGGGGCTATTCTGGCCCAACTAGACAACAAGGGTGTAGACCATCCTGTGGCTTACACTTCCCACGTTCTAAACAAGCATGAGAAGAATTATAGTGTCACAGAGGATGAGTGTCTTGCCGTGTTGCATGCAGTCAAACAGTTCAGGCACTACGTGTATAGTACCCATTTCACTGTTGTCACTGACCACGCTTTGCTTAAATGGTTACAACAACTTAAGGAACCAGAAGGACAACTAGCTAGATGGGCCCTACATTTGCAAGGTTACAACTTCACTATGCTCCATTGCCCTGGGATTCAACATCAGAATGCTGATGGGCTATCCATAATGCCCATTCTTGCTTTACATCCTGCAGAGGCTGACCGGTTGTACAAACTAATTGTATACTCTTCTTCTTGGGAAAGCAAGACAGAAGAGGTCAACTGGCCTTGTCTAAGCTATTCAAAGGTACCCTCATACGCAACAATCAGCTCTTCAAGAAAGTATGAGATCAATATCTGCCTTATGTATGACCCAGTCTTTGCCTCTTGTTGGTGTTGCAAGCTCATAAAGAGACTGGGCATGGAGGCATCACTAAGACTTTTGACTGGCTTCAAAAGAATTACTTCTGGGAAAACCTTTGCCTGCTAATCCCAGATGTCATAGCTAGTTACCACAACTGCCAGCTGCAAAGACCTCATGCTGCTGCCCACAAATTCAAAGTAGTTCCCCCTCAACATGCTTTTCATACTGTCAGCATTGACATGGTAGGTCCTCTCCCCCGCTCACGTTCTGGGTGTTGCTTTATCCTTATTGCTATTGATCACTTCAGCAAGTGGGTAAAGGCTTGCCCTACAAAGGACATTATGGCTAAGACAACTGCTGCCTTCCTGCTATAAGATGTTTTCTACTGTCATGACTGTCCTCAAGTGTTGCTCTCAGATAATGGGACTAACTTCAATGCCAAGCTGGTAACCTCTGTTGTCAAAGCTTTGGGGTCTCACCAGTCTTTCTCTGCCCCCTATAACCCTTCTACCAATGGGGCAGTCAAGCATGCAAATTCAACACTGGTCTCCATCATGAGGAAGCTCACCTACTCTGACGCTGCCAACTGGACCTATACCTACCTGCTGCTCTCTTTGTGTATTGCCTTAGAAAACATTGTGTCACTGGGTACTCCCCTTTTGCTATGCTGTATGGGCAATAGGCTACTACCCCATTGCTCTTGGGGGCCCCCCTGCTCTTCTCTGATAAGGCCATGAATCCTGACAATCACATCAAAGATCTAGTCAACTGTATAATTGATATACAGGCCACTGCCTACACATCTGCATACAAAACTAAGATGCTTGAGCTTAAACCTGATAATGCTGGACGCTCCCCCTTGCCTGAATTTGATGTTGGTGACCATATTCTTTACTACCAATACAGAGTGGGTGGGCGCATGCATAAATTAGACACTCTGTGGATTGGCCCTTTGGAAGTGACCTTTAAACAAGGGTCTGAATACACTGTAAAGCTCCTCTCCAGTGGTTGTCCCTTTGCTTGAGTGCATACCAAGTTCCTCTGCAAGTACCAACCCCCTAAGGCCAATCTAGGGGAGGGCAATGTCATGAATACTGCTATTCACCATGTGTAAATTTTGCCTTTGGTGGGCCATTTTGAAGACAAATCTCTTGCTTTTGCTTTTGCCTCTCAAAATGAGTTCATGACTGAATCAGAAAATACCATTGTTTGGTTTCTTGACTCTGTGCATCTCACTTGCCCCACTCATGCTTGTGGCAAGTGATCCTACCTTCCTGGTAGTGATTTGTGGTATCAACAACCACTATATATTCCTTTTCCTAATTCACCAATAAAATTAAGTTATATATCACATTTTTGTCTTTGTGTCTTCAGTGCTTCCGCACCTCTCTCTAGCCACAACTAGTAGAGATTATTCTTCCAGGGCTGCAAGGTAATTACATAGCTTTCCCTGTCATCTAACCAAGACTTAGTACAAATCCAATCCTAAGTTAGGATTCCCTGTTGTGTGTCTGTGCTACGCCTCAGAACACAACACTGCTGTATTCTTTTTGGCCAAGAAGGATGGTACCTTGTGTCTAGTCACAGACTACCAAACCCTAAACAAAGTTACCATCAAGAATTGTTACCCACTACCACTTATTGACAACCTCTTTGATGCCTTGGTGGAGCCACAGTCTTCTCCAAGATTGGCCTAACTGCAGGCTACAGTCAGATTTGTATTAAGGAGGAAGACATTCTCAAAACAGCCTTCTGCACTAAATACGGCTCATACAAGTGTGTGGTACTCAACTTTGGCATGACAAACGCCCCCTCAACCTTTGTGACCTTCATGAACAAGGTGTTTGCCCCGCACATAGGCAAACATGCCCTATTATGCTTAGACAATATTATCATCTACATCCCCTTTGTGTAAAAACACCACAAAGACCTGGAAGAGGTCTTTGCAACCTTGGCACAACACAAACTGTTGGCCAAGCCCTCCAAATGCCAGTTCTTTCAGGAGCAACTACCCTTTTTGGGACACATAGTCTCAAAAGACAGCATCAAACCCAACAGTCAGAAGATACAGGCCATCTGCAAAATGCCACCCCCAAGGATAAGTCAGAACTCCGCACCTTCTTGGGAATGGTGGCCTATGTACAACGCTTCATACCCAACTGTGGCATCTTGACTGCCCCCTTATCTGCCATAACAGGCGCCAAGTCCAAGCTTGTGTGGACCTCCCAATGTGACCTCTGCTTTAGACGCCTCAAAGAAAAGCTCACAACAGCTCCCATCCTACAATACCCCAAACAAGATGGGGAATACCAGATGGAAACTGATGCCTCAGATGCATTCATTGGGGGAGTACTACAAATTAATAATAGTGACGGTGACTTCCTGCCTGTAGCCTACAAATTTCAAAAACTGACAGATGGCAAGTGTTAATACCATATCCACAACAAGGAACTGTTGACTATTGTGCACTACCTAGTCAAGTGGCGCTGTTATCTAGAACAACAGGAAGAATTCACAGCACTAACCAATCACAAGTCACTCATCTATTTCAAAACTCAAGCAAATCTATCTCACTGTCAAGCCCTCTGGATGGAGCTCTTGTAGAGGTTCAATATGCTCATACAGTACAAACCTGGTCCAGAACTTGCCATGGTGGATGCCCTCTTGCACCTGTATGTCCGTGTCACAAGAGGAGAAAATGGACTTGACCCAGACTGGCCCCTCTTGGTACTACGTACAAAAGATGAGGGCTTCCCTCCTGGCACAACCAACATAACAAAGGAAACAGTCATCAAAAACAAACAACTATTTGCTGACATGTATGGGACCTTGCACTAAAAAATGTCTGATGGGACTACCATCCCTTCCATCCCCACACACCAGCAATTGGACACCATCCTACAATATCATAGAGACCTAGGACACACCAAGAGCTGCAACCTATATGAGTTCCTTAAACACAAGGCCTGGTGGCCAACCCTTTATTGTGACGTTCAAGAAGTCCTAGACCAATGTGAAGTATGCAAAAAAAATTTCTAAAGGCAAAGCCCCACCAAAATCAGTACTACCCATCTGCATGCAGCTATCCTTCAAGATGTGAGCCCTAGACATTGTCAGCCCCATGCCAGGGAAACACAATGATAAGAAATACATCACCACTGCTATAGACTTCACTACACAATGGCCAGTAGCCCAAGCAGTAAAGGCACACACTGGCAATGACGTGTGGCGGTTCATAGGAAGAGAAATAATCAGCAAGTTTGGAAAGCCAGAACTCCTGATAACTGATGGAGGGAAAGAATTGACCTCTGAAAACACCAACATATACCTCTCTAAAAATGGGGTCAAACATACTGTGACAACACCATACCACCCACAGGCCAATGGACGTGTAGAGCGGCTAAATGGCAGCCTCATGCAAGTCTTGGCCAAGCTCACTGCTGGGAGACCTGAAGACTGGTATAAGCAGCTATTGACTGCACTACTTGTATGCTGAACCCGGGTGAACAGATCTACCGGAAAAAGCCCTTTTGAGTTGATATACAGCACACAGCCCAATATCATTCAAGCATTGTCAGGACCAAAGCTAGAAATTCCAAGAAAAATACCCCTTGCTCAGATCCTCAAGTTATAGAGGCTAACAGTAATCAAACAGAAAAGGGAAATGTGTGTCTGCAAAGAACATTTGTCCCCATCCAAGATAAACATGAAGTTGGTGACAAAGTTTGGGTTATGAACATTGATAAAAGCAAACTACAACCCAAGAAAGTAGGCCTAGCAATCATCCTTAAGGTAAACAAAAATAACACTTACCTTGTGCAAGGACTCAGGAAGCACAAACAAGACAAAATCCTTCACCATGATTGGTTGAGACCCTGCAAAGCAAGACAAAAACAATGTGAAACTGCCCTGCCCGCCACAAAACAACAGCTAGTCCAGTATAGCGCCTGGCTCCTGACAAGCTCCCCAAAAACCTACCCCCAGAGGAGGCCAACCTTCAGTTGGGGGGTGTCAAAACAGCAGGCTTGACCCAGCAGCAAGGTTCCAAGTAAGTGGGTTTGTGACCCATAATCCAATTATCTGGCCACTCAAAGCCAGACTAGGAAGTCAACTTGAAATGTCAAATTTAACAACATGAACAAACAATGATCCCTTATGGTGGATACTTCTTTTTGGCACTTGACTCATTACCAGAATCAAGCCACCCCCTTCACCATCCAACCATGTGATCAACGTTATCATGTTCCTGTTACCCATGATTCACACCAACTATATAATTATTATCTCCCAATAAAGAATATTTCTAGTTTCTAAATATTTCCCCCTTGTAACTCTGCTAAATCAGCACAGTTACAATATAATTACAATATTTTTATAATAATTGAGAAAAATAATGTTGTAAAACCAACCTTGGAGGCATTATTGATTGGACAAACAGATGGTTTGGTTCTTGATAATGGCTACAAAAGAAAGGGTTTTTTCTTTTGCTTTGAGGTGTTTAGTTTACTCAAGTATGGATTGAGATTAATTAGGGAGTTGGCTGTGCCTCTACCAGTGATAAGCCACTTTGGTGTCTTTACTAGTGATACATTGATCAAATCTCATGGTATTTAAGGGAATTTCTCTTCTCAAATAAAGCTTAATTTATATATATATTCTGCTTTTGCACTTTCTCTTTGATCTCCAAGCGGCCTCTTCCTACCGTTTAGGAAGATTCATATTTACCTTATCCCATCACAGGACAAAAATGTAATATGCTTTACCTTGTTGTAACACCCAGGTTGCTAACTCCCACTTGGCTTGAACTGCAAGTATTTTGTTACAAAACTTCCTGCCAAGTTCTCTCCTATTTTAGTATAGTAGAGCATAACTTGGAAAATAATTTTCATGAAACAATAAACAATAAACAATATATAATAAATTTAACATGTTGATATTTACATTATAATAGGTTAATCATGGCTAGATATTAAATGCATGAACCAGTTTATAAAAACAGAGTGAATAATTTGATATTGATTGCTGCATATCCATAAACCATAAATGAGAAGATTGAATATTCAGTTGATAAATAAATCCAAATATTGTTTACAGAGAAAGAAAAATTACTATTGGATTTATATTTGGAATATATATCCCTGTGTGATTTATTGACCGTCTCCAGAATATTATACAGCAGCAATAAAAACATACAATCATATCAAATTACCAATCATATCATTATATATAATATGTGATTATACAGATATTGTCTCTTTTATATTTTACCAGTAACATTATTTAAATATGATAATAGCTGAAATAATTTTTCAGAATAAATGAAGCCAGGAGGCTTTTTTATTTGATCCAACAAAAATACATAATACAATAGATCACTTATAATTTATTTCTATAATAATTAATATATCAATAACTTCGTCAACACTGAGGGTTAAGTACAAAGAGCAAACTTATGAAAAACCATATCCATAGCCAGAAATTTGATTAACAATATATATTATTTATAATGAAAGCAAGTTTATAATATAACAAAAATTTATCACAGATTTTAGCTAAAAAGTTAATATTTTAAAAAAGATGCGCCCACCGCGGATTGAACGCGGGACCTTCAGATCTTCAGTCTGACGCTCTCCCAACTGAGCTATAGGCGCGAAGCTTTGTACGGGGCTCGAACCCGTGACCCTGAGATTAAAAGTCTCATGCTCTCCCGACTGAGCTAACAAAGCTTTGTGTTAAAGACACCTTATAGAGGAGCTTATTTATCTGACACCTTTTTCTTAAATTGTAAGTTTTTTAGAGGGAGCTAACAAAGCTTACTAGACCTGAAAATTTTCAATAAAATTAACACGTATTTTCATAATAATAAAATCCAAAAAAACATTTTAACCAAGGAATATGAAGAGAAAATATATTAATATTGAAAGTACTATGTGACCTTAATAATGTTTTTTAGGTGCTTGATTAACTATGTGATGAACATAACTTCCAAATAATTTTTTTAAATATTATTTTAGTTTATTTTTTATATTAAAAATTTAAATTCTATCTGTACAAACTATATAAAAACTATCATCTGTAGCTTATACATAAAAATTTATATTGCTTAATAACCAATAACCTAAAATATTCTATATATGGGTCATTATTTTTTCTTGTTATGCCTAGGCGCCAGATTTATCCTTTTATAACTTAATTGCATTATTCATATCTAAATTATTCAGAAAGCTTAAAATACAATCAACAAATTCCAAAACTTTAATCAATCTTGGGCTTAAATGATTTTTTTAAAAAAATAAGGCATCAATTTTAGAATTGAAAATTGCAATTTATAGTATTACTGAAAATATCTTAAGTGCTACTACAAACTACAAACCAAAAATATTTATGATGAGTTGCATAGGAGAGTAATAGCAGCCCCAAAGCTATAAATGCTATTACTCTATCTTTGGCTCATCATAAATATTCTTAGTTTGTTTTAGAAAAAAGGTTGTTGCTTTTGAAAGACTGATAACTCTATTTAAAATACACCCTCTAGTAAGCTGCCCTACTTCATGAACTTGCCCTAGTGCATCACTAGCATCTTCTGATATTTTTGTTTCTCTGGTATCATCATGTGATTTCAAATGATAAGTTATCTCAGAATATTCTGAGAAACTTTCAAATGTTAAAGGTGAAGTATACAACTTCCCATCTTTCATCAAATATGAAAGATTAATGCACAGATTTTTAACTTCAAGCTCTTTCCTTATAGGCCTAACTTTTCTCCCATAAATATAAAAAAATGACTTTTGAGAAATATTTGAGCCTGATAGCGCTGATTTATATAATTCTTTTCTTTTTCCTTCTTGATCAAAAATATTTTTAATATCATTTATATTCTTAATATAAAGCTGGTTTTCTTTCTCTTTTAATGTTTTTGATATTACACCTGTCAGGGACCCACTTTGCAGGGAGTAAACTTCCTAGCTGATGGGCCAAGGCATACATTCAAGCCTGCTATGACTGAGCCAATAGGAACCCTGACCATTGCAAGATGTCCAAGTTGTCCTAGATAAGCAAATTTTCCAAACATAGAACTGAATTGCCCAAGTAAATAGTAGCCCACCAAGTATGTCAAGAGGTAAAATGAGGCGTAAGGTCTAACCAGAGTAGGTTCAGTGGGTGGGGAAGCAAACAAGCAACCATAATGGAATTTACGTCCCCAATGTCCAGAAGGATATTTGAACCATCCATTGGCAAGGGATTCCTTCTGGTGGGTGTCATCTGGGGAGGAATTATACCAGTCAGTTGTTGGAGTTGGGTTTTCCAAGGCGTACACCTTGGTCAAGAAGTAGACTAGAAACCAAGATAGGAAAAGGATTCCCCTCATGGCTTCAAAAAAGGAGTGTTATCAAAAATGGAGGAGTAGCTAGAAGAGTAATAATCTTTATTGTTGGAACAAAAGATAATAGAAGGTATGGTTCACTTAAATACCATCAAGTTTGAGGGTGGAACATAAATAAGAGGATCATGTGAAATGAGAGGATTTTCCATGAAATTTCAATGATTTTAAGGCTGAGATTAATACCTGTTTCAATTGTGCATCAATTTCTGTCAAAATACTATATAAAATTATATAGTGTAGCAAGTAACAGGTAGAAAGAGCCACAAGTTAATGGGCAATCAAGCGGTCAATGGTTGATTCAAGGGGAAGATCAAGGCCAGCACTTGACACTTAGTTGATAATAGTGGTTTTGAAGGCAAAAACCAAGTTGAATGCAGCCAATCAACCTGCAAGCGGTAAGTGACGTCTCCCTGGTGCTTATTAACATTTTTGGAATCAAGGCCAAAGTCAGATTTCATTGTTGAATGGATAAGTTCATTATAAATAGGTAATGTAATCCAAACTGTCTTCTTTGAACTAACTGTTGCTTTGTCTTTAGGGTTTTGAGTTTGATCCCCGTCTGGGATATACCCAGTACTATGGTTAATATAACTTATTGCTTTACAGTCTTTTTTGTTTGATTGTTTGTACCCAAGTTACCTATAAAATCAATGTAGTCAGGGGAAAATTCCCTGACAACACCAAAGTGACCATCAACAATGTTTTTCCATGACATTCTACAAAACAATTATATTTTATAGAACCTTTAATATATTTAGGTGCCTCTTTAAATAAGTAATATAAAAATTCATATGATCTAAAATGATTTCCATTATCAGTCCATACTTTTATATTTTTTATTTTTTTAAATCCATCTAATTTAAGAATTTTTATAAAACACTCACCTGAAAATAAAGAATCATGTGATAATATTTGAGACAAAAAATCATGATATTCATATTTAATTTTATTGTTTTCCTTAAAAACTAATGCAAACCCTAATAATGAGATTGGTTTTTTTGAATAAAACAATTATTGGTCTCAATTGGACCACCTCCAACCTTTAAGTTTTCTTTATAATCTATAACTACAACACAAGACTCATTATCTAATTCATTAATATCTTTTTTGTATTCACAATTTTGATGAACATAAAAGTCTTGGTGCTGATTAATAGTCTTTAAGTCATTGTCTATAGATTCTGGTAATGGTAAGTTTTTACTTTCACATTCTTCCTTCTTTTTTTCTAGTGAATTTTTTAAATTACAAATATTGCACATATTGGTTTGTTTTTTTACTTTTTATTATATTTTTAGGGATTAATTTATAGTAAGTAGAAATTGAAACTGAAATTTCATTTTTTATTTTCATATTTTCATATATTTCTTTTTTTGTTTTAAGTAGAGAGCATTTAATTTCAGTTGAGTAATTACTCATCTCTTTTTCTATATCTTTATAAATTTTTCAGGCAATTTTTTTGTAAACTGGCTTGTTTCAAAAGAATTTTCCAGCAATTTTTTTAATTATTTTTTAGTTATTTCTTTTTTTAATGAATAGTTTTTATTTTTTGGCTTTTTTTGTTTAAACTTACATTTTTATTTTTATTTATTTTTCTTGAGTATTCAAACTCACTTTTGGTTATATTAAACCCCATATCATTAAGCTCTTTTAAAGAGTAACTGGAAGTAACCAGAGATTGCAAGGCTGGGAGATATTTTTGGGGAGAGGATTTCATGAGATCTTTTAAGTTTTCAATGAACTAATTGCCTTTTTGGTTTTGAATAGTTGGCAGGAACTGAGCTTTCCCAAATTCAGTTTGAGTAAGGAAGTGCTTGATGAAATTATCAAGATCATCACCAGCAATAAAGAGGAATGCCTTTTTTAACATTGCAATTCTCTCTCTTTTTATTGAAGCTCCCAAGGAAAAAAAGGGTAGCATGGGAGAAGTAAATTTAACTGAGGACATGGTAGTATTTTGAATCTGTAATTAGGTCAGATCTCTGAAATGTGCCTTAATGTTGGAGTAGTTATGATCAGAATGTGGCCTTTGAATGGGGTCTTTTGGATTAGAAGCTTTGTGGTGCTTTTGCTCTTATATACCAAGCTAAATGACACCATTCTGAAAGAAATGGTGTGATAGCTTTTAAAATAGTTTGAACTTGAATTTATATTTGCAGAATTAATTAAATACCCAGTTTTCATGCACAAGTGATACATGTGAAGCAGCTAAGCATTATTATTACATCATATTGTTTTTGTAATCAATGTAAATCAATTAAATGATGTATTCAGTTAATTGTAACTCTTCCTCATATTTTTAAAATGATAAAATATCAAAGAATTTCATTTAAAGAATGCTTAATTTGAGGTTCAAAGCTCACTTGAACCTTAAAATCAATCTAAACAGTGATAAAAACACCCTAACTTCAAACTATTATATAATCCTAAAGAATTGAGCTTTTTAAATAAATAAAATGCCAAAATAAAGCTCTCAATCTTATCTTTAATTTTGTTAAATAAAAATTATATATTGTTTAATAAGAAATTAACTTTTTTAGCTTTGAAGTGATCTACTTTATATCATTAGATATAATCATATAATAAAATCTGGATTATACTCTTTTAAATTACTTTCTCTTTAATATTAAGTATAGTATACATATTAAATTTTCTACACCAATAGAAAGATATGATTCTTAGCTTCATTTTGATAGTTTACAGTGTGAAAAAATATTAATTTTTTATTGAGTTATTAATGTTTTAAATATAAAATGTTAATTAGTTACTTTTTCAAAATTGAACTGTGTTATGCTGCAACTTGAGCAGCATGTGTATTAGAAAATGGCCTAATCCCTAAAATAATGACCCATATGTATAAATGCACTCTAGAAATATGAAATTTTACTAGATATTATATGTAGTATGTTTTAGGATTTTTTACTGTAATTTTCAGAGCACATAATATGGATGAACTAAAATTAGCCCAGAGAAACTTAAGTTACACACAGAACAAAATAAGTGGCACAAGTTTTTTTCAGTAATATCAAACAATAAATAGGTGTCAATTTTTTAATATGGTACATCAAACCATCAATTGTTAGGCAAAAAATATCCACACTTGAAATCTTATGTGAAAATGAATCAAATAATGAATCAAACTACACATAGATATCTAAGGTCCCAAACTGTGCTTGCAAGTATATTTTTCAGGAACCCATCCGCTCAGAAACATACCACCAAGCAGGTGTATGGCTGCGGAGGGATTCAAACCTGTAACCAGGGAACCTATGAGGATGGAGACTATTCCCATATGGAATAGCTCTCCAAGCAAAATAATATCAACCAAGTTATGGGTTGAATCTTACAAGAAGGAAGTAGGTTCCTAGGTAACTGATTAGGAAGGCCAAAGCCAAGGGATGAAATAAGGAGGGCAAAGTAGACTGGCTGTTGCCCATAACATGTGGTTTCTCCATAACAGGAGGGTTCAGGGACAAGGGCATGGCAGTGTAACATACACCTGGTATCACTTGGCGCCAAAATTTATTGTGATAGTGAGGAGGGGACAACCCAGAATCTACTCTGGTTCCAAGCAATACACTTGCTGTAAAGGCCTGCACAAGGAGCAATCAAACCAACCATTTATACCCAAATGTCTCCCATTGGGAAGACTTGGGTAATCTCATGGCTTTGGATTTTAAAATAAGGAAACAAGCAAAGAAAATCAACTAGGTCTTAAGGAATTGACTTTATTAACTGACCAATCAAACATCCTGACAAGGTGGAGCCTTATATAGGCTGTCAAGAGATGTCTAAATTGCAGTTTCAAGGAGAATTGGAGATAATAGTGGGTAAATTGGGGAAGGAAAACTTGGCAGGAGGAGCTTTGGCTTGAAGTAAAATAAAGGTTATTTTAAAGAGCACAAATGGCCCCTGCTGAACCTTCTCAAATAGCTAGGTGTTATTTACCCCAGCTTTTTGAGAAGCCACAGCTTGGGGGGCTTCTGGTGGTTGTAATAACCATCAGAAGAAGATAAACAACTGTTACAGGGGTTAACATCAATTACAGAGCTTATAGTTTTGATGTGGGGCTGGTTGTCTAAAGCAAAAGCGGATTCACATCTGGTAGGCCCAGGCATAAACTTTGATTGGCTGCAGGGATCTATCTTGGGAAAAGCAAAAGGTAAGCTTGATTTCAAATTAATAACTTTGATTAGGTGACCAGGAAACAAGTGAGAGGACCCAGGTTTGATTCCTGTAGTGAAATTCAACTGAATCTCTGGGGTTTCCCAAGGACTAAATTCAGGTAATAAGTTCAGAGTATTACACACTAACAATTCTGTTCTAGGGCCTAAAGGAGAAACAAGTTTAAGAGGAGAGCTAATAAACCCTAGTGAGAGATGTGATTCCTTGTTGTTGTCAGAAATAGATGAAACAATGTCCCTGACAATATTATTTGTGTAGAAAAAGCTTACTAAGAGGACATAATTTCTGAATAACAATTGCACACTAGTCATTCAAAAGGCAAAAACCCAATCAAACAATATTTATATGTCTATACATTTGAATAAATATAAACTTAAATAAAGAAGGAGAAATATATACAGCTAATTCAGTGGATCTTATTTAGAAAATTAGGTTATCAAATTCAACTCCAGTTTCCTAATTTGATCAATCAAATATCTTCTATTATTTTTATAACAAAAATCAAACCTACACTAAAGCTATTAATATATAAGTGAGCCTGTCTGTCTGTAATGTTGCCTCAAGTGGGCTCAAGTGGTAAGGGATTTGACTGAATTGATTTTATGTAAATTGAGTTTTAAAAGTTGATGATCAAGCCAAAAGCCCAATTTGGCTCATCATTACATTCAATTCCTTACATGTATCTTTGAAAGCATGAAGGTTAAAATCAGTGAAGTATGTTCTAAACTATGTTGAACTGAGAATTTAGGTCACTCAAACCCAAATAAATTTGTATTTAATACTTTGATTTCTAAACCAGTAGCTAACCTCATACAGTAATTTTTAAACCTGTTGAGGTAAACAAAAATAACTCAGTCTGAAAACAAAATTAAAAATCAAGAAATTTTTTCTATTAAATTACAATAGATTAAGATTCACTTTGATTTTATTTTTAGACTGAGATTTTTGTTTATTTACACAGTTTTGAAAATTAATGTACAGCCATATCAAAGAGGTTTATCTGTATAGATTACCCAACTCTAGAATGGGTGGATTAAAATTAGAAAGGAGGCAGCAATTTTTTAGGATTATTTTATATTATTGGAGGTTTAAACTCTGCTGGGAATTGAATTGACCAATTAAAAGAGAGCTTGATCAGTTTTAAATATATTTAAGTGAAAAAGATACATAAATTTTAGTTTAAGTAAAGGATGGTTGTCTTGGACATTTTGAATTTATCTATTCTAAAGTGAAGTAATATAATATTCCACTTGGATGCATTGCATGATCCAAGTGGCTACATATTATTTCATAGTAAACCTTGCTTACAAAAGCTTTGTCTCAAAAAAAACATCAGTGGCATAATCTGGAAATGCTAAAATTATGACTTGATATAATAATTTTCATGAAATTCAGAGTATACAGTAGTTTTAAAAGCTATGGCAACAACCAAAAATACCTGATTTAAACAAAATGATTTCAGATTTGAACAAAATCCAAGTTGCACAAGATTCAGGATTCAAATAATTAAAAATATTTTGGTTAATAAATGAACTGTCAAATAAAAAACAAAATTTCACCAGCTTATTATAAAAAATTATAGAAAATATAAAGTGGTGTTGTTTAAACCATAAACAAAATGAACTGACACAACAAGTGAGATGAATGAACACTGTTTTGAAGTATATTATAATCCAATCAGGATTCATATGAGGCACCAATAAAAGGAATAAAATGAAACAAAGTTTGAGCAATCAGGAAGTAAGATTCCACAAGAACAAAGCAAAATGAAGTCACACAAGATGTGTAGTATGAGCAGCCTAAAATAGAAAAATAACAGTATAACAGTATAACAGCCAATTAACAGCTATCCAATTTAGGAACAGAGGCATTTTATTCATTTTCATGGATCCTTATTTGTATGAAATAGTTTTGAGAACCTTCTAAATATGAAATGATGATTATAATAAAAATAAATCTTAAAAATTTAAACTTCTACTTTTAGTAATTTTATCCTAGGTTTTAGTCTAATATGGTTTTCAACAGCAACATTTTCAACGGCGCCAGCAGCCAAGCCAGCTTTAATGGAGACAAGGCTCAAGGTGTGGAGGCACCTGCTTATACCCAAGCCTTTGAGGCAGGTAACAAGGAAGCCAACCTGTACCTGAGCCCCAACTCCTATGGCTTTGACTTGTTCAGTAGTCACTTAGTGTCTGCCTCTGCTCCTGTACCCATCCCCGCACAAGCTGCCTGCCAACCAACTAATCAGGATGGCAACCTTGATTTGGAACAGCTTCCTATCATAAACCAACCTTCTCCCTACAGCCAATCAGGCTTCAGCTCCCCCTAGCCCAGCGCCTCAAACGCAGAATAATTACTGCCTAAATTCTCCAAGAAATTGTGGCACTGAACCTGCAGGGTCTGTCCTAGGAACATATAGCCAGCCAATTACAATTCAACCAGACTACTGTCATGCAGGAATTCAACAACCTGATTAATAAGGGGAATCTGATTAGGACAGCTAAAAAGCCAAAAAATGCCCCAAGTCCCAAATCACAGAGGCATACCCCAATAATGCTTGACCTCCTTCAGCAGGACCCCAAGCTTCACTTGACTCAGGCCCAGAAGCAACTTGTGCACCATGTAATTTGGGTGTCTGAGTGCATGGTGCAGATCTGGATGTATGGGAAGGTGGCTTCATTATGGGTTCTTACCAATGTTGCCGGCAACCAATGGGATGGTGCTGAGGATTCCCCATATGATCCTGCCATTGAATCTCCCCTGGTCTGATGCTTAACTAGTCTAACAGATGACATCACCTGCATCTCCTACTACAATCTATCAATAGCTTTTGATGATTTTGGCAAGCAAGGAAGAGCTGCCACCCAAAAAGTAAGAAGAAAGTCAAGAAGGGGACACTCATTGGTGCGTTTCTGGCTGTTTCAGCCAAGGGTTCTGTCTATTATCAGACAAACCCAGATTTCACCAATGGCTACAAGTACAGCCACATCCTTGGTGGATTAATTGACTCCTGGGATAGCTCAAATTCTCTTCACCTGGTTTTCTTGAGCCACTAGATGGAGGGTAGCTCCACTGCCCTTGAGGCCATCCAGGAACACTGGCACCAGGCCTCAGTCTATCCCACCGGCCATGCAGACATCCATCTGGGTGATGTCATGTTCTTCAACATTGGAGACACAGTACAGGAGTGCCACCCACAGGCTTTTAATGATCTTTATCTTGGGGTCCTCAACCACAAGTCTCTCTTTGGTGGGCAGATGGTGGCAGACTTGTTTGCCCAAATTGTCTTCCATGTGAATATGGGCAACCAATCATGGAAGGACAAGCATCTCCCACCCTGTGCCACTGCTACCTACCAGCCAATCACAGCAATGACCAATGAGGAGTACCATGAGTGGTATATGGCGGCCATCACATGAAATCCTCCTGCCTCTGTTCCCACCACCACTACTCCTCATTTTCCAGTCCCATCCACCCAATCACAGACCCCCCAGGCAAGCACCGGCTTTATGCCTTCCTTCCTGCACTATTCTGCCTACTAGGCATCTCTCTTCCCTGCCCCCTAATAAACTCCATGTCACCAAACACTATCTATTTATATTATCTTTATTCTGAATTTCAATTGTTCATTTTCTCTTTGTTTATAGTTAGTTTTATTCTGTATATTCAGTTTATTTCTATAAAATTATATACTTACTATGCCGTGTATCTAGATCCAGAACACAGTTATTTTTAGCACTTAAACACAGACCTTGTGAAAATTTACAACAGTTTGATGATCAGCTAAATTTGAATTAGAAAATTATAGGTTAATTATGTTTAGATAAAGTTGTTACTGATCCAAATTCAAAACCTTAATGGTAAACTTTAAGCCAATTACTGTAAATTCAGAACCTGAACGTAAAAATGCAGGATTGTCAAATCCTTGGTCCAAATTTCAAATCACTTTTGCGGGATAGCCTTTTTTAATTAAATTGATTTTTTTGAGTGTTTATTTGAATATTTGAAAATTCAGGAACTCATAGACACTTTGCAAAGTTCAAGTCAAACTGCATATTTCCAATGGACAAAATAAATTAACTGGAATCAGATTTGAAGAGTTCAAGTCCATCAGCCATTTTCATTAAGTTTACTATGTTTTTTGAAATTGCGGGATTGTCAAATCCAAGAACAAAATTTAAAATCACTTTTGAATGCCACTAGTAAACTCAGATATTAATTACAGGAACTGGAATCCAAATTTAATGTACACTAAGCACACTAGGAAACACCAAACCAAATAAAGAAGCTCCATCACAACTAAAATCAAACTAAAAATTCAATCTCAATAACCATAATTAGACAAAAAAGTGATTAAACTTTAAAATCATTCAAACCTGGAAAGTATACAATATTATTCACTTCAAATCACAGATATAAAAATTCTGTTACTATTCAAGGCTAACTCAAGAGAAAATAACTACCCACAACTAAACCAATAACTCCAAATAAATACATATTTAATCTAAAATATATTTTTATTTTATTTTATTTTATTTTTATGGACCATCAGTCACATTCCCAAACCGCTCCTGAACCAGCCCGCAGGGCAGCCTGTCCACGAGGGCGTCCCAGAGGGTCCAAGAACAGACCCAGAACCCAACTTGAGGGGAGTCATGCCAATACACAGGCCTTCCAAAGTGTCAGCGCCAGCCAACCACCTCCTGCATCCCAAGCCAGAACTACCAGCTTGAATCCCAGGCAGAAGCCACTATCAAGGCCTGCTACCAAAGTCTTCTACACCAGGGCCACTGGGAACACTGAGGTTACTTAAAGCTCCACCGTTTACCCAGTTATCACCCGGCCCTGCGCTCTTGACCCAAGAATTGCCACTTCCTGCCCCTGCGTCTTTGACACCACCTACAAGCCATTGGCAGCCACTGTTTAGCCATCTGTGCCTATTGTGTATTCAACCATTGACGGCGCCACTGCAAGCAAGCGTGATCCCACCTTCTACACAAAGGTCCCTGTCCCCTGTATCAAGCCTGCAGCCAGGAAGCTGTGGTACCTGCCAAGGGCCGGCGTTGGTTGACGGATAGTGAGCGTGAAGCTCTCCTCAACTGCTTGAATGGGGGAATGGCGGTTTGGGATATTGCATCCCAATTTGGTGTCACGGCCAGATACATTGCCAACATCAACACCAAGTATGGCAATACCAGGCAAATTGCCAAATTCACCAAGGCAAAAAGACAGCCCAAACTCCTTTGGCCCGTTCATATTGATGCAATCAAGTAGTGGGTAGCCAAGGATTGCCACCTGGACACACTTGCTGTCCAATCAATGCTTGCCACAGAGTTTGGGCTTTCTGTTTTCAAAACCCTTGTCTACAAAACAATGGTTGATTTGGGCTTCTTGTGGAAGGTGCTTGGAGTTTCTCCGTACAATAGGAACAGTGAAAAGACCATTGAGGATCAACACATTTATGCTGAGACATATCTGGCACTAAAGGAGACTGGCAATGTACAGTTCTTCTATATCAACAAATCATTGTTTCCCTCCTCACTTAGGTCTAGGCATGGGTGGGTTGAGAAGGGGTCCAAGGATGGTATGCCCATTGTGCAGCTGTCCATTCCCAGACCTATTCCATGGTTGCGCTTCTTGGTCCTTGCAGGTGGTACCAGTATCAGATGATTAAAGGCTCCCATAACAGCGGGACCTTTCTCAATTTTCTCTGAGCCGTCAAGGAGTACCTTCAATACATTACAGCGGCACAACCAACGTTGTTGTGCTTGATAATGTCGGGCTCTAAAAAGTGGATCTGGTTGTGTCCAATTCCCCCCATCAACAAAAACAGCCACACCTACAGCCACCAACTTACCAATTGTCCAATGAGACTTCTTTTCCTCCCGCCATATTCCCCATTCCTGAATCCAATCAAGGAGGTGTTTGGTTGGATCAAGAATAAGGTGAAACAAGGCCTTTCTCAGGACACTGAGGATCTATTCAATATTCTCAAGATCAGCCAATTTGCAATGCCACCCAATGTGGTGGCAGCTTTCTATGAGCACTTGGAATCCTTCCTTCCAAAAGCCCTGGCCTCTGAGCCAATCAGATAAATGGGCGCTCTGGGTTTTACTTGTTTTTATTAGGACTCAAAAATTATTATTTATATATAATAATGTGACATTTGAATTTATTATAGACATTACAGAATACATAGAAAAGGTAAATAAAATCAATTATACTAGGTATGAAGAATATATTTTTATTATAATGCATTGAATATTATATTGATTGTTGCGCTAACAAATGAATAAATTAAAAAAGATAGAAATAGAATTATTTTATTTAAATATTAGTGAATTGTTGATGGTACTTTGGATTTTTTAAGCCACAAATTGGACCTTGCGTGTCATCATCTGATCCTTGTTATTTCAGTGCCACTATAGCCACACAACACAGAAACCAATGATTTTCATGTATTGCTTACTAATTAGTACTTAGGACGCAGGTCAAGCATATTGAATATATTTATCAAATCATATTACAAGGGAAAGGTAATTCAAGTTCTAAACAATCATTTGTTTAGAACAATAGTGGAGCGGGCCACATGATGCAGATAAATTCAATTCTTGATGTTTATCTATGTGATAAATAAACCCGTATTCAGCAAGCTAATAAATAAAAACATTTTTAAATTTATTTTTTATATTTGATGTGGTTGCAACTTTAACTAATGGCTTGTAATATATTTAGATATATTAATATTATAATTTACATACTAAAAGTTAAAATAAAAATTAAAATATTAAAAGTAAAATTATAATTATAAATTGTAAAAGTTAAATATTAAAGTTTAAATATTTGAAATTTAACTATTTTTATTAAATCATGATTTATTCTAATATCAAAATATTTGATATTAAAATTTTTAATATTGTAATATGTATTATTAAAATTTTAATATTAAAGTTTAGATACTAAATATTTTTAGTATTAAAATATGTAATATTAAAAATTTTATAGTAAAATGTTAATAGTACAAATTTCAGTATTAAAAAATTCAGTATTAAAATAAAAAATTAAAAAAATTAATTTGCAAGGGGAAAATATTTATTGGGGGATGCTAATTGCAAAGGGAATGTGATTATTCCGGGGAATTATACCCCAAAATTAAAATTTCAGCTAATGCATCTAATTAGATTCACGTACTCTTCTGTACGTGGTGGAGAACCCTGGATGTGATTGCTAGAGGGGTGGCGCCCTGTACCCCGGTGGTTGCTGATTGTTTGATAAAAGGCAAGCAGGTGAGCAAATCAACTAGCATGTTTTTTTGGGGGGCACATAGTACCTGTATAGCGTTGCCAATGCAAATGAATCATAGAGGACATGCTCAACTGTCCTGTATCCCTGTGGTGTTTTCTGGAAGTCTAGGGCTACACAGCATATATTGATTTGTATAGGTACATCTTCCAACTTTTTGATGTTGGTTTTTAATATGTGATGCAACAGTATTCCCAGGTATACCGCAACATGGATTCTTTGCAAGGTATACTTTTCTGAGAACATGCATAATTTTTTGAATGTTTTCACTAAACTATTAATATAGGACGTTTGGTTGAACTTGAAGAGGGTTCTAGGGGGCGTCCAACTTGAATCAGCCCCCAGGCCTTGGCAAATGAAATAAATAAAGGTTTAAAATTAATCACGAGGACTGCATCCCCAACTTTATTTGATAGTGCCTTAAAAACTTCATTAAAAATTTCAGATTTCAAATATTTATTTCCTATTTGAAAGCCGGTTTTTATTAAATTCTTTTCATATTTGTTGATGTTAGTGAAGGGGAATCATTGAATGCTTTTGTATATGTATTCATCAAATTTCAGTTTGATATCCCCACAAATCTCATTCATTTCTTTGATTTTGATATTTGATCCTAGTTCATATGCTTCCCTTATCCATGGCAAGTGTCGTGAATAACGGCATTCACCATGTTTTGATTTTGCCTTTGTTGGGCCTTTTTGAGGACAAATATCTTGCTTTTGCTTTTGACTCTCAAAATAAACTGGCTTCTGCTTCAGGAAATATGATTGTTTGGTTTCCTGACTCTGCGCAACTCACTTGCCCCACTCATACTTGTGGCGAGTGATCCTACCATCCTGGTAGTGTTTTGTGGTATTCCTAACCACTATATATTCCATTTCACATTCACCATTAAAATTAAGTTCTATTCACATTTTTGTCTTTGTGTCTTCTGTACTTCCGCGCCTCTCTCTAGCCACGCCTAGTAGAGATTATTCATCCAGGGCCGCAAGGTAAACATTATTGCCTTCCCTGTCATCTAACTGAGACTTAGTACAAATCCAATCCTAAGGTTAGGATTTCCCGTTGTGTGTCTGTGCTGTGCCTCAGAACATGACAAAAAATGGTGCTCACTACAGGGGCTGTAAGCCCCCAGTTATCCCTTTTGCATCTACATTTGAAGGTCCCTTGCCTCCGCCTATTTGGGAGTTGGCCTTGCCTGAAATTACCAGCCCTCCTATTGAGGAAGACATCGCCAACCCGCCTATTGTCCCTACTGTACTGAACCTTATAAATGGTCCTTGCTTAGTTGCTTACCCTATGGGTACACCTGACTTGGAACAAGTCATGGCAGTAGCCCTTGGGATAGCTCAGGACGGGGCCATCCCTTGCCTTCAGTTACAGTTTAGCTATGCCAAATACTATGACTTAATTGTGGCCCCTCAGTTTCCACAACACCTACTCCAGTGGCTGGCTCCGCTGATCATCTTCTGTCATCCTTTGTACAGCCCGCCTTGGCCCACCACCAGATGGTGTTGGGACTCCACGTTCAAGAAATCTTGTCTCTACAAGCAGTTGTTACCCATCATTGGGACCAGTTTGCCGCCTACCAACAATGGATTCATTACCTGTTCTCCCTGATATCTGACAATCAGTGTGATTTGGTCACCTCTCAAACACGTTTAGTTAATTCCATCAAGCAAATACACCAGTCCATCCTTGAGTATGTTAGGGAGCAACTACATGAGTTTCACCAGTTAGAACAACCCTGGCGCACTCAAGTAGACTCCACCCTAAATGCTTATCTCTCCAATTTTGAGCACCTAGTGCAACAGCTCAATGCATTCAGTGTCTATTCCTTTGAGCAATTGCAACAGGTAGCTGACCTTGCCGCCCAAGGTCTAAAAGAGCTCAGTGCGGAATTTGATCAAGAGAGAGCTGCCACTGCCGCCACTATTGCCAAACTTCAGAGTTAGGTGAATGAGCTGTCCACTCCCAAACCTGATGTTCCGCCTTCTCCTCCTGCTGATGATCTGGTGGACAGAGAGCAGAAAATCTGGGGAGCCATTTGGGAATTACACACTTCCACTTGTAGCCAAGGACGTCCTACTGAAATGCCTCAGCCTGATCCCCAGGTTCTTGTGCTGACTGCTCAAGTTGCTGAACTACAGCAGGAAGTTGCTGCTTTACGTGAGGTAGTGACGGCCACTGCTAGTCCACACGGGGTTAACAAGGAAGATGGATGTTGTCCTGGTTTGACAGGGGCTCCTCAAATCCACTGCACTAGGGAGTTGATTGCCCTAGCTAATGAGGTGGACCATTTGAAACAAGACCAGACTGAGTTGGACAGAGACGTACAGGGGATGAGTGAGTTGATTGATTTGGTAAACAACAGATTTGCCCCTTGCCTATCAGTGGGGCTATCCCTTACTTTGCGGCTGGCTGAACTCTCCATGGTTGTCAATACCCAAGGACAATACCTAGATGTTACTGAACAACAGACCGCTCTAGCCAACACTACAGGTGCCAGAACCACCAAGACTCTGACAACCCTTGAAGAAAGTGTTTGACAACTGTGTGCTAGACAACCCCCTCTAAATCTGAAGCTGAGTTCTCCCCACACATAAATGTACTCAATAGCAAGAATGGCGGTCCAACTCCTGAGGCATACTTCAAGCCTACTTTTAAGCAAGTGTTTGATCCTAAAACCTCAACTATTGCAGCCTTCTTAACTATTTATGAGACTGCTATGAGGCAAGCATCAGATGAAGTTAAGAAAGAACATATTCTGACTTGCCTACACCCGGCCTGTCAAGAAGTAGTTGTATCAGAGCTGCCCTCCATTGAGACCTGGGAGGACATGAAACAACTCTTGATTGATAAGTTTGGTGGTGACCTTAGCCTGGAGGTGAAAAAGGATGCTTTCATGCACATATCCTTCAAGCCCAAAGAGACATTAGCTGAGTTTTCCAACAGATTTTAAATGGAGAGACAACAGTTAATAACAAGCAGACAATTGACAGCGCATGAAGCATATATGGCCTGCGCCCAGGCCCTCAAGGTGAATCAACTCCTATGCCTCCATTTCAAGGCCCTCAAGGCTATGCTGTCCTCCATGAAAAGTATAAAAACACTGCTCCAAGATATGCATCTTACCCATTCTGGGGCAGTTGTTTGGGAAAGTTGTGCCACTTCCAACTCTGGCTCCTCTTCTTGCGGCTCTTGTATCCTCACTATGAACTCCCAGAATCTGCCTCAACGTCAGGGTTGCCACAACTGTGGTCAGATAGGCCACCACTCTTGTGTCTGTACCAATCCGCGGGTTGAAGGAGCTGATCCCAAGGATCAGTTGGGAAAAGAACAGTTAACCTAGAGGCAGAGACGCTCTTGGTTGACAATTCTTCCCAGTCTCCTCCTACACCTCCACCTGTTACTGACTCTGAGCCTGCTGATGATGAAGCACCTCCTATCTTCCTCCTGTTCCATGACATTTCTGACAATTACAATGTGGATGAATCTGATGAGAAGACCATGATGCACACGGGTATTCTGTTCTTGCCGTCCCTGAGACTATTGCTGTTCCCTACAAGCTACAATCTGGGAAGACTACAACTACCACCAAGCCCTTGTATGAGGCCAAAACAGTTGTCTCCTGCCCCTATCTTACTCAGGCAAAACGGTCCCCTGTATTAGTGGAATCATCAGAGGAAGCTGCTGAAGTTGCAGACGCCGTTTTCACAAATGTATCTGTCTCACTCCCTCTCCAAACTGTATATAAGGAGTTTCTGGGACTACAATGCATGATTGAGAAATGGGACAAGGAATTAGCTGAGGCATAGAATATTTTGGCTGTTCTGCCACCCTTTGGACGTACCACCACCTGAGTAGAGATATCTATCCAAAAAGTCAAGATCAAAGCTGTCCTGGGCACTGGTTCTCCTATCAACGTTGTTTCTTCTAAACTGACAAAGAAACTTAAGCTGGCCCCTGATCTCAACTACCATCAATCCTATGGCACCGCTGGTCTCTCCATGACTTGCGCCATTGGTGCGTACTCTGCCTTACCAATGCAATTTGGTAAACTCCTGTTGGCTGCGCCAGCTGTTGTTCTAGAAAATGAGAGCTATGACCTTTTGATTGGTACCCAGTTCCTTTGGGAATATAATGGGATAATCACCTAAAGGATGTTTATCTTTCTATGCTAGGGTATAAAGTCCCTCTGATCTTTGAAGAGCAATCAAAGTTCCCGGTAAACGTTTGAAGACATGTACTCTGGAGTACCCCACTGGAGTTTTCTCCCTAAAATACCAAACCTATTCCACCAACATGAAGTGTCCTCCCATGACTTGTCCTGCAACTGAGGGAATCCCTCTCATGGCCATGTCTGCTATCACCATCCCCCCAGGCTCTCAGGCTATCATAGACTCCCAGATATCATATGAACTACCTGAACAGACTTTCTTAGAGCTGTACTCCCCTCCTTTGCTGGGGCGTAACAAGCCTTACCTTTGTCCTGGAATTCTGGACGTTTCCCACAAGGATCCTGTTCAATTACTAGTTGCCAACCTTACTGTGCTTCCTATGACAGTATCCAGAGGACAGGTTGTTGGTTACAGAAAGTTGGTAAATGCTCCTGAAGTCTTGTCTCTTCACCCTTTTGGAACGTTTTAAGACTTTAACCTACCCAAAGATGAGCCTCAAGTCCTATCTCTGTTCACTGCCCAAGACTTCCCTCAGTTGTCCCCGGTCCAACAGAAAGAGGTGCTTGATTTACTAGACCAGTTCTCAGACATCTTTGCTAAATATAGTACTGATAATGGGCTAGCCAAATGTGTGATTCATTAGATTGACACAGGAGATGCTCCCCCCTTTTGTGCCAAGCCATACCGCCACAGCCATGTGGAAGATGCGCAGGTTTCTAAGGAGCTCAAACAACTGCTGGATGCTGGACTGCTAGCTCCCTCTCAAAGTCTCTGGGCTTCCCCCCTGCTCATCTTAAAGAAAAAGGATGGAGGCCACCGGATTGTGATGGACTATTGAAGGTTGAATTCTCTAACCAAGAAAGATTCCTATCCCTTACCACACATTGATGACGCCCTTTGACGCCTTGGAGGTTCTAAGTTTTTCTCTGCCATGGATTTGGCGTCTGGCTACTGGCAAGTTGACCTCTCTACTGAAGACCGTCAGAAGGCTGCACTCATCACATCAGAAGGATTTTTTGAGCCTACTTGCATGCCGCAAGGGCTCTGTAATGCCCTGGCAACTTTCCAGAGGGCCATGGACTCCATCCTGCGTGACTTGAAGTTGTTGTGTGTCTTAGTTTACCTAGATGATATAACAGTCTTCAGCGCAACTTTCACAGATCACTTAGCCCATCTTCAAGAGGTGTTAATTAAGATCTGAGAAGCTGGCCTCAAGTTAAAGCCTTCTAAGTGTGGTTTCTCTAAAGACCGCCTTGAATTCCTGGGCCATGAAGTAACCCAACAGGAATTTGTCCAATGACTAAGAAGGTTGAAGCCATTGGAAAAAGGCTTCCACCCACCAACCTCTGAGAAGTACATGTCTTTCTGGGCATGATGGGTTACTATAGACAATTCATTCCTGATTTTGCTGATACTAGCAAACCCCTGGTCCAACTATTGCGTAATGTCCCTTTTGAATGGACCACCAGTCAACAGCAAGCCTTTGAGATTATAAAGCAGAAACTCAAAGAAGCACCCATTTTAGTGTACCCTGATTATAATAAAGAATTCATCTTGTACACTGATGCTAGTGACCTTGCTATTGGGGCTATCTTGGCTCAGCTCAACGATGAAGGTGTGGACCACCCTGTAGCCTATACTTCCTGTGTGCTAAATAAGCATGAAAAGAATTATAGCGTTACAGAGAAGGAATGCCTTGCTGTGCTGCATGCAGTCAAACAATTATGCCACAATGTGTATGGTACCCATTTCACTGTTGTCACTGACCACGCTTTGCTCAAATGGTTACAAAAACTTAAGGAGCCTGAAGGACGCTTAGCCAGATGGGCTCTCTGCCTGCAAGATTATGATTTCACTGTGCTCCATTACCCCGGGATTCAACATCAGAACGCTGACAGGCTATCCTGATTACCCATCCTTGCCCTACATCCTGCTGATGCAGACCGCCTGTACAAGCTAATTGGCTACCCTTCTTCCTGGGAAAATGAGACAGAAGAGGTTTGACTTGCCTTGTCCAAATTGTCTGAATATACCCTGATACACAACAACCAACTCTTCAAGAAGGTGCAGGGTCAATACCTGCCATACGTGCGCCCCAGTCTTTGCCTCTCCTTGGTGTCCCAAGCTCATAAAGAAACTGGCCATGGAGGCATTGCCAATACCTTTGACTGGCTTCAGAAGAATTAATTCTGGGAGAATCTTTGCCTGCTGATCCCTGATGTCATAGCTAGTTGCCATGACTGCCAACTTCAGAGGCCCCAAGCTGCTTCTCACAAGTTCAAATTGGTTCCCCCTCAACACACATTTCATACTGTCAGCATTGATGCTGTAGGTCCTCTCCCCCGTTCACGCTCCAAATGCCGCTTTATCTTGATTGCCATCAACCACTTCAGCAAGTGGGTAGAAGCTCGTCCTACTAAAGACATCACTGCTAAGACTACCACTGCCTTCCTGCTGCAGGATGTTTTCTACCGCCATGGCTGCCCTCAAGTGCTGTTGTCAGACAACGGGACCAACTTCAATGCCAAACTTGTAACCTCTGTTTTTGAAGCTCTAGGAACTCACCAGTTTTTTTCTTCCCCCTATAATCCTTCTACTAATTGGGCTGTAAAGCGTGCTAATTTGACCTTAGTTTTTATAATGAGAAAACTCACATACTCTGACGCTGCAAACAGAGATCTATACTTACCTGCTGCTCTCTTTGCCTATTGTCTGAGCAGGCATTGGATCACAGGGTACTCCCCCTTTGCCATGTTGTATGGGCATGAAACCACTACTCCATCACTCTTGGGGGTTCCCCTACTCTCCTCTGATAAGGCCATGAACCCTGACGGCCACATCAAAGACTTAGTCAACCGCATCATTGATATACAGGCCACTGCCTACACTTCCGCCTATAAGGCTAAGATGCTTGAGCTCTCTCCTGACAATGCTGGGCGCTCCCCCTTGCCTGAGATTGCTGTTAGTGATCATGTCCTATACTATCAACACTGTGTGGGTGGGCGTGCACACAAAATAGACTCCCTATGGATTGGTCCTTTAGAGGTGACTTTCAAACAAGGATCTGAGTACACTGTAAAGCTCCTCTCCAGTGGTTGCCCTTTTGCCTGTGTACACGCCAAGTTCCTCTGCAAGTATCACCCCCCAAAGGCCAATCTAGAGGGGGGCAATGTCATGAATAACAGCATTCACCATGCTTCAATTTCGCCTTTGTTGGGCCATTTTGAGGACAAATCTCTTGCTTTTGCTTTTGACTCTTGAAATGAACTGGCTTCTGCTTCAGGAAATATGATTGTTTGGTTTCCTGACTCTGCAGCAACTCACTTGCCCCACTCATGCTTGTGGCAAGTGATCCTACCATCCTGGTAGTGTTTTGTGGTATTCCTAACCACTATATATTCCTTTTTCCCATTCACCAATAAAAATTAAGTTCTATTCACATTTTTGTCTTTGTGTCTTCTGTACTTCTGCGCCTCTCTCTAGCCACGCCTAGTAGAGATTATTCATCCAGGGCCGCAAGGTAAACATTATTGCCTTCCCTGTCATCTAACCAAGACTTAGTACAAATCCAATCCTAAGGTTAGGATTTCCCGTTGTATGTCTGTGCCGCGCCTCAGAACACAGCAGCAAGCACCCCGCGGGTGGTGAATATTCCTTATATTGAGCTTCAATATTAAAAAATTATTCATATTCTGTTGAATTATTTTATTTATATGGCTTTTATTTATTTGCTTTACTGGGGCCACCAGTGTATGGTAACCTTTTTAAAACCAACTTGGCGTATAAGCTGCCACTTCTGCGACCTCATCCCCATTCCTGGTGATGACTAAAATAAATATAAGTAAAACATAAAAAGACTTACTAATTGTTTCCCCTGTGGCCCCCTCAGCCACAGGCGCCACTTTGGCAAACTTCATGAGAGTTGGATGCTTTTCATTAATTTTTCTAGGCTTAATTTTTCTTATATTTCTTGCTACTTGTGCTTCTTCTTGGTTTTCATTTGATAAAGCTTCTGTATTTCTTGAAGCACTTCTGCTTCTTGCTTGTATTTAGTTTTCATCTGTTTCCATTTGGTTGGTTTCCTCTTCATTGGTGTTGATTTCTTTTGAATTTCTGTTCCTTCAATTAGTTTTATCTTATTGTTTTCTTTGGCCCCCTGCCAGAACTCCCACAAATTGTAGGCCATGTTGTTGAAATTTAGACTTGATAAAATTGTTTCATGTAGATTAAGTAATTTTTCTTTATTCTTTTCATCTATAAAATTTTTCCCAATTTATCCAGAGCATCTTATTTTGACTGGATTAGTGGCTGGCCCTCATAACCCAGCTTCCCTGTCACTATTTCCCTGATATTTCTTTCTATCTCAACAACCTCTTGCAGGTGTGCTTCTAATTTTTTGATCAAGTTATAGATTGTTGACATATTGTTTGAATTCCATCAAAAAACTGGTTTTTATAGTACTATCTTTAACGCATACATATTTTTCATCATCATTATTAAATTAAAGACAATAAACGTAATTATTGGATTAGAATATTGCAATTAGACGTCAACTCTTGATATTTTGATATTATGTGCATAAATCAATGCATTTTGTTTAATAAAATCCATTGTAAACTTGGCCTTTTTCATTGTAATTTAATGAAATGGACTGTGTTTATATTAGAGAGCCATTAACACTTAGTTAAATATTGATACATAGTGCATTTTACAGCCTGTATATTTATCTATTGGTAATAATTCTGTAAACTTTTCAGTCAGATTTTGCAAGATAATAATAATGTAATGTGTTAATAAATTACAGTTTACTGTCATTTATTAGCTAATTTTCTTTGCTGTGGCAATTGTGCATTTTCTGATATTTCTGCACTAGTATCCAATTGGTTGGCTTCACATCCAATTACACAGGCAATAGGAAAACAAGCTGCCACTCCAAGACTGGATGTGGTCAGGGTGGCGGCTTGTTTTCCTATTGCCTGTGCAATTGGATGTGAAGCCAACCAATTGGATACTAGTGCAGAAATATCAGAAAATGCACAATTGCCACAGCAAAGAAAATCAGCCAATTAATGACAGTAAACTGTAATTTATAACACATTACATTATTATTACCTCAAAAAATCCAACTAAAAAGTTTATAGAATTATTACCAATAGGTAAATATACATGCTGTAAAATGCACTATGTATTAATATTTGTACTAAGCGTTAATGGCTCTCTAATATAAACACAGTCCATTTTGATAAATTACAATGAAAAAGGCCAAGTTAACAATGGATTTTATTAAACAAAATGCATTGAGTTATGCACATAATATCAAAATATCAAGAGTTGATGTCTAATTGCAATATTTTAATCCAATATTTATGTTTATTGTCTTTAATTTATTAATGATGATGAAAAAATATGTATGCTCATAATTTTAAGCTATTTGTAAAATGTACAACATTGTATTAATTATGGGAAATGTCAATAATGTGAAAAGAAAATTATATTAATTGTGAATTGAAAGAGAGATATCAATTTTAATAAGTTATCACCAAGAAAAGATTTATTTACTAATCACAGGACGGGAAGGGGAGGGAATGGGCAGAATGAACATTGCCTTCATCTGCACCTGTGAGAGAGGCGGCATCAGAGATAGTGGGGAGGGAATGGGAGGTGGTTTGGGAGTCAGGGTTGGAAGGCAGGTGGCTTGATGGGGGGGGGTTAGGGAGGCAGGGTTTGTTGACTGGGAAGGGGCAGCAAGAGCTTATTGCTTCAATTGCTCAAATTCTTCTTCTGTCACATATACTGGCTTGACAAAACAGATGGAATGGTGGGGGGGGAGATGAGGGTCCTTTCTGGACTTATCACTATCACTTGCATATAAGATGATGAGATCAAATAAGTCCTGGACAGACGCAAAAGGGAAAAGCTCATACCCCTTATCAATCTGGGTGCATGTGACTGTACTACAGTCACTGCTGAGTATTTAGCAAAATAAATGCTCCAAAATATAAAGATGTTCTGTTTTTGCTGTTTATTACATATATATAGGTTTGTTTGGAATTCTTGAGGGAAAGGTTCCTAGAAACTGGATATCTATGTTTAATAAAAGAACAGAATATGGATGTTTAGTTAGGTTAGGCTAACTAAAAGAATTGAGGCAAGATTGGCCAAATCAATCTTGGAGACTAGGTATCTCAAAAATGAATTGATTAATCAAGAAGATTAATTAATAAATATGAGATATAATTAATGAGGATTTATTTATATTAAAATGGTATTGACTTTTTCAAGAAGTTTGGTTAAGGTTAACCATAGGAAAACCCCCAGAATTAGGGTTAAAAGCGCCGCGTTGGTAAATTTATTGGGTTAGAGACGCTGCCGCGCCGCCTAATGAATTTGAGATGCGCCAAGGCGCCGCTATCAAATTTTCTCATGCGCTGGGGCGCCGCAGCGCCACCTGGGAAAATTGCTGGGCGCCACGGTGGCGCCTGATTTGAGTTTCAAAGCAGTTTAATGGATTTTAAAGGTGAAAACCATTAAATGCAAAAATAACAAAATAAAGACAAGGATGCCTAGGAATTCAGGTTTGATCAGCTGGTTCCCAGTTGGAACACTGATAGCTGAGTTTAGGATGTGCAATCCACAGGGTTTTGGCACTGGGAGCTGGGGAAGCTCCATGCCAAATTGGTACATTGGGTTGAATGGAGTCAGGTGACTTCTGCCCATTGTAGGTCAATTCTCATAGGTTGAGAATTGTTAGTGATCTTTCAGGTAAAGATCTATGTTGGATGACTCAAATGTCATAGACCACGTGACAAAAATCATTGGTTGATTCAGGAACTGGAGGGGTTTTTAGCTGTGTATGCCCCAAATGGTGTATAAGCAAAAACAGTTAAACATTAATAAAATATTCATATTCATTGTCGGTTTTGACGCTTTCCCCTCACCTATTTTTCAATTGTCATGCCTTCTTTGTTAAAATTTGAGAGAGCCAAGTTTGGGATCCTTTGTTTGGAAACCGCTGCCGCAAGAAAGGAGGTTCCTACAAGTACACTGGAAGAAGCTTGGACCAGCCTGGAGGTCACTAAGACTGTTCCTGCCAAATCTTTAGTAGAAGTAAAGACTGCATTTGAAGAGCTGTATTCCAATTAATTTGCAAAGGAAGGGACTCCCGCCCAAGGGAACCAAATTTATGCTTGGGATGCTTGGAACTTGTTGGTAGGATGAGATGAAATCTTGCAACAAGTAAAATAGATGGCAAATTGTGAAATTGAGGCGCTGAGAGCACAAGAGGAAAAAAGCGTTGAAATCATGGCTTGTTGGCAGAATGTCAATAAAGTGTTATCTGATAAAATTGCCTCCCTGGAGGCAAAGCTCCTTGAAGCTTTGTCCCAGGAAGGTAACAGCAATAGGAGTCAAGGGCAGGATAATGCCAGGATGGACTGGTTAAGACTGGATCTGTCACAGTGCATAATTTGTTGTAGGTGGTAGGCTTCAAGCGCCTGAGGGCAGAACCAAAATTGTAGAGACATACATCTGCAAGATGCATGTTGGCGTAGTTGATGAGGTAGGACCAGCAGTTATGCCCACAGCCCTGATTTCTTGGATAGCCCATTCCCGCTGCTCCATCTCCGCACTTAGTACAACTGTGTGCACAGTATTTTGTGTGGCTCACTCCTTCAGCATGGCCTTGAGCTCCGTCTGGTAGGCATACCCATCTGCAGTGTTTGATATTGCTGAGTAATAATTGATGCCCAATGGGGAAAATGCCTAAAACCCCAACAAAACAATACAAGATTAGGCTGCGCTTGTACACGTCAGACTGGATACGCTTCTCTCCAAAGTCTTGGATACTTGTAGATATCTTAGCATAAAACAGGAAGATTATGTCATTACAGGCCCTCATTGCCCTTCCTTTGATAAAATTAATAATAGTTGAATTGTAGGGGTCAGTGTCCATCAAACTGGGGCCACTGAGAACTTGATTGGACAAGATTCTAGCAGCAACCACAACTCTGCAAATCCAAAAATTCACCATTTTTTTGTTGGTGAAGATACCATGGAGTCCCAACTGGAGACGTACCTGGACCAGGGGCATCTGCGGGTCACGTTCCATAATGGCCATCATAAGGGGATGGGATGTGTCACCTTTGGTTGAAGTACGGGCATCAGTTGGGGTCTTCTTGGTAGGGAGGCCACAGTTGGCGTGAGCTCACAGGGTTGCAGCCACAGTGGACTTTGCAAACCCCATTGCGGCCGCAATTTCCCCAAGGGACATAATCTTTCCTTGCTTTTCAACCATTTCAAGAACAATCTCTGGAGTGATTAGTTTTATTCTGCGTCTTGCAGGCTGATTGGCTAGGGGAGGGATGTGTCCATCACAGGAACTGGTCAATGCCATCTGATTGGCTGTTTTGGGGTCCTGGGCTCTCTGGGTGCCCCCATGGCTAAAATGGCTGGTTCCAGATGCCATTGCTGATAAGGGATTTGGGTTAGCAGCTGCCTGTGCGTGATGGGCAAACAAGGCCATGCTTGAGGACGCAGGAGAAAGAACAGACTCCTGGGTGGGGCTTGCAGAGGGGCCTGCGGGTTGGGAGCGGCCATAGACAGAGGCTTCACCGTTAAGAGACCCAGTGTATCCTGCATAATTTTGTCAAGACCAGGGAACAGCTTGTTGACTTGGTTGTTGTTGAAAGAAGACATAATAAATTTTTATTAAAAATTTTTAACCTCAAAGAGACATGTACATTTTAGTCAATTTTATTGTTAAGTATGTTAATTTTGTGAATAGTAGGATCTAAATTTTAGCCATCCTAAATTGGAATAGGGTTATTTTTGAGAATGCCTGTGCTTCCTAAAAGAATCAGCACAAATCCACTCTAGATCCTTTGGCATCATTTTTGAGACTCCCATAGATTATATTTATTTCAAATTCCTTGCAATTATGATTTGAAACTTGGTTCTTGGATTTGACAATCCCGCAATTTCAGATTTGTTAAGTTTTACATGATGTCTATGATTTGTTTGAAATACCAGAAACCTCAAATTGTATATTAGAATCCCGCATTTCTGATTCATGTATCCCGCATTTGTTTGCTGGGTTTTGTCTTTTGTTAGTTGAGTTATCTGCTCAAGAGATTTGAAATTTGCCAATTTAAATAAACTTAAAAAAAGTCAAATTAAATGGTTAATTTCATTTAATATTTTACTTTTCACTCATCTGAGTTGCCCGCAAAAGTGATTCAAAATTTGGACTAGGATTTGACAATCCCACATTTTTACATTCAGGTTCTGAATTTACAGTAGGAGACACATGATAAAGTGATTATTGTGACATAAAGGGTTATTCAATAATTTTTTGGTGCATGTGCACTAATTAATATGATTGGCTGGATGTTTTGTCATTGTGCGCCATTGCTGCCATGGAAAACAACCAGCCAATCAGATTAATTAGCACACACACATCAAAGAATTATTGAATGAACCTTTATATCACAACAATCACTTTATCACACAGCTCCTGATTGGCTTAAAGTTTACCATTAAGGTTTCAAATTTGGATCAGCAACAACTTTCTCTAAACACAATAAATTATAACTTTCTAATTTAAATTTAGCTGATCACATAATTGTTGTTAATATTTTTAAAAGGGGCTGTGTAAAGTGCTAAAAATAATATGGCAATTATGAAAGCAATGCCAACACAAAGCAAACAACACATATTGAGTTTAGTGTAAAACATATACACAATGAGTAAAAAATGGGACAATGTAGCAGATAGGAAAACAAACAGGAATAAACAAAGAGGCAATAGTATCAGAATAATACATATTTTATTGGGGTGAAAACTATAAAAACATATGAAAAGGTTAGTAAAAAATTATATGAGAGAATTGGAGAAGTTATTGAAAGATCTGGACCATGCAATTGCAAAAATCAAAGACATTGACTGCAAGGTCAAGGCAAAAGTCAAGGACGCCGTCCTTACTGGGGACAAAATAAACAAGGTGTCTGCCAAGACACTTATGGCCAAGATGCCAGACACCCTCAAAAAACAATTGAGTATCTTCTTAACGTTCAAAAAACTGTAGTTGAGGGCCTTCAATTCAAGTCCTTTGCCCTCTCTGCTTGTCTGTCTGGGTCAACAACCCTGAGATGTATGCACATCTCAAGCCATCCAAGCAAGCAAGAACTGAGGATACAGAACTGCCCAGTCAACTGTTTGCACCAAGAATGGCCAAGCCGGCTGAGGCTGCGGGCAAAGAGGAAACACACAAAGGTAACCTAATAATCAAAATTAATAAAGATTTCAAAATATTTTTTTAGAAAACATAAACAATGAAATCTGCTGGGTCCTGGTCCCCTTTGTCCCTGCCACATTCTGCTCAAACCACGCCAATCATGTGGCAAGGCAGCTGTTTCTGTCCCTCTTGTTTTGCGCAAGCTAGAGGACCACATTAATGGTACCTTTTCAATGTCCCAGGAGGCGTTAGCCGGGCTGAAGAATGGCAAGGGGACATCTGAGTGGACAGTTACTGTCTAAAAGGATGCCCAACTGGTCCACCTGGACCCGGTATCTCTCAGTGGAATTTACTGTGTAAACTCCATTGAGCTTGTTTGGGACGTCCTGGAGATGCTCCCATTCAAGAACATACCGGAGATGGGCCAGGCCCATGCAGCTGCTTGCTTCTGCTTCCATTTTGGAGCATACACTCTCTTACCTATTGGAAAACTTTAGAAACAAGGTGTCAAAATTGGCTGTTGCAGACACAACAGCCGTAAAGAAGACCAAAATCCTCCTTGCCAACTTTGGGCTGGCATAGAGTGCCTACAAGACAGGGGCTCCTCTGGCAATGGATCTCACCTTTGCTAAAACAAAACATGAGAAGAATATTAGTACCATGTTCAATAAGCTGTGTGAGCTTACTGAAGCCTTTGCTGGGCAAAGGCTTCACCTTGTGACTTACTTGGGGTTCCTCTTTTACTTTGGGACTGGTGAAAATGTTGAGGACCTGGACAGGGTCCTTCTTGGGATTGAAAAGGCCAGGCTTTCCCTGGATGGGAAGAAGGTCCCCTGGGTACAACTAAGTTGACCATGCAATTCAGGACGCCCTGGTCCTGGATAGAATTTACGGTTCTGCAGTCCTGCCAGAGAAGCTTCTGCTTCACTCCCACCTGACTGTACTCCCCTTTACCAGCCTCTGTATATATTTTAATCAGGGTGTATTCACTGTCTACAGTGTGGTGGTGGAGGTTGTATGCCACCTCTATTGCCGGGTGGGTACATACCAAAGAACCCATTACAGGCGCCCTTAAAACTCTCTTTTCCAATAAATATATTTACATTTAGATTATTTTTATTTATAATAATTCTATAATTTCTTTTTTGCAAACAAGTTTTACAAAATAAATTACAGATAAGGTTTTCATAAAAGCAAAATAATATACGTTAATAAAATATACCTATAAGTTGTACATTAACCAGTTAATTTTTCTTTCATTTCATTTTTATATTTATTTATTAAGAGTGATATAAATATATTTGCGTAATCCTGTATCAGGTGTTTGGGATATCCTCAGATACCATAATAAAAAAATTAATATGTAAATTCAGACCCTAAAGGTAAAAATGCGGGATTGTCAAATTGTTTTTGCATGAACTCACCAACTTAATGGAGTAATTTTTATCCCAGAAAAACTTACTTTTTTATATAAAAGGATGAAGAGTATTCCAGTAAGTTGATGAGTTCACGCAAATACAATTTGACAATCCCACATTTTTACCTTTAGGTTCTGAATCTACAGTATAAAATAAATGCATTATAACCTTTATTGAAGGTCCTGATTAATGTGATTGTGGGCTTAGAAGCTTCCAAATACAAAGGGATAGTTTATAAATCTTAAATCATAAATTATAGAATATAAAAAAGTTGGACAAGCTAAGCCTTTAATTGATTAGCTGTTTGGCAAGGCACACAGGGATGAAAAAATCAGTGTGGTCATAGAATTTGGCCACAGTCTCAGCTGGGAAGGTGTGGATCCTGGCCTGTAGAAAATCAAAGAGGTCCTTGGTTCCAGTTGGGGTCCCTTGCTTGACAACTTGCTTGAGCCACCCAAAAACTTCCTCAATGGGATTCAAGAAGGACAAATAGGCAGGGAGGAATAGAAGGCGCAAATTTGACGTGGCCAATTTCTGGGGGCCCACTGCAATGCTGGTGTTGATTGATGGAAATTCTTTAAGAATATCTGCCACCTTATGAAGACCAAAATTATTCAGCACAATTACATTGGTGAAGCCTGAGCTTGTGCGCCTCAGGTGCTCCTGGACCAATCATAGGAATGATAGGAAGGTCCAGCTGTTGTGGGATCCTAATATCATTTGATAAAGCTCAATCCCCTTTGGACCAAGGAGAGCCACCATCAAATAGGCTGTGGCAAAAACTGCAGCACACCAAGCTACCCCATCATTTGAGCCTTTGGGGACATATCCATATGCATTGCGCATAGACAAGTCAAATGCTGATTTGTCAATATAGTAAAATTTGACTGTCTCCTTGGCTTTGAGGGCAGTGTACGCCTCAGCATGTTTTCCCCATGTTTTGACATTGATTGGGATGTTCCTAATATAGGGAGATAACCTGAGCTTTTTCCAGGAAAAGCACATTCCTTTCACCAGATGATAGTAAAAGAAAATTGAGGCCTCAACCCCAAAAAAGAAGATTTACCCATGGCCTGTATATTTTCCAGTTCAAGATGTCAATCTTGGGTTATTCACTGGAAGATTGCCTATTTGTGCTCTTTGGTGAGCATGGTGGACACGCACAGGGATTTCTCTACGACAAGTACATGGTCAGTATTGATGAACTTATTGAAGGTCTTTGAGGTATACTTGGGATCCACCCCAACAAGAGCCGCAGCCGCCTTGTAGTCATTGATTCCCATATGAGCCAGAGAAGGATGATCTGCTTGATATCAGGAATGCGCTTCTGGGCAGGCTTAGTGGGCTCAGATGAACTGGGATCCTGATTGGTGACAGGCTTACAAGGCATGGGTACCTTGTTGTAGAAGCTACAACTTTTTTTAACACCAGCTGTCCCTCATCAGTTCTGAAGAACTCAGGCTCCTTGTCATCTTCCTGATTGCCATCAATAATGTAGGGCTCATAGCTAGTATCAAGTACAGCCTTCACCTTCTCCAGCATGGCAGATGGGACCAACTCTTGCTGGTACACAACACCAAACACATACATAGTAAGTTCTACCTCCTTGTTTCTAACTGTTTTAGTAGTGGTAACCTTGGTGGGCTTTGGGTTAGCTTGGAGACCCAATGATTGATGCTCTGCACTCTAGCAGCTTGTGCTCCTTGAGCTGGCTGTGTCAGTGCAGTGTCACTATTGAACTCTCCTCTCCCGTCTCTTTCCTGAGTAGGCACTTGGGTTGCACTAACTCTGTTCTTTGACCCGCGGGGCAACCGCAACTGCGGCGTACAATGTGTGCATTGGTACTTTGTTGTTGTGTTCCTTACAATTTAAGAATTTAATAAAATACTAAATAAATTTTAATTAAGTTACTTCCTAATTTTAATTTTTGCTTTTATCTGAATATAGATATTTAATTAATATTTTCCTCACCCAATATCCTGATTATAGATTTTTTTATTTCTTAATTAGTTGTTTTTGGTTTTAAAACACCCATTTTAGAACACCTAAAATATTTCCCACCCATTTTCCTAGATTTTACACAAAATTAAGCACCCAACATAATATTTTTAAAATTTATGTCTTAGATTGTGTGTCTTATTTTAGATACCTTGGTATCATTTTTTAGTACAGTTCATTGCACACAACATTTGAGTGATTTTGTTTACATAATGAGTTGCTATTGTGTTTTGGTTTAGGGTTGAGATTTGACTCACCACGCTTGGGTGTATTTTGTCACCAATTTACATAGTAAACATATGTACACTGAAAGTCAACTCACATCATTTTGTTTGTGAATCAATGGATTTCATATTGTATTTTGAATAGTTTTGCTTTGTGTGTGAGCACTTCTTTGCTGTGTTGACCCATTTTGCCCATTAACGCCAAAAATCCTTGTTAACAGAGTATAAATTTTAACCTGATAGGTGAATTATGTTCAAATCTGAAATCATTTTGTTTAAATCTGAGGTATTTTTGGTTATTGCCATAGCTTTTAAAACTACTATATAAATATCTTATTTAGATAGTTCCGATAGAAATTGGTACCAAACATGATAGCTCTAGCTGCTCTAGGTGCTGAGATACACAATGAAAAGCTGAAATCGAGCTTGCATGATAATTAAAGGCCTGGACATGACATGATACACCTGAATTAATTTTTAATACATATCAAAAAACTAAAAAATACCATATCTCTGTGTATACTAAGCTGATCTTTATGTGTGCTAGCTTATTTTAAAGCTACAGATTAGCTCTACATTTTTAGAGGATTAATAAATAGAATTTGAATTTCAAAATTATTTTTTTAGCTTTAATAAACTCAATAATGATCCTCCCTTATTTAGATTTATTTTTTATTTATACTTGGAATATGAAAATTTCTTTAAAATAAATATAATTGAAGTTACTTTTAAGAAAACATTTTAAATATAAATTTAATTAAATACATGATAATCAATCCCAGCCTAAAAATACAATAAAATACATTGAATTGATTTATTAAATTCTCCTTTGTATCTGTTTTTGGGCAGGGCAACCACCTAGTAAAAAAATAAATACCTTCTATTTTTATTAAAAATTTATTTAATCTTAAAATGAGGTTTCAATTGATAGTGAATATACCCTTATTAATGCCCAGCATCAAAAGCTAATGGCAGTCAACAGCCAAGAACCTGTGGCTAGTACTATTGATGTATACACCCAACACTTTAACTTCATCCTAGAGGATGAAGAACTTGTTGCTCCTATTGTTGAAACTTAAACCCTGTTACTTGGACACCAATTGGAGACCTTATCCAACCATGACAATCATCAGGCTCTTGCACAGAAAAATGCTATAATAGATCCATTTTCAGTCAATGAAACCCATGTGGTATTAACAAAAACAAACCAAATATAATATGCTTTATATTAAGAGACCAGCTAAAGTACAGTATCAAAAAAGGTTAATTATTTTCCAATCAGGTTATCCAAGAGATCATAGTCATAAATGTAGATGGACTGCATTCAAGACAATTGTGGCACATCCTGGGTTCACCTGGGTTACCATCATGAGGAAGTTACATAGGATACATAATTAGAGTAACACTATCAAGATATAGTCTGTTTATTCCAAGAATCTATCCCAGTATATAGAGGATTATCTTATTATGCTGTCACTGTTAAAAAACAGCTCTGATCTCAAGATCACCCAGGTCAGATACCAACTGGGCCATCATGGTATTTGCGTATCTAAGTGTATGTTTATGTGTAGATGTACAGAGTTTTAATATTGGTTCAACTATTCTTCAATAAGTGTGGGGATGATTGGGTTGAGTCTCAGATATACCATATAATCCAGAATTAGTGGTGTTTTCTAGAAGACTCCTTGTGTCAACTAGCAATGTCATAACTTTTATATTTTATTATTAAACTGTTCAAAACTTGCCAGGATTATGGACCCAAAAGGCCACATTAATGCAAGTGGTAAAAAAGAACCATGTGCTGAATTTTTGGGAGTTTTTGGCAGTTTCCAGAATATGGGCTGCATTTTATCAGACTTCAGCCAATTATATTGATAAATGTGAATAAAAATCCATCATAGGGGCCATGATGGAGATATGAAAGCCAGCATGAGCCAACTTTATGATCTTCTTGAGCCATTAAATTAAGGGCTA